>JAZKJV010001146.1:1581404-1999130 GCA_037367405.1 Ottelia alismoides
TGCCTATACCACAATGATGAGATATTAGATCTTGATCATTGGTTCATCAACAAACATTGCTTTCATGAAAATCATAGTTTATCCTACAATAGTTGTAGGACAACTTTTACATGAAAAACCCTTTTGCTTGAATAGGATTGGGGATTTGTCTAGAAAATCTCCTTATAATCAAAAATGTTTTGATTTATATTATATGGTATAACTTCGGTTGAAAAACCGATGAACATCTCAAAGTACATGATGGTCTATCTGGCATTATCCTTTCCCGAGGCGGATGTGGTGCCTAGTCGGAGAGCATTGGGGTAGCGGGTTGCAACGTATGTGGTCCGTCCCACTCTCGTCGGTACTGGCCATGACAGCGGGTAGGGACTGTATAATACCGGAGACAGACAATATGTATTTTTCTAATTATTAAAATTCGAATAATACGTATTTTGAGATAATACCTACTATTCAAGTAAAAGACATGTTTGTTGATTGATGATTGGATCGATGATTAATTTAATGTGATTAAATTAATTATATCCAATAAACACTCTATTATGAATAGATGTGTATTTCCCTTGGAAGAATTAATTATGTGAATATGATTCACGATAATTAATTACAATTTGAATATGAGGTGGAGGATCACATAAGTGACATCCATGGTCTCCCGTCAAGGCGAAGGGTTTCCGTCGCCAGGGATTGTATGTAGGAGACACCTGTCCGAAGTGACAGCTCCTGTATGCAAGCGCATCTGGATCGGGCTCTTTGCTTCTCGAAAGAGTAAGGCCGTATGCGTAGTGACCCCAATATCGAGTCCTCATATTATTGGGGCGATATTGGATTGCGCATAGCGAGTTCTAATCCTGTTGATGGTTGGTTCAATTAGCAACGGGTCAACATCATCTTAGGGGTGGTGGGCCCGGGTGTTAAAGACCGAATTGGGAATGCAAGTTGGACTTGCAAGGCGGAATGAGTTCCCGCTTCTTTTTATCCGAGTCGTAAGTTCTCATATTATTGGGATGCGACAAAGATAGGAAAGGAGATCCCAGATCTTGCTAGAGATATAATGGTAAGAATATCTTTTACATTGAAAGTGATTAAGGGAATGAACTTTCAGTGTTGACAAGGCAAGACAACTTTGATATAAAAATTCCTAAATCGAAGTAAAATATGTATATATATAATATATATACCCTTATGCAAATTTCTTATTTCAGATAATCCTTCATTAAACCCACTCAATATTATACTCAATAATAACCAGTAAAATATCTTGGATTGGACTCATGATCCAGATATTATACTTGCAATTGGACACATAATGTATGTGGTTGCAATGTGCAAGTTTCCTCAACCTAATGAGGACTGACAATTAAATAAGACAATAAGACATCACCTTAGGGTTTGTATGTCTCTATAGTCTTGATCTTTCATCGAGTGTACTTTAGAAGTCACATGTCGATGGTGATCGTAATTGTCAAATAATCCTTATAAAATAAAAGAAGATATTTTGGCATACATATGTGCTCTAGACATTTAATCATGAATCAATGGTTCTCTGCATTATGCAGAATGGTAGCTCTAAAGAGATGATGTATTCAAAATGTTTGAATACCTACTTGAACCTAAGTCTCTAAGAGTTAAGATGTATGTAGATATGATGAGTGTCATCATTCTATTATCTATACTCTAGTCATTCATGAAGCTTCATAATATTCATATTGTATGAATTCAATGAAGCATGTATAAATGTTGAAATGCTCTTGTATTGAAATCTTTGAATTCAACATAAGAGATTCTTTGTCTTGAACAATGGTTGTTTATAGATGAAGAGAGCACAGTGGAAGCATGGGTTGGACCCGAGTAAGAAGAAAAGTCAAAGATTTGACCTGCTTCTGTGACTTCCATATGACATTCAAAGAGTTGGATGAATGCCAATACTGCAATAAGTTGATGTGTTGATAGTATGACTATCAAATCTGTCTAAAATCCTTAGTGAAGGACTCAGATAGAGCATCAGAATAATCTACATAAATCATTGACTCTGACTTTCTTATTTCATAAGATAAAGTCTGACAATTGTATCCCAATCTTCTAATGACATTTGCAATTGGTTGCATATACATATTAGAAGATTCGAAATTTGATCTTAAGGTTTAGTAGTCATCTACATGGATATTGATGTAATTGTGACAACAATCTCTATTGGATAGATGGACTTCATATTCTCAGTGGGAGAGCCCTTAGTCTTAGAGAATGTCTCTATGACCTAGATGAAGGATATTGTGAATCCTTAAGCGCATCACGGAAGCGTGTTGATCGTATCGTATACGATCGGAGCAACTAGTCGTACTAGATGCTAGAAGCAGCGGAAATTAAAATTTTTTAACTTAACGATGAAACCACATGATCACGAGAACACTTCTCGGATCGTTTCATCAAACCACAAAGTACAAGGGTTACCTCTTGAAGCGTGGTTGTGATCGCGAGATCCCAAAGTAGAGATCCTCCTATCTTAAGTCCGACCCACGGAGAATGCGCTTGCGGGCACGATGATGAGTCGCGTCCTTCCCGCAATCCTTGATGAAGATCCAAGCGTCGAAGGCGAAGCAAGATCCTCTCTTCTTCAATATTCAAAGTGGACGGCCACTTGGAAATTGAGAGAGAGACCACACACGAGAATTAGAGAGAGAGAGAGAGAGAAGTTGTCTTTCACAACTCTAGATGATGTACCATGGAGAGGCTACCCTAGCCCTCCTTATATACTAGTTTAGGATCCAATGGATCTCAATCCATGGGACTCATGGATCCAAGGGATATGCTTGGTCCATGATAAATCAATGGCTAGGATTTGTTGTTCAATAACAACAATTTAAAGTTAATTAATCAAGAGATAATATAACAAATGAAGTGGAGTTAACCAACCCCTAAAAAGGGGGGGGCGTCACCCATGAACTCTTCATGGGTGACGCCACCCATGAGGGTGGTTGTTTTCTCCATTTTATTTATTATATTATTCCTCAATTAATTACAATAAACATCCACCAAAATAATTCCAAAATTAATTTGTGAATATTTCAATCTTGCCATTGAAAAATATGTGAATCATATTCACAACCCAAACTAGTTAGTAAATTGCATTTCCAATTAATTAACAAATGTGAATCCAATTCACATTATTAATTAACAAATGCTATTTACATAAATTCTCTCTCTTATATATGTATATTATAAATCATGGATAGTGTTATCCACATTCTCTTAATCCTTGATAATTAAATCTCATTTAATTATCTTAGATAATCATTTTCTCAATATGAATCATATTCATATTTAAGCTTGATAATTAAATCACATTTAATCATCAAGTCCTTGCTTGGATATTTCATCAAAAGAACTATTCTTGAACCCTTTCAAGAATAATGTGCTTTCTCCGCAGATACTTGGAGACAAGGATAGGGCGATTGTATTATTCCACGTATAGTGACTTGGATGTTGAGATCTCATCTCAAATCCAGATCTTACGGACCTCTCACAGATGCTTGATTAAATCAAGGCCGCAAATCCAATCTTCTCATTGAATCTGAATCCCATTCAGATCAATGTCCAACACTTGGACTAAGATCGGATTGCTTCTCTACTGAAAGGAGTCACTAAAATCCAGACCTGTTTCATCACTCCCTCGGAATGGAAGCGTCATGGATATACAATCGTTTATGATCACATCACCCTTCAGGTATTCCCAATACCTGTACATCCTGCATACTGGAAGACCCATGATCAACCCGAAGATCAAGATCATTTTATACTGTCTTCTTCAGGGTTTAATCATTAAGTTTCTCAATCTTGGTCATTGGGATTTGGTATCGATCATATGCTTTCCCAAAGCATATATCATACCTACAAATTCATGTCATGCTTCCAAAGCACGACGACCATGCATGGAATTTGATCGGTCCCAATACCTCATGAGTGAGCTCATGTCTTCCGGTTCACAAGTGAACCTGTATGATCCCTTTGAGAGATCATATTGCTCATATACCCTTATATGCACACCAGCTCGCCGGTGTATAGACCTTGGTTAAGTCATCAACCTATTGGTCTGCCAAATGTACATACTTAGATATATAGCAATATATCTGTCTCCGGTCAGAGGATGCTTGCCTATGCTGTGACAGCATTCAACATAGGACTTAAGTTATCTCGATCTCGTTAGGTCAACCCATTGACCCAACTAATCTGACACCTCCGAATCACTATTCCCATGCAGAGGACCTGCATCAAGAGGTCGGTCAGATATCAGCCTATGTGAGAAAGGATTGCCATCTCCTACTCAGGCTGGAGATCTTCACTTGACAATCATTTGACGGTGTTTGATGAGTCCTCCATCTAACTCCTTAGATATTCATCCAAACACCAGCCTCTATGATTCATTTAATGAAACAACAGCTATATGATCATCAAGCTGGCCATGGTACATAACCCTAATCGTACAGAGGGACCTTATAGTGCATTCATTCATATAATTTCAGAAAGGGAGTGAAACATCAATAACTTTTATTGATAAACTTAAATATTACAATAACATTTATTGTAAGAATGGTTCGCCCAGGGCTCACAAGTCTAACAATCTCCCACTAGCCCTCAGAACCATTCAGGTACAATCCGTAAACCCATACTCATTACATGCTGGTCAAAAACCTTCTGTGTCAGAGGTTTGGTAAGAGGATCAGCAATGTTGTCGGCAGAGGCCACCTTGGTGATGATGATATCACCACGCTTTTGAATCTCCCGAATGATGTGGTATTTCCTTTCCACGTGTTTGCTCTTCTGATGGCACCTGGGTTCCTTTGCTTGGGCAATGGCTCCAGTGTTATCGCAGAGTAACGGGACGGGAGTATCAGAGGAAACTACGCCAAGTTCCAAGATGAACTTGCGCAACCACACCGCCTCTTTTGCAGCATCCGATGCGGCAATGTATTCGGCTTCTGTTGTTGAATCCGCCGCAGTGTCCTGCTTCTTGCTTCTCCAGCTCACAGCACCACCGTTCAACAGGAATACAAACCCTGATGTCGACTTTCGATCATCAATATCTGACTGGAAGTCTGAATCTGTATATCCCAAGACTTGGAGATCACCATCCCCATAGACCAAGATGTAATCTTGCGTCCGTCTTAGATATTTGAATATGTTCTTTACTGCATTCCAGTGTTTTTCTCCATAGCAGGATTGGTAACGACTTACCACTCCCACTGCATGGCAGATGTCTGGCCTAGTACACATCATGGCATACATCAAGCTTCCTACGGCTGATGCATAAGGGCATCCAGCCATGGCCTTCTTTTCCTCAACACTTTGAGGAGCCATCCCTTTGGACAGATGGATACCATGTCCTAAGGGGAGGAATCCTTTCTTCGAACTATCCATACGGAATCATTCAAGAATCTTCTTGATATATCCATGTTGTGATAATCCCAATATTCTCTTTTCTCGGTTTCTGAACAACTTCAGGCCTAAGATGTAAGAGGCTTCTCCAAGATCTTTCATCTCGAAGGTATGGGATATCCAAATCTTCACACTGGTCATCATTCCTGTATCATTCCCAATGATAAGGATATCATCTACATAAAGCACAATGAACACAATGGCGCTCCCACTAAGCTTCTTGTACACACAAGGTTCATCAGGGTTCTGCACAAAATCATAACTCTTTATGGTTTCGTCAAATCTGATGTTCCAGCTACGAGAAGCTTGTTTGAGCCCACAGATGGATTTCTTCAGCTTGCATACTTTACCGTCCTCAGCTATGAAGCCCTGGGGCTGCTCCATATAGATATCCTCCTCGAGGTATCCATTGAGGAAAGCCGTCTTGACGTCCATCTGCCAGATGTCGTAGTCAAGAGACGCAACTATAGCTAGCAGTGTCCTGATGGACTTAAGCATGGCCACAGGAGAGAATGTCTCATCGTAGTCGATGCCTTCTCTCTGTGTGTAGCCCTTGGCCACGAGCCGTGCCTTGAAAGTCTCTACTTTCCCATCAGGTCCCCTCTTTCTCTTGAAGATCCATTTACACCCAATGGGTTTTACCCCTCTAGGTGGATCCTCTAGGGTCCATACACCATTCTTATGCATGGAGTCAATCTCTGACTTCATTGCTAGCATCCATCTATCCATGTCATGATCCGCAAGTGCTTCATCATATGAAGAAGGATCATTGTCAGTCTCACCTGACACATGGAATCCATACCTTTCAGGTGGTGCAACCACCCTCGAACTCCTTCGAAGAGGTATGGGTGTTTCATCTTCATTTATTTCTTCAGTTTCTGGTTCAGGAATCTCAGAATCCTCAGGGGATTCAATGAGCTCCTCCACTTCATTCTTGTCTTGACCTTTAAGGAAATCATCCTCCAGAAATTTCACATCCCTAGAGACAAAAACCTTTTGGGTCTCAGGGTCATAAAGTTGGTATCCAATACCATCTTTAACATACCCAATGAAGTAGCACTCACGAGTGCGAGATTCTAGCTTACTTGCGTCCACGTTCTTCGCATGAACCAAGCATCCCCAAACCCTCAAGTGATTGACACTAGGTTTGTTTCCATACCAGAGCTCGTGAGGAGTCTTTGGTATAGACTTGCTAGGAATCTTGTTTAGGATATATATTGCAGTCTCTACTGCATATCCCCAGAAACTAAGAGGTAAATGTTTGTTGTCTCTCTTTTTTTGTTATCACATTATATATTGAAAAATTAATTTATATTAAATTGAATTTGTTGATAATATTGCAACATACATTTAATTTAAATATAAATTAATGTTGTTGGTTTTAGCCAACAACAATCATAGCCATTGATTATTACATAGACCAAGCATGGCCGTTGGATCTATGTGTCCCATGGATTGAGATCCATTGGATCCTAAACTAATATAAAAGGAGGGCTAGCCTAGCCTTTCTTTGTACATCATCAAGAGTTGTAGAAGACTACTACTCTCTCTCATTCTCGTCTAGCCTCTCTCTCTCAATTTCAAGTGGCCGTCCACTTTGTGTATTGAGGAGGAGAGCATCTTGCCTTCACCTTCGCCTTCGATGATTCGAGGATCTCCTTATTCTTTGGAGTTGCTTACTATAAAGGAAGACGACGGATTTCGCTTGACGAAATCAGGGGATCTATTGCATGGATCTTCATCGAGAATTGCGGGTGGAATGCGACTCATCATCGTGCCCGCAAGTGCGTTATTCGTGGATCGGACTTGAGACAGGAGGATCTCTTGTTTGGGATCTCGCGATCACAAACACACTCCAAGAGGTATTCCTTATACTTTGTGGCTTGATGAAACGATCCGAGAAGTGTTCTCGTGATCATGTGGTTTCATCTTTACTTTTAAAAATTTTAATTTCCGCCGCATCTAGCGACTAGTGCGACTAGTTGCTCCGATTGCATACGATGCGATCGACACGCTTCCGTGATGCGCTTAATGATTCTCAATATCCTTCAAGTGGTATCAGATCCATAGGTTGAATAAGGTTTTGGATGCGATCCATAGACCTAGGACGACTTGGGCTTGAAAGAGTCGCGAAAGTTTTTGTCGCATTTGAATTTTCGCACCTCTGTCTAATTGATTTTTTCGATACTGCTTAAATTGTTTAAACACGAATTTTTCAAGATATTTTGTTCCCCATTAAATAAGGAAACCATAGGATCTGAGTTTGTGAAATTTGGACTTCATTTGCTCAAGATAGGGTCTTTTGAATATGCATATATTCACTGTTGCGGGAACTGCGGATCTGAACGTGATTAATGAGTTAATTACGATTTTGATCCGCCTCAAAATGTGTGAATTGTCACTTGAGTTCTTTAATAAATCAAATTGACAATATTAGGAAACTGATTTTGTAATTTTTGTATTTAAATTAATCAAGATAAGTTAATTTTGGTTATTGGGGGTCACGGCTGGAAATTGACATCTTTTGATCATGAACCTTGTTATAAGTCATTCAAATATGATGATGAAAATTAATTGTTAATTTTCTGAAATAATTAGTGATAAATATTTGTGAAATATTTAAAGAGATAATTATTTCATTGAATGACATTTTCCTAAACCATAATGATAAGATAATTGATCTTGATCATTGGTTGATATGAAATCATCAACAAACTCTTTTTTCATGAAGAACCTTAGTTTATCCTACAATAGTTGTAGGACATCCTTTACATGAAAAACCCTCTTTCTTGAGTAGGATTGGGGATTTGTTTAGCAAATCTCCTTATAGTATAATCAAAATTGTTTTGATGTATATTATATGGTATAATTTCGGTTGAAAAACTGATGAGCATCTCAAAGTACATGATGATCTATCTGGCATTATCCTTTCCTGAGGTGGATATGGTGCCTAGTTGGAGAGCATTGGGGCCACGGGTCGCAACGTATGTAGTCCGTCCCACTCTCGTCGGTACTGGCCATGACAATGGGTAGGGACTCGATAATGCCGGAAAGGTCAAAGTGTATTTTTCTAATTATTAAAATACGAATAATACATACTTTGAGATTATACCTACTATTCAAGTAATAATCAAGTTTGTTGATTGATGAATTGGATTGATGATTAATTTAATGTGATTAAATTAATTATATCTAATAAACACTCTACTATGAATAGATGTGTATTTCACTTGGAAGAGTTAATTATGTGAATATGATTCACGATAATTAATTATTACAATTTGAATATGAGATGGAGGATCACATAAGTGACATCCATGGTCTCCTGTCAAGGCAAAGGATTCCGTCGCCAGTTGTTGTATATAGGAGATGCCTGTCTGCAGTGACAGATCCTATATATGATTTAATTGGATCGGGTTCTTTGCTTCACGAAATAGTAAGGCCGTATACGTAGTGACCCCAATATCGGGTCCTCATATTATTGGGACGATATTGGATTGCGTATAGCGATTTTAAATCTTGTTGACGGTTGGTTCAATTAATGATGGGTCAACATCATCTTAGGAGTGGTGGGCCAGGGTATTAAAGGCCGAATTGGGAGATGCAAGTTGGAGTCGCAGGTTCTCATATTATTGGGATGTGACGAAGATAGGAAAGGAGATCCCACATCTTGCTTGAGATATAATGGTAAGTATATCTCTTACATTGAAAGTAATTAAGGGAATGAACTTTCGGTGTTGACAAGGCAAGACAACTTTGATATAAAAAATTCCTAAATCAAAGTAAAACATGTATATATAATATATATACACTTATGCAAATTTCTTATTTCAGATAATCCTTCACTAAACTCACTCAATATTATACTCAATGATAACCTGTAAAATATCATGGATTGGACTCATGATCCAGATATTGTACTTGCAATTGGACACATAACGTATGTGGTTGCAATGTGTAAGTTTCCTCAACATAATGAGGAATGACAATTAAATAAGACAATAAGACATCATCTTTGGGTTTGTATGTCTTTATAGTCTTGATCTTTGATCTAGTGTACTTTGGAAGTGACATGTCGATGGTGATCATAATTGTCGAATAATCCTTATAAAATAAAAGAAGATATTTTGGCATACATATGTGCTCTAGATATTTAATCATGAATGACATGGTTCTCTGTATTATGCAGAATGGTGGCTTGAAAGATATGATGTATTCAATATGTTTGAATACCTACATGAACCTAAGTCTCTAAGAGTTGAGATGTATGTAGATATGATGAGTATCATCATTCTACTATCTATACTCAAGTCATTTATAAAGCTTCATAATAATCATTTTGTATGAATTTAATGAAGCATGTATAAATGTTGAAGTACTCTTGTATTGAATTCTTTTGAATTCAACATAAAAGATTCTTTGTCTCGAACAATGGTTGTTTATAGATGAAGAGAGCACAATGGAAGCGTAGGTCGGACCCATGTGAGAAGGAAAATCAAAGAGTTGATTGTACTTTTGTGGCTTCCATATGACATCCAAAGAGTTGGATGAATGCCAATATTGCAATAAGTTGATGTGTTGATAGTATCAAATCTGTCTAAAATCCTTAGTGAAGGACTCAGATAGAGCATAGGATTAATCTGCATATAATCATTGACTTTGACTTTCTTATTTCATAAGATAAAGTCTGACAATTGTAGCCCAATCTTCTAGTGACATTTGCAGTTGGTTGCATATATATTAGAAGATTAGAAATTTGATCTTAAGGTTTAGTAGTCATCTACATGGATATTGCTGTAATTGTTGAAACAATCTCTGTTGGATAGATAGACTTCATATTCTCAGTGGGGAGAGCCCTTAGTCTTGGAGAATGTCTCTATGACCTAGATAGTAGAGTACACTCATTGTTTGTTTCTAAATGTTGGAAATAAACATGAATTCTGAGATAGAACTATCATAAAGAGTTATGACGGAAATATTTCAGATAGTAATCTAACATCTAGTGGACTCCACAAAATTAGAAAATTAATGAATGGTTCATTAAGATTTCTAATACTGAAAATCAAACCTTATAAGATCAATAGGAGGATGAAGATCATTTGACAATGATCTGGCATCAAGTCTTGGACATTTGTCTGTTGATTTGATCAATAGACTAGTAAGATATGAAACTTTAGATTGTCGAAAATTTCAAATCTTACATACTTGTGAATATTGTATTCAAAGTAAAATGTCCAATACACCCTTTTCCGGGAATGGTGTTAGATGTCGAGGTATTCAAGATCTCATACATATTGATGTATGTAGATCATCTATATCATAGTAAACATTATGGATATGTGATATCTATTGATGATTATGTATGATATGAGATTTCTTCTCTTCACCTGAGAAACCTTTAAAATGTTCAAAGATTTCACAATTTTGGTTTAGAGTCAAAGTTTGAAGAAAGATGAAATGAATTTGATCTAACCTAGGTAGCTTGCACCTATTAGATAAAATTCAAAGAATACCTTATGGAGATATGAATATCATTTCTATCTCACTCATCCTGATAAACCTGAACTCAATAGAGTTGTAGGGAGATACAATTGGATCATATGTGACATGATTTGATCAATGATGAATTTTAGCATAATTACCTCTTAGCTTCCAGGTATATATGTAGTAGAGACTACACTATATATCCTTAATAAGATTCCATGCAAGTAAGCTGGAATTAAGCACTAGAGAGTGCTACTTCATTAGGAAAATAAAGGATGGTATTGGATACTTACTTTATGACCTTGAGATTCTTAAAAATCTCATCTCTGAAAATGTGATTCTTGGATGATTGAGACTCTTGAGAATCAAGATGAAAATGAAGCGAAGGAACTCACTTAATCTTGAGAAGATAATGAGGTTCCCGAAATCGGAAACTAAAAGGATAATTAGAGATGAAACATTAATACCTCTTCAAATGAGTTTGAGGATGTATTCCATGTGTCAGTTAAATCTGACAATGATCGGACTTCATGTGATGAAGCTCCTGAGGATCGTGACATAGAAAGATGGATATTAGCAATAAAGTCTAAAGTAGACTTCATATACAAGTGTTGTATATGGATCCTCGAGGATCCACCTATATGGGTAAAACCCATAAAGGTGTAAATGGATCTTCAAGAGAAGAGGGAACCTGATGAGAAGGTAGAGAACTTCAAAGCTCGGTTCGTAGCCATAAGCTACACACCGGAAGAGAAGACATTGCTTGCAATGAGACTTGCTATTCGGTAACCATACTTAAAATCATCAGAATATTGCTAACCTTAGCTACAAAACTTGACTTTGCATCTTCAAGATGTAAGTCAAGATTGCATTCCTCTAAGAATACCTCTATGAGGATATTCACATGAAGTAACCCCAGGGCTTCATGGTTGATGAAAGCAAGGTGTGCAAGCTAAAGAAACTCCATCTATGGACTCAAATAAGCTTCTTGTAGTTGGAACATCAGTTTTGATGAAATCATAAGTGTTATGATTTCAGATAGATTCTTGATGTACCATGTGAAGCTTAGTGGGAGTGCCATTGTGTTCAAAGTGCTTAATGTAGATAATATCCTAATCATTTGGAATGATATAAGGATGACAATAAGTGTTTTATGATCTGGCTATTCAATACCTTGAGATATGATCTCAAATGATGCCTCTTGGATCTTAGTTCTGAAGGTGTTCAGAAGCAAAAAGAAAGAGGGTATTGGGACTATTACATTTACAGTACACCTTGGACATGTTCCATTTTCTGGAAATTCCAAGAAAGGCTTTCTTGCCTTGAGATTTGGTACTGACCTATCTAAAGGGATAGCACCTCAAAGAGTAGAGGAAGTGAATGATAGAACTTCTTGCACTTGTGCATCAGTTACGAGAAGCTAAGTGTATGCTAGATGTGTACAAAAGCCAGATATCTGCCATGCAGTGGGAGTAGTAAAGTTGATGAATCTGTGATTCATGACTCTAAAAGTTGAAAATAGAGCTTTGTTCCCGAGTAATTAGATGCATATTTCCACTTATATTGCATAATTAGCATTCATGCACACATTGATAACATCTGCAATTTAGCATTCATATTTGCATAAAATAAGAAGCCAATTTCACTTGTAAATATTCACCTGTATATTAGCTAAAATACGTTATTTGTATATATTCTATACTAACTCCAATTCCAATAAAACCAACTCTATAGTGTATATATTACTAACATTAATTAAAGAAAAATATAAAAAAATACTAACTTGTAAAATTGATCAATAAAACCCCAATACATGTTTGAAACTAGGATCCTTAAAATGCACATATCTCTCTCAAACAATGTCCGATTGAAGTCTACTCACTTTTAAAGTAATATACATTCAAAGACCTTTGAAACAAGACCAATTTAATTAAAATCGGAGCTCATATGCAAAACTTGGGTTTTGGGCCCCTTTTGTATATTATACATATTGACCGTTTTGCCCCTGTATTTTACCATTTCATTTTCCTAAGTATTAAAAATCCAAAAAATTAGATTAAGTTGTAAATATTCTTCTCATATTTTCTCTACTTTTATTTTGATTTTTCTCTCTTTTAAAAATGACAAAAAAATTACAAAAGATAAAATGCGGTATTTTATACCTATGAGGTACCACCCAAAAATACATTTTGTACAGATGATTTCATTTAATTTTTGGCTCTTCACGAAAGTTGTAGAACTCGTCGAAACAAGCAACTTTTGTGTTGACCACTTTTTGATTTAATCCCTTTTGTTATTTCATTTTAATTTTTCTTTACATTTAATTTTTGAATTTTCTAGGGGCGACATGTGGCAGCTCTTGGAGCCGCTGCATGTCACCCTATTTTGTCATTATTTTTGGATTTATATTGTTATTTTCGGATTTATTAATATTATTATTTTATTAATATTATTTTAATTATTTTTAGTAGCCTACTATATTACTATATTTAATATTTATTTTTATTCCCCTTTTACTTCTTCTCCCCTTACTTTTCTTCCACTCCAAGCTAGTAACCCCCACTACCCCACTCTCTCCATCCTTCTTCAACTTCCCTTTCCTACTCTTTATAATCTCCTCCCCTCCTCCATTGTCAATCATCCGCCATTCTATGGGTGAGAGAGGTTCAAGCCCCGTTTTAAGTCGTGAGGTGACGACTCCCCCTTAGACGTTGAGAGACGACGACCTGCAGGCGAGATCCGCGGTTAATCTCCGTGTAGCGAACTTCCCGTCAAGATCGCAAAGCTTCTCCGGTTTTTTCGTTGAACTGGATCGAGGCCACAACGAGAATCGCACACCGCGGCTCTTTTTCGACGAACCAAATGTAAGTATTCTCTATCTCTGCTTTGTCATTTTTTTATCTAACAGTGTTTGTTCATCTTGTTTATCAAACAAAAACCACTCCATTTTTTATCCCATCACCACACCACAATCACCTTATTTATCATTCACCACCATCATTTATCATCTTCATTTTATTTCATCATCACAATCATCACAACACCTCATCTTTCTCCATTATATTTCCCATTTAATGCTTACAAAGGAAATTATATAAAAAAATTTGCAAAAGAAAATACAAAAAAAAAATAAAAAAACCACAGGAACCACACAGGGAAGAAACAGCTGCCGCCACCCCCTGCCTTCATGCCGCCGCACGCCACCGCCGGCGGTGGTCCCGCCTCCACCAGCAGCCATCCTCTCCACTGCGACCTCGACCCACGTGCAGCCCTCGCCTGCTGCCAACAACGACTTTCCCCAGCGCCACCCCGGCCCCGCGCAGCTCCTCCTCCGCACAACCGCCGCCCCTGCAGCACCTCCCTCGTCACCCGTGGTGGACTTCCACCTCGCCACACGCCCTCAGACCCGCCGCCAGCCATCGCCCCCTTCGTACGCGCCGCCGCCGTCGAGCCCCACGCCTCCTTCCCTCCAGCTCGCCCCTCGCCGCACACCCGCCCACCGCGCGCACCTTCCGCCGCGCGCCGCTCCGTGCAAGTTGCAGCCTCACCGCATCGTGCCCTCGCCTGAACCGTGGAGCTCCGCCCCCGTGCGCCCAATGAACCCCATCCTCGCCATCGCCGCCCGTCGCCCTCGCGCAAGGCCCGCCGTCCTCATTCCTCTCTGCGTGCCCTAATTGGGTTCCAAGATAGGAACAAGTCTTTTATTTTCTATTTTATTATATTTATGAAACTTGCATATTTATCCCTCAAGTTATCGAATTTCCAAAAGTGCCCTTAGGTACATTTCAGTTTGTTCTTTGTCAATTTTATATTGCACAGACACCCCTGGCTTCAAGTATCAGTCTGGACAAGAGATTTGCATCATTTATTTTAATCAAAAATAGCATATTGTAGAAAAACTAATTCTTTATCTCATGACTATTTAATTGCATTTTTGTTAGTATTTGACAATTTATTAAAAATCAGAGATTCATAATCTGTGATATTTTGCCCATTTATGCTTTGAAATTAGCACATGTTCATTTATTGCTCCAAAAATTGCGAAAAAATTGTGGATGATGCATATGAGTGTTCTTTAATTATTGTCCAAATTTCGTCCAATTAGGAGTTGTCTTGTGCCTAAAATAAATTGTAGGGTGATTTCTGTATATGATTTTTAATTAAATCCATGAATAAGATTTTTGAGAAATCTCAAGTCTCCTGGATTCCGTATTGAAATATCTATTTGAGATAAATCAATATTTGGATAATTTGATTTCATGGATTAATAAGGAATTAAATACTCACAGTCGCTCTGTTTTCGGTAAAAAATTCATAAAAAATCATAAAGTATCAGAAAATTCTAAAAAAATTAATGTAGCTTCATTTCATCATATTTAACTTCCAGTAAATTTTTCATAATTGTTTCATGACATTTGCACGAAGAGTTGCTTAAAAACCCCAAAAAAGTTTGCATTTTTCATTTGTGCATTTAAAATCCAAAAATTCCAAAAAAATACATTTTGCATTTATCATTGGATTAGGTTTATAGGAAAAATATAACTTGGTTTATTTTAATTAATCTGACATCAAAGATTAATTTGGCTAAGTGATCGTTTTCTTAATAACCTAGTTCATCCGCATTAGTGCATCTGCATTTTTATTGCGTAAAAAAAATTAAAAAAAATCCCACTTGGAAAACCGCAATCTAATTCATCTAACTTAATCCCGAGTTGTTCCTTTGCCTCCTTGTGTCGACTCTGGGGCTTACCCAAGATAAATAAATATAAAACCACACGTTAATCCATTCGACGATTTAATCGAGCCGTGCGGTTATTTTTGATCGACGCAGATCTATCCGAATGCAACGAAATAGTCTATTCAACCATATTTGAAAGGGTAGGTCCGTGGTCCGGCAGCGACGCCATTTGACGGGCCGCGAACCTACCCTTTCTAATGTGGTCGAATAGACTATTTCGTTGCAGTCGGATGGATCCGCGTCGATAAAAAATAACCACACGGTTCGATTAAATCGTCGAATGAATTAATGCGTGGTTTTAAGTTTATTTAGCCTGGGCAAGCCCCAGGGTTGACACGAGGAGGCAAAGGAACAACTTAGGATCACTTTAGAAAAATTAGATTTACGTTTTCCATTCACTTGGGTAGTCTGACCCCCGAGCCACATTGTGATTATCCATTTTTTCTTTAATTGTTTCTCTGACCATTACTGTATATATCTCTTTGACATAAATTTTATCTTTTTGTGCGAGGGCCCGGTGGACTTGGAGCGGCTTTCTTGAAATCGACGCATCTCGAAGTGCATCGGAGGCCGACGATTCTTGAATCAAGTCGGTTGTAGAGATGCCAAAAAGTTTTGTTAAGTTGTAAAAAAAGTATCTGCATTTCCAGCAGTTCCCGTTTGGGTTCTCGCGCGTGTAAAAATAGTGGAACCGTGTCCCCGCTGCCGTGTGGATTGAATTTTAGAATAGGCTTGCACTAGCGGCTCCTCGAGCTACTATAGGATTTGCTTGTTCACGTAATTTTTAGGACCACACATCACTTAAAAGACGCACTTAGACCACAGATCTAGTAAAAAATAATATGTTCTTTACTCGCTAATAGAACTGCCTGTCTAGGAGCGGATTTTCATCGATTGCATTCATTTAGTGTAAAATTTCAATTCAGTACTGTATCCCACATTGTAGAGAGCTGGAGGCACTGTAAGTCTTCTTACTCAAGCATTCATCATCATTTTCTCGATTGCATCGGCTTTTTCCGATTCTCTCTCTCTAAGTTTTCTAACCTAGGATAAAGGAATTGGGACTGGACGATAGACGTGATTGCTTGTGTGGATTAATATCAGTGACAACTAATCTTTAAAATCAGGACTCTAATTGAATTAGACCAAAAAAATTAACTAAAATTAACTAAAATTAACCCTTGTTTGCGGGAGATTAACCCCGACCTTGTTTTCAGGCTGAGTGAGGGTACTTGAGTGTGTGTGAACACCTGAAGGCAGAGTCCAAATCCCCGCCTTCCATATCACTACTAACTGATCCTAGCAAATATCATGAGTTGAAAATTTTTAGATTCACTGACTAGTACCAAGTATCCTCCGCCTGTTCGCGGGTAGTCAGGGGTGAACCAGCGGTACTTCATGACAAGTTGCTAGTAACCCTTCGGGGCGAAGTTCCAGCCTTGTCAGCCTCCACCTACTTACAGGTAGATAGGGGCATGGTCTTTGAGTCCATCAACTTGGGATAGGAGCGAAGAAAGGAAGGACCGGCAGTATCTTAGGCGACAGGTTAAACAGGGAAGACGCATCCGGCTCTGAGCCAACTTCCCTATAGGCTGCGTAAATCCTTGCTATCTTTATTGAAAAATCACACTTAAAATTAACAAGATTAATAGGACTCGGTTTCGGGTCCTTCACCATGTTGAGTGTGAACTCAGGGTTTGCTCTTGCGTTTGTCTTCTTGTCTGTCCGTGTGTGTTATCCTGCGTAATTGCGCATTTTCTACCTTGTTTTGCTTACATCCTTTCCTCAAGATGTCGGGATCTTGGTCCCCATACACCTCTGGTCATTTCTCCTCGACCATATACCGTTCATCTTCACCTTATCCTTCTTCCATGTATCCTCTACCATTTACGGGAGACCCTTACCCATGGTCGGTTCCACCTCAACCCGATTACGAAGTCAGAACTTCGACTGACTTCTCCACTTCTTCGCATTTCTCACCTACTCCATATTCTAGCACCCCGTATCCACTTCCACCTTGGACTGACTGTCCTTACTCCCGAGAGCTTGAAAGAATCAAAGAACTGACTGAAGAGCAAGCCACTGTTGAGACGGATGATTGGCAAAATTATATGCCCCCACATACTTCATTCTCACCTCAAGTAGGGACCATACAACAAATTACATATACACATCCCGACTTGACCTTAGGGCATAACTTGGTCGATCGAACATCCCGAATGGAGAGGCATGTACATCGTGATTTCCCAGACTTGCTTGACTTTAGTGATCAAGTTTCCACTAACCAGCCTTCATTCGGAGAGCCTATACATTCACAAGATTGGATTCATGAGCTAGACTTATCAGTCCTCGTTTCGTCATATGAGGCTCCGAACAATATTTGCCATCTAGATGGTCCATACTTGACCCAACATTACATGCTAGAATCTAGGTATGTTGAGTATGAGACCCCCTCCAATTGATCAGAACTCTCCCATGATATGTCATGAGAATTTTGTGGAGGATGACATCTCTATACTTATTAAGAAAAATGAATCATTTGGTAACAAGTTGAGAGATGTCATGGAAATATTGCACTCAATTTAAGCCAGCCTAGGTATGAAAGTGGAGAAGGAAGTAAGTAGATCTGATGTTGAAAACCGATCAAGCATCAGGGAACCTACACCGTTTGTACAACTGGAGTCCATTCTATCTCCCTCTTCTACTAACCGCTTACCCTCTAATCTAGAGTCTCATCATTCATCTACCAAAAACACCAAAAAAATTGAAAATACCAAAAATACCAAAAACATCGAAAAATTAGAAAAATCCATAAAAATAGAAAATGGAAAAGACTTGAAAAATTTGGATCCTACCCTAAGGGAAGCACTCGATGAAGAATTGATTTTCAATCATCCCTTAATAAAGGCCATAGATCACTTCCCCGACCTCAAGAGATTTGTAAAGAGTAAATTAATGCCTAAGAGGTCGGGTACTAAGAGAACAAGGACTGAGAGACACATAGAGTCTATGGCCACCTCCTTGGTCATGGGGAGAAAGACCAAGAGCCGCAGAGTGAAGCGGTTGCCCCGAGTTGAGTGTGAAATTAAAGACACCATCTTCACCCATGCGAGAATCGATGATGACTCACTGATAAATATCCTCTCGACCTCTGTGTTTGACAAGCTCAAACTTAGGAAAATTAGAAAGTCAAGAGAGATTGTTCAGATGGCTGATCAATCTATCAAACGGGCAAGAGGAAACATTTCAGTCATCATTACTTTCCAAGGTGCTCTACTCCAGGTGGACTTCACAGTCGTTGACATTGAGCACCGAGGAGAGTTCACCCAGTCTTCGATTATTCTCGGGAAGCCATTCTTAGCCTTGACTAAGGCAACTATAGATTGCGAGAGTCGGGAGATCGATTTTTCAGCATTGGGAGCACTCCGACCTCACCCATTCTTTGATACACTTTACTCTAAGGTGACCCGCACATCCGCTGACAGTCATGACCATCGAGAGGTAGATGAGTCCCACCTCTCTGCTACACTTGAGAGACCGACTATTCGGACGACCGTTGGTTCCGAGACTCCCCACACCTCCACTTCATCAACTGCTTGCACCACCACCGTGGCAACTTCTAAGGAAGACTCACGACCAGAATCTATCATTAAGTCGGACATGACCTTTGTTGATTGTCTTACCATTTTGATGATCCGACACAAGAGCCCAATAATGCCAAGCCAACTGAGACCACTAGAACCTTCTCGAGATATGTGTAGACCCTTCAAGAATATTATTGGTGTCTCGTCTGATGAGGAACCCATGGTCAACACCACACCACGTCCCGGACCTTCAAAGGAAACAACCAAGACTAAATTGACTCCACCTAAAAACGCGGTTGCTCCCTCTTCTAGTCAGCTATATAGTGAGAGGAAGTCGAGAATTGATTCCTCGAGGTGTTCCTCCGAACCTCTCAAGGCGCGTCGCTCTCATCTCTCTCTCAATGATTCATGTTCTAGAAAACCGACTAAGAAAGTTTCTTTCAACACACCGGAGAAGGAATTTTCGAAAGAGTCCTCATCTGGTCCGGACAAGGTGATTTATATGAGTGAGCTCAGTTCGCTGTTCTCAAGCCTTATCTGAGCAAGCAGCCGTGTGTCGACCCTCGTTGGACGATCCCTACACCTCACTACTATTCATCTGAGGATGATTCCGACAGCGACACATTTGTATATTATCCACCTCCTCGCGTCCACAAGAAGGTTCGTCACAAACCTTCTTAATCCTTGTATATTCTCACTCTTTCTTGTATATACTTTATCTCCCGCCCTCCCTAGTGATTCGAATCACTCTCCTCGGTTCCATATCATTTCATTTTATGACTATACTTAGGATAAGCGAATCCTACGTATAGGGGGGAAGTGATCCGAGTCTATTCACTATTCATTGTACATCCTCCAGATCACATCGGTCCTCATACTCACTCCTGTCCTATACTTAGGCTGACCAAAGCCTAAGTATAGGGGGGACCGATGCCCGCCATGTATATACTCATCCATTTCCCCTCTTGCCCTCATCCGCCACTTTTTTGATCTTGTTCTACACTTAGGCTGCCATAGCGTAAGTATAGGGGGGCGGAGCGACTTCTATACTTTTGTAATTTTAGCTCTCATACGCTTAGCCCGAGCTATGTCTTTTTCATCGCTTTTCATGCTCTGAGGACATAGCACACGCTAAGTATAGGAGGGCGTGTATATATTACATATATACTTTACCCATTGCTCGTACTTTTGCGTATTTTTGTGTATATTATACAATAATTATGGGGTGGGTAAATTTTGAAGAATTTTTTTTATAATTTTGTACTATATGTAAAATTCTTGTAAAACATACTTTTGTAAAATTTGTTGTAAAATATGATGTATGTCCAAAAAAAATTTGTATACTATGTATATTATTCAAATTGTATCAACTCAAAATTGTTGTAAATAATAAAAATTGTTGTATACCACAAAATGAAACAAAAATGTTGAAAATAAGGCTTCTTATTTACTCTTGCATACCATCCTTGCATTTAAAAAAAAAAGAAAAATCTTGCATTTCATTCATAGCATGTCATCTACACCTCATCTGCATATCTTGTATATGCAAGGTGAAAAGCTAGTGGGTTCTGAACCAAGTTATGAGTAGATATTGAGGATGGGCTTGATTTGACCTTAATCCACTTAATTTCAGAGGAACCTTATAGGAACTGGAGTTAAGATTTCTCAGGTCAAGTGACTTAATTCATTGAGTCTGCAAGTCTATGTTCACATGTCATCTTGATTAGTCTAAGTAGAATATCTCGTGCATACGCATGATTCTTTTAGACAATGACCTAACTTGGACAAGAACAATGCACATAGCTCTTCATTGATGAGGTGGTGAGGAAGTAGAATCCTTTTGCTTGGAGTAGCACACGGGTGGAAACATCCGTCCTCTTCTAGGGAGGGTAGTGCATATCAACCTAGTTTGGTGGTGTTGAAGTCTGAGGACAGGACGTGGTGGGTTGCAATAATGCTTCAAAAGAGGGATAGTCTACTCGCTCAAGAGGAAAAACTCCTGATGTACATGCTGCACCTTGTATATAGTTCATAAAAAAATAAAAAAAGGAAAAAATGCAAGAACTCAAAAAAAAAAGAGACAAGACCCCCAAAAAATAAATAAAGCATGTCAGAGTATGTATATTAGCAAGAAGTCTGCAACTGGATGACTTGGCTACACTGGTCAAGCATCCCAGGATAGGTAGCTACAATAGCTACCATCCATTTTTTCTCTACCCCCTCCTCTTGAGCTGGTCGCACTTGAACTTAGAAGAGAATACCCCGCTCCTCGAGGAAAGAGTTACTGGACCGGGTTATTTGAGTTACCTTGTTAGAGGAGGTTGTTTCTGAGCCATTTCTGATGTGGAGAGTTACATTTCACTTACATAGTACAAGTAAGAATCATAGTCATCAGAAATTTACGTTTGAGGATTTGTTCTGACCTGACTGTTGAGGCGTCTTGAATAGAAGACTTGTGAAACTTGAAATCTGTTAGGTCTTAAGTTCAGATCCCAATAAGGTTCCGCCACACAATTAATCCAAAGGTCGAGTCAAGCTCCATTTTCAACTTTTGTTCATGACCTTTGTATGGAACCCAAAATCATTTCACTCTTGCATTCCATTTTAGTTGCTCGGGGACGAGCAAGGTTTAAGTATAGGGGGTGATGAATCTGTGATTCATGATTCCAAAAGTTGAAAATAGAGCTTTTTTTACGAGTAATTAGATGTATATTTCCACTTATATTGCATAACTAGCATTCATGCATACATTGATAACATCTGCATTTTAGCATTCATATTTGCATAAAATAAGAAGCCAATTTCACTTGTAAATATTCACCTGTATATTAGCTAAAATACCTTATTTGTATATATTTTATACTAACTCCAATTCCAATAAAACCAACTCTATAGTGTATATATTACTAACACTAATTAAAGAAAATATAAAAAAAAACAGTAACTTGTAAAATTAACCAATAAAACTCCAATACAAGTTTGAAACTAGGAGCCTTAAAATGCATATATCTCTCTCATACAGTGTCCGATTGAGGTCTACTCACTTTTAAAGTAATATACATTCAAAGAACTTCTAAACAAGATAAATTTCATTAAAATCGGAGCTCGTATGCAAAACTTGGGTTTTGGGCCCCTTTTGTATATTGTACATATTGATCATTTTGCCCCTGTATTTTACCATTTCATTTTCCTAATTATTAAAAATCCAAAAAAATTAGATTAAGTTGTAAATATTCTTCTCATATTTTCTCTACTTTTATTTTGATTTTTCTCTCTTTTAAAAATGACAAAAAATTACAAAAGATAAAATGCAGTATTTTATACCTATAAGGTACCACCCAAAAATACAGTTTGTACATATGATTTCATTTGATTTTAGGCACTTCACGAAAGTTGTAGATCTCGTCGAGATGAGCAACTTTCATGTTGACCAGTTTTTTATTTAATCCATTTTGTTATTTCTTTTTAATTTTTCTTTACATTTAATTTTTGAATTTTCTAGGAGCGACACGTGGCAACTCCTGGAGCCGCCACATGTCACCCTATTTTGTCATTATTTTCGGATTTATTTTATTATTTTTGGATTTATTATTATTTACTATTATTATTTTAATTATTTTTAGTATCCTACTATATTACTATATTAAATATTTATCTTTATTCCCCTTTTACTTCTTCTCCCCTTACTTTTCTTCCACTCCAAGCTAATAACCCCCCACTACCCCACTCTTTTCATCCTTCTTTAGCTTCCCTTTCCTCCTCTTTATAATATCCTTCCCTCCTCCATTGTCAATCATCCGCCGTTCTACGAGTGAGAGAGTTTCGAGCCCCGTTTTAAGTCGTGAGGTGACAGCTCCCCCTTAGACGTTGAGCGACGACGACCTGCAGGCGAGATCCGTGGTTAATCTCAGCGTAGAGAACTTCCCGTCAAGATCACAAAGCTTCTCCGATTTTTTCGTCGAACCGAATCGAGGCCACGACGAGAACTGCACACCGCGGCTCTTTTTCGACGAACCACAGGTAAGTATTCTTTATCTCCGCTTTGTCATTTTTTATCTAACAGTGTTTGTTCATCTTGTTTATCAAACAAAAACCACTCCATTTTTTTATCCCATCACCACACCACAATCACTTATTTATCATTCACCACCATCATTTATCATCTTCATTTTATTTCATCATCACAATCATCACACACCACATCTTTTTCCATTACATTTCCCATTTCCTGTTTATAAAGAAAATCATATAAAAAAATATGCAAAAGTAAATACAAAAAAAACCACAGGAACCACACAGGGAGGAAGCAGTTGCCACCGCCATACGCCACCGTCGACGGTGGTCCCGCCTCTACCAGCAGCCATCCTCTCCACTGCGACCTCGACCCACGTACAGCCCTCGCCCGCTACCAACAACGGCTTTCCCTAGTGCCACCCTGGCCCCGTGCAGCTCCTCCTTCGCACAGTCGCTGCCCCTGCAGCACCTCCCTCGTCACCCGTGGTGGACTTCCACCTTGCCACGCGCCCTCAGACCCGCGGCCAGCCATCGCTCCCTTCGTACACGCCGCCGCCGTCGAGCCCCGTGCCTCCTTCCCTCCAGCTCCAAGGCGAGCTGCCCCTCGCCGCACACCAGCCCACCGCACGCACCTTCCGCCGTGCGCCGCTCCGTGCAAGCTGCAGCCTCGCCGCGCCGTGCCCTCACCTGAACCGAGGAGCTCCGCCCCCATGCGCCCAACGAACCCCATCCTTGCCATCGCCGCTCGTTACCCTCACGCAAGGCCCGCCGTCCTCATTCCTCTCTGCATGCCCTAATTGGGTTCCAAGATAGGAACATGTCTTTTATTTTCTATTTTATCATATTTGTGAAACTTGCATATTTATCCCTCAAGTTATCGAATTTCCAACAGTGCCCTTAGGTACATTTCAGTTTGTTCTTTGTCAATTTTATTTTGCACAGACACCCCTGGCTTCAAGTATTAGTTTGGACAAGAATTTTGCATCATTTATATAAATCAAAAATAGCATATTGTAGAAAAAATAATTCTTTATCTCATGTCTATTTAATTGCATTTTTGTGAGTATTTGAAAATTTATTAAAAATCAGAGATTGAAAATCTGTGATTTTCCCCATTTGTGCTTTGAAATTCACACGTGTTCATTTATTGCTCCAAAAACTGCGAAAAAATTATGGACATTTAAGTGTTTTTAATTACTATCCGAATTTCGTCCAATTAGGAGTTGTCTTGTGCCTAAAATAAATTGTAGGGTGATTTCTGTATATGATTTTTAATTAAATCCATGAATAAGATTTTTGAGAAATCTCAAGTCTTCTGGATTCCGTATTGAAATATCTATTTGAGGTAAATCAATATTTGGATAATTTGATTTTGTGGATTAATTAGGAATAAAATACTCTCAGTCGCTCTGTTTTCAATAAAAAATTCATAAAAATCATAAAGTGTCAGAAAATTCTAAAATAATTAGTGTAGCTTCATTTCATCATATTTAACTTCCAGTAAATTTTTCATAATTTTTGCATGACATTTGCACGAAGAATTGCTTAATAACCCCCAAAAAGTTTGCATTTTTCATTTGTGCAATTAAAATCCAAAAATTCCAAAAAAAATACATTTTGCATTTATCATTGGATTAGGTTTATAAGAAAAATATAACTTGGTCGATTTGAGTTAATTTGACATCAAAGATTAATTTGGCTAAGTGATCGTTTTCTTAATAACCTTGTTCATCCGCATTAGTGCATCTGCATTTTTATTGCGTAAAAAAATTAAAAAAATCCCATTTGGAAAACCGTAATCTAATTCATCTAACTTGATCCCGAGTTGTTATTTTGCCTCCTTGTGTCGACCCTAGGGCTTGCCCAGGCTAAATAAACACAAAACCGCGCATTAATTCATTCGACAATTTAATTGAGCTGTGTGGTTATTTTTGATTGACGCGGATCTATCCGACTTCAACGAAATAGTCTATTCGACCACATTAGAAAGGGAAGTTCCGCGACCCGTCAAAAGTGTTGCTAATCCTACTATCGAGAGAAAACACTTGATTGCAGTAATAACAAAATCTTCATAGATGACTAGATTTTTTTGAGATACTGATCTCAAAGTCATATCTTCAAAAGCTCAAGACTTTATAGATAGAGATCTAAAAGGTCTTAACTGCGGATACCTTGAGAGATAGTGATCTCTTGGAATAAGGGTATTCTGATAAGGATTATGGAAATACTGGTTATCATAATTACTGAGCAATAGTGTCAAGGACACTATAATTGCTTTATCAAGATTTAGTATTGGTTTCATAAGATGTAACATTCGCATTAGATGCGAGCACTGTTACCTAGAGATATGCAAGTGTCGTAAAAGGACTTGGCATAGTCTTTTGGGAATAGAGTGACTGATCAGCTTACCTAGCTATTTCTAAATAGCCTATGATTGTCATATGAGAATGTGGGTTTAAATGATTAGACCATTAATGGCTCTTTGGGCTAGTGGGACATTGTTGGACATGAGAGCCCACGGTGAGCCATTATGCAATAAATGTTATTGCGAATATCATTCCCTAATATGAAATGAAGAATAAATAATTTGCATAATAGGTCCCTCAGTACAATTACGGTTATGTACCATGGCTATCTTAATAATCATATAGCTGTTGATTCAATTATTGAATCATAGAGGTTGGTTCTTGGATGAATATCTAAAGAGTTAGATTGAGGACTCATCAAGCACTAACAAATGATTGTTAAAATGTGATCTCCATCCTGAGTAGGAGATGGCAATCCTTTCTCACATAGGCTGATATCTGACCGACCTCTTGATGCATGTCCTCTGCATGGGAATAATGATTCTGAGGTGTCAGATTAGTTAGGTCAATGGGTTGACTTAACGAGATCGAGATAACCTAAGTCCTATGTTGAATGTTGTCACAGCATAGGCATGCATCCTATTACCGGAGACAGATGTATTGCTATATGTTTGGGTATGTACATTTGGTGGATCGATAGGTTGGTGGCCTAACCAAGGTCTATACACCGACGAGCTGGTGTGCATATGAGGGCATATGAGTAATACGATCTCTCAAAGGGATCATATAGGTTCACTATTGAACCGGAAGACATGAGCTCACTCATGAGATATTGGGAAGAATCAAATTCCGTGCACGGTCGTCTCACTTTGGAAGCTTAACTAAATTTGTGGGTTTGATATATATTTTTGGAAAGTATATGATCAAGACCTAGGTATGATATATGCTTTTGGAAAGTATATGATCGATACCAAATCCCAATGATCAAATGAGAAACTTATTGATAAAACCCTGAAGAAAACAGTATCAAATTGATCTTGATCTTCGGATAGATCATGGGTCTTCCAGTATGCAGGATGTACAGGTATTGGGAATACCTGAGGGTGATGTGATCATAAATGATTGTATATCCATGACGCTTCCATTCCGAGGGAGTGATGAAATAGGTCTAGATTTTAGTGACTCCTCTCAGTAGAGAAGCAATCTGATCTTAGTCCAAATGTTGGACATTGGTCTGAATGAGATTCAGATGCAATGAGAAGATTAGATTTGCAGTCTTGATTTAGTCAAGCATTTGTGGGAGGTTCGTAAGATCTGGATTTGAGATAAAATCTCAACATCCAAGTCACTATACGTGGAACAATACAATCACCCTGTCTTTATCTCCAAGTATCTACAGAGAAAGCACATTATTCTTGAAGGAGTTCAAGAATAGTTCATTTGATGAATTCTGTATCCAAGCATCGAGAGAACGGATAATTAAATATGATTTAATTATCATGACTAATATGAATTTGATTCATATTATAAGAAGAGATATCTAATATAGTTAAATGTGATTTAATTATCAAAGATATGAATAACGTGAATGTGATTCATGTTATTTGGGCACATGAGAAAAGAGATCCAAGATTATTAAATGTGATTTAATTATCATGGATATGAATAATGTGGATAACACTATCCATATTAATCATATATATTATAAATATGATTTATAATTTATATTAGAGAGAGAAACTATGTAAATAGCATTTGTTAATTATTAATGTGAATTGGATTCACATTAAGTAATTAATTGGAAATGCAATTTACAAATTAGTTTGGGATGTGAACATGATTCACATATTTTTCGATGGCATGATTGAAATATTCACAAATTAATTTGGAATTAATTTGGTGGATATTATTGCAATAATAATTGTTGTAATTTATCAAGAAATAATAAGATAAAATAAAAGGAGACAAAATTACCATTAAATAAAGGTGGCGTCAACTATGACTTAGTCATAGATGACGCCCCCTGTATTTTAGGGAGGTTTGTTGCCTCTCTTTTTTTGTTATCACATTATCTCTAGTAAAATTAATTTATATTAAATTAAATTATGTTGATAATGTTGCAACATATATTTAATTTAAATATAAATTAATGTTGTTGGTTTTAGCCAACAACAATCATTGCTATTGATTATTACATAGAGCAAGCATGGCCGTTGGATCTATGTGTCCCATGGATTGAGATCCATTGGATCCTAAACTAATATAAAAGGAGGGCTAGCATAGCCTTTCTTTGTACATCATCAAGAGTTGTAGAAGACTACTACTCTCTCTCTCTCTCTCTCTCTCATTCTCGTCTAGCGTCTCTCTCTCAATTTCAAGTGGCCGTCGACTTTGTGTATTGAGGAGGTGAGCATCTGGCCTTCGCCTTCGACGACTCGAGGATCTCCTTCTTCTTTGGAGTTGCTTACTCTAAAGGAAGACGACGGATTTCGCTTGACGAAATCAGGGGATCCATTGCTTGGATCTTCATAGAGGATTGCGGGAGGAACGTGACTCATCATCGTGCCCGCAAGTGCGTTCTTCGTGGATCGGACTTGAGACAGGAGGATCTGTTGTTTGGGATATCGTGATCACAACCACGCTCCAAGAGGTATTCCTTATACTTTGTGGTTTTATGAAACGATCCAAGAAGTATTCTCGTGATCATGTGGTTTCATCTTTACTTTAAAAAATTTTAATTTCCGCTGCATCTAGCGACTAGCGCGACTAGTTGCTCCGTTTGCGTTTGATGCGATCGACACGCTTCCGTGATGCGCTTAAGGATTCTCAATATCATTCATATCTCTTACATTGAAAGTGATTAAGGGAATGAACTTTCATTGTTGACAAGGCAAGACAACTTTGATATACAAATTCCTAAATCAAAGTAAAGCATGTATATATAATATATATACCCCTATGCAAATTTCTTATTTCAGATAATCCTTCATTAAATCCACTCAATGTTATACTCAATAGTAACCAGGAAAATATCATGGATTGGACTCATGATCCAGATATTGTACTTGCAATTGGACACATAACGTATGTGGTTGCAATGTGTAAGTTTCCTCAACATAATGAGGAATGACAATTAAATAAGACAATAAGACATCACCTTAGGGTTTGTATGTCTCTATAGTCTTGATCTTTGATCGAGTGTACTTTGGAAGTGACATGTCGATGGTGATCATAATTGTCGAATAATAATTATAAAATAAAAGAAGATATTTTGGCATACATATGTGCACTAGACATTTAATCAAGAATGACATGGTTCTCTGCATTATGCCGAATGGTGGCTCGAAAGAGATGATGTATTAAAAATGTTTGAATACCTACATGAATCTAAGTCTCTAAGAGTTGAGATGTATGTAGATATGATGAGTGTCATCATTCTACTATCTATACTCAAGTCATTCATGAAGCTTCATAATAATCATTTTGTATGAATTTAATGAAGCATGTATGAATGCTGAAGTACTCTTGTATTGAATTCTTTTGAATTCAACAGAAGAGATTCTTTGTCTTGAACAATGGTTGTTTATAGATGAAGAGAGCACAACGGAAGCGTGGGTCGGACCCATGTGAGAAGGAAAATCAAAGATTTGATTGTACTTTTGTGGCTTCCATATGACATCCAAAGAGTTGGATGAATGCCAATACTGCAATAAGTTGATGTGTTGATAGTATGACTATCAAATCTGTCTAAAATCCTTAGTGAAGGACTAAAATAGAGCATCGGATTAGTCTGCATATAATCATTGACTTTGACTTTCTTATTTCATAAGATAAAGTCTGATAATTGTATCCCAATCTTCTAGTGACATTTGCAATTGGTTGCATATATATATATATATATTAGAAGATTAGAAATTTTATCTTAAGGTTTAGTAGCCATCTACATGGATATTGCTGCAATTGTTGCAGCAATCTCTGTTGGATAGATAGACTTCATATTCTCAGTGGGAGAGCCCTTAGTCTTGGAGAATGTCTCTATGACCTAGATAGTAGAGTACACTCATTGTTTCTTTCTAAATGTCAGAAATAAACATGAATTCTGAGATAGAACTATCATAAAGAGTTATGATGGATATATTTCAGATAGTAATCTAATATCTAGTGGACTCCATAAAATTAGAAAATTAATGAATGGTTCATTAGAATTTCTAATATTGAAAATTAAACCTTTAAAAGATCAATAGTAGGATGAAGATCATTTGACAATGATTTGGCATTAATTCTTGGACATTTATCTGTTGATTTGATCAATAGACTAGTGAGATATGAAACTTTAGAATGTCTAAAAATTTCAAATCTTACAAACTTGTGAATATAGTATTCAAAGTAAAATGTCCAATACACCCTTCTCTGCGAAAGGTGTAAGAAGTCAAGGTATTCGGGATATCATACATATTGATGTATGTGGATCATCTATGAGAAACCTTTGAAATGTTCAAAGATTTCACAATTTTGGTTTAGAACCGAAGTTTGAAGGAAGATTAAATGAATTTGATCTAACCGAGGTAGCAAGTACCTAATAGATGAATTCAAAGAATACCTTATGAAGATATGAATATCATTTCTATCTCAATCCTCCTAACACACCTAAACTCAATGGAGTTGTAGGGAGATACAATTAGATCATGTGTGACATGATTTGGTCAATGATGAATTTTAGCATAATTATCCCTTAGTTTCCAGGTATATATGTGTATTAGAGACTACGATATATATCCTTAATAAGGTTCCATGCATGTAAGCTGGAATCTAACACTTGAGAGTGCTACTTAATTAGGATAATAAAGGATGGTATTGGATACCTACTTTATAACCCTGAGATTCTTAAAAGATCTCATCTCTAAGAATGTGATTCTTAGAGGACGACTCTCTTGATAATCAAGATGAAAATGAAGTGTAGGAACTCATTTAATCTTGAGAAGATAATGAGGCTCCTGAAATCGGGAACTAAAAGGACAATTAAAGATGAAACACTAATACTTCTTCAAATGGGTTTGAAGATGTATTCCATATGTTAGTTAAGTCTGGCAATGATCGGACTTAATGTGATGAAGCTCCTGAGGATCGTGACATGGAAAGATGGATATTAGCAATAAAGTCTAAAGAAGACTTCATATAGAAATGTTGTATATGGACCCTCAAGGATCCACCTATAAGGGTAAGACCCGTTAAGGTGTAAATGGATCTTCAAGTGAAAGAGGGAACCTGATGAGAAGGTAGAGACCTTCAGAGCACGGTTCGTAGCCATTAGCTACACACCGGAAGAGAAAACATTGCTTGCAATGAGACTTGCTCTTCGGTGACCATGTTTAAAATCATCAGAATATTGCTAACCTTAGCTACACAACTTGACTATTGCATCTTCAAGATGTAAGTCAAGATTGCATTCCTCTAAGAATACCTCTCTGAGGATATTCACATGAAGTAGCCCCAGGGCTCCATGATTGAGGAAAGTAAGGTGTGAAAGCTGAAGAAATCCATCTATGGACTCAAATAAGCTTCTTGTAGCAGGAACATACGATTTGATGAAATTATAAATGTCATAATTTCATATATAATCTTGGTGTACCATGTGAAGCTTAGTGGAAGTGCCATTGTGTTCATCATGCTAAATATAGATAATATCCTAAACATTTTAAAATGATATAAGGATGACAATAAGTGTTTTATGATCTGGCTTTTCCATACCTTGAGATATGATCTCAAAGATGCCTCTTGGATCTTAGTTTTGAAGGTGTTCAGAAGAAAAGAAAAGAGGGTATTGGGACTGTCTCATTTGTACTACACCTTGGACATGCTCCATTTTCTCGAAATTCCAAGAAAGGCTTTCTCACCTTAAGATTTGGTACTGACCTATCAAAAGGGATAGTACCTCAAAGATTTGAGGAAGTGAATGCTAAAACTGGTTGCCCTTTTGTGCATCAGTTACGAGAAGCTGAAAGTATGCTAGATGTGTACAAAAGCCAGATGTCTGCCATGCAGTAGGAGTAGTAAACTGTTGCTAATCTTACCATGGAGATATAACACTTGATTGCAGTAATAACAATATCTTCAAAAATGACAAAGCTTTAGAGATAGTGATCTCTAAGACTTATCTTCAAGAAATTAAGACTTTTAGATGGAGATCTAAAAGGTCTTAACTGCGAATACCTTAGGAGATAGAGATCTCCAGGAATAAGGGTATTCTAATAAGGATAATAGAAATTACATACTGGTTATAATAACTTTTTGAGATCTAGTGTCAAGGATGCTATGACTGACAAGATTGAGTATGGGTTGCATTAGATGAAACATTCACATTATATGCGAGCACTGTTACCGGGGATATGCAAGTGAGATAAAAGGACATGGCGTAGTCTCGCGGGAGCAGAGTGACTGATCATCTTACCTAGCTATTTTTTAAATAGCCTATGATTGTCACATGAGTGTGGGTATAAATGATTAGCCCATTAATGGCTCTTTGGGCTAGTGGGAGATTGTTGGACATGCAAGCCCAGCCATTATGCAATAAATGTTACTGCGAAAATCATTTCATGATATGAAATGAAGAATAAATAATTTTTTATAATAGGTCCCTCTGTACAATTAGGGTTATGTACCATGGCCATCTTGATGGTCATATAGTTGTTGATTCAATAATTGAATCGTAGAGGCTGGTGCTTGGATGAATATCTAAAGGGTTAGATTGAGGACTCATCAAGCACCGTCAAATGATTATTAAGAGATGATCTCCAGCCTGAGTAGGAGATGTCAATCCTTTCTCACATAGGCTGATATCTGACCGACCTCTCGATGCAGGTCCTCTGCATGGGAATAGTGATTCGGAGGTGTCAGATTAGTTACGTCAAAGGGTTGACTAAATGAGATCGAGATAACGTAAGTTCTAGGTTGAATGCTGTCACAGCATATGCACACATCCTACGACCAGAGACATATGTATTACTATATGTCTGAGTGTGTACATTTGGCGGACCAGTAGTTTGATGACCTAACCAAGGTCTATACACCAGCGCGCTGGTGTGCATGTAAGGGCATATGAGTAATACGATCTCTCAAATGGATCATACATGTTCACTTATGAACTGGAAGACATGAGCTCACTCATGAGGTATTGAGATCGATCAAATTCCATGCATGGTCATCGTGCTTTGGAAGCATGACAAGAATTTGAAGGTAATATATATGTTTTGGGAAAGCATATGATCGATACCGATTCCCAATGACCAAGATTGAGAAACTTGGTGATCAAACCCTGAAGAAGACAATGTAAAATTGATCTACATCTTCAGCTTGATCATAGGTCTTCCAGTATGCAGGATGTACAAGTATTAGGAATACCTGAGGGTCATGTGATTATAAACGATTGTATAACCATGATGCTTCAATTCTGAGGGAGTGATGAAACATGTCTGGATTTTAGTGACTCCTCTCAGTAGAGAAGCAATCTGATCTTGGCCCAAGTGTTGGACATTGGTTTGAATGGGATTCAAATGCAATGAGAAGATTAGATTTGCGGTCTTGATTTAATCAAGCATCTGTGGGAGGTACGTAAGATCTGGATTTGAGATGAGATCTCAACATCGAAGTCACTATACATGGAACAATACAATCGCCCTGTCCTTATCTCCAAGTATCTGCGGAGAAAGCACATTATTCTTGAAGGAGTTTAAGAATAGTTCATTTGATGAATTATATATCCAAGCACAAGATATTGATAACTAAATGAGATTTAATTATCAAGAATAATAGAATGGGATTCATATTATGAGAATGATTATCCAAGATAATTAAATGGAATTTAATTATCAAGGAATACAGATTGTGGATAGTGCTATCCATAATATCTGTGTATATATTATAAATATGATTTATAATATATTATAGAGTGAGAGCACCTTTTTAAATAGCATTTGTTAATTATTATGTGAATTGGATTCCCATTAAGAAATTAATTGGAAATGTAATTTACAATTTAGTTTGGGTTGTGAATATGATTCACATACTTTCAATGGCATGATTGAAATATTCACTAATTAATTTGGAACTAATTTAGTGGATAATGTTGCAAGATAAATAAGAGATAGTGATATAAATTAAAAAGAGGATAATCCACCAAATAAAAATTATCTTTTTAATTAATAGGTGGATAATTATCTTTCTAATTATCATATCATTATCGTGTGATTATTGATTTATTTATTGAATTAAATTATGTTGATGATAATGCAACATATATTTAATTTAAAATAAATTAATATGTTGTTTTTTTTGAACAACAATGATCGTGGCCATTGATTTAATATACATATCAATACAACCATTGATTTTGCATATGCCATGGATTGTGATCCATGGACTTCCAAACTAATATAAATAGAGGGCAACCCTAGCCTCTTCAAGTAACAACACAATATCAAGAGTTGTACACGCCTACTCTTCTCTCTCTCTCACTCTCATCCTCCCTTTCTCTCTCTCTAAGGTGGTCGTCCACCTTGTGTTTTGAGAGAACTAGCAATCGTCTCCACGCCGTTGTGTTGTCGCTTCGATTTCTCGTGGATCTCCATCGATGGATTTCTTTGGATGAAATCAGGAGATTCAAGGCTTGGATCTTCATCGAGGATTGCGGGAGAAACGCGTCTCATCATCATGCCCGCAAGTGCCATCTTCGTGGATTGGACTTGAATCATGAGGATCTCTTGCTTTAGAGATCTCGTAATTGCAACCATGCTTCAAGAGGTATTTCTAATACTTTGTAGTTTGATGAAACGATCCAAGAAATTTTCTTGTGATCATGTGGTTTCATCACTTGAATTAAAAATTTTTAATTTCCGCTGCACCTTGTGACTAGTGCGACTAGTCACCCTTATTACAATAGATGCGATCAACATGCTTCCGTGATACGCTTGAGGATTCCTCGTATCCTTCACAAAAATATTGTAAAAACTACACATTAGTAGATCTAATAGTAATTATTAGAATTAATTTATTATTTATTATGTCCAATGAAAACATGCAATTAGTCACAATTCATATGAACACATTCACAATTATTTTAATTTTCTGAGCCAAATGGATAACACGATTTGAAAGTCAAGGGTTCAATCCTCAAATATCCCAATCAATTCATGTACATGCTCAATACAATACACACTGGGGTATAAATGCAATTTCTACAAACATTTCAGTAAGGCACAAACAACATAAAAGTCCAGGAAGCAAACTACAAATTACACAAAATCATGTGAGCAGACACATACTTTGGACTCAAAGGGACTAAAATGCAAATAGCAGAAACTACAAGGTCCAAAATGTAAATTTACTTAACCACAACATTTATGTAATGGACTAAACATTAAAGCATTGGCATGTTGGGGTGAAAAGGAAATATAGCCATGCAAGGGTATGTGTCATGCGTGGAGGCAGTCGTTATTGTACGACTCTAATCAACCTCTGCTGCAGATCTGATGGCTCAAGATCTGTTCCAAACGTAGGTGTCAAATGTGTCAGATCTAACGGTCCCAAAGTTGCTACTATCTAGCGGCTCAGTTGCTATCTGGCAAGAGAGGAATAATCCAACGACGGAGAAAGGGTATGCAAGAACAAGACCCCGACGAACTTCAACCGAGCATCAGAGGGGATGCAACGCTCAGATAAAGGATCCGAGAGGTCCGACTGAATAATGAAGCTATTCCATCTCAGGTAGGATGCTCGAATGGAGGAGTCTATGGCTGGATGTGCGTAACGGTGAAGGGGCTCTTGGAACTGCTCCGCCCGAGCAGTCAAGGATCCTAAGTGTCCTCCTTGCGTGCGTATAAGACTGCAAAGGGTAGAGGGGACTCGGGGCTATGCTCTTACCCTATTTATTACAGCTGCAGATGAAAGAAGCGATAATTAATTGGGGAAGACCTTCGACGAATGTGGGAGATGGAGGTACAGAACTTAATCTAACTCTGATGTGCACGGTTGAGGGTGATCTAATCACGGGAGAAGATGCAGCGTGAGTTGAAGTATCGATCGCAACAGATTGGGGTGCGTAACAGGGCTCTGACCAATCAATTGGAGCAGAGGTAACGACGACAACACAAAATGGAAAAGATTGATCGAACAAGGAAGTGAGGGTGAAATGGATGATACCTGAAGCTTCTGAGAAGCTCAACAACGTCATGTGATCACACGATAAGGGTTGTGGCCTCGAGTCCCAGACAGGAGGAGGAAGAGGCTTATCGCGGTGGAGGACTCCGACCACAACTTGAGCTTCGACAAATGCTGACCAAACCGAGCTCTAAAGGAGGTGTCGAGCAGCTGTGACTCTACTAAAGCTAGCTACAGGAAAAGGGAGGTGCGATGCATGAGCTAAGGCATTGTGGAGGCTGGGGGAAAATATTTATAGACTACCAAGGGTCCAAAAATATCAGAGGCATACACAGAACCCTAGGTAGATCTGGCTGCATCTAGGGATCCGCGAGGTTCTTGGATGTTTCGAGCATTATTGGGTACAGAGATTGAGCTAAATGGAGATGGGTAAGATCAAGAAAAAGGAGAGAAAAGTACCCTAACGATCAGAATTGGGTCGACCCGGCTGAGGAGAAGGCATTGACCGAGGTCAACATTCAAATGTGGACCAATGAGAATTCGGGATTTACTAAATTCAAAGAAAATAGAATTAAAATAGAAAATGAATTTAAAATAAAAGTGTATAAAATAAAATGGGTCAAGATATGACGCTCAAATACGCTCAGTCATGGCATACTGAAGTGGGGCACGGATGATCTCATGAATAGTAGCCACCACTTTGGGTTCAATCAACATTTTTTTTTGAATTTTTGGACCACCTCCAAACAAGGGAGGAAGTCGGAATCATCATCTACATGAGGCATGCCAAGAGAAGTCTGTACAACAACATCCTCGAGGTCAAAGGTGGGATAGAGTGTGAATGGATGTGTGGTCAAATGTTCTGGCAAAGGTTCTCTCTCCTCACAGTCTGAATCAACCAAAGGTCTCCCAAACTCTTTTTATATTTTTAAAATTTTCTCATTTTTTTTGTATTTTGTGCGATTGTAAGCTCTTATGATAATCTTCAAATGAATCTGAATCCTCAAAGAATGGAGCTACATTCTGGATCGTTTTATGCTAGCTATGTCGTTCATCCTCGAGTTCATATGCTCCATCATCTGATTCAAGGCCTCGAGTGTGTATATCATGAAAGGTGACTCCAAAATATCAAGATCAGGTGTGTCGAGTGTGGGCAGTGGATGTGGACAAAAATCACATTCCGGCTGAAGATATTCTGGGAAGAGCGGGTTGTCAAAATGTGTAGGATATGGTGGTGGAAATGATTGGTGAAGGTCAAAGTCCGAATACTGAATAGTGGGTTGGTCAGATATGTACAAAAATGAGGAGCAAAGTCCTTCTGGAAAAAGAGAGGTGGACCGGCTGGAGTGAACGACGGATCCACAAAGTCCGGATCAAATATGCTCCAGTAGGCCATCTTGAACCAAGAAGAAAATGATCGGGAGAACACGATGGTTAAGGCAAGAGAGGTGAGAAAAAGGCGCAATTGCGTAGAGGCAATCTAGAATGCACACAAGCAATCGCAAGCAAAACTCACACAAAACAAACCCTCAATTCACCTACTCAACTCAGTAGAGACCGAAAAGTTGGTCTTTTTATCTCATCTGTTTTAGAGTTAGGTGAGAAATCCAAAAGTTGTACAAACACTTAGGGGGCTGAAATGGGATCTGGGCACTAATCCTTAATGTGTGCGCGAGCAAGAAAAAGCGAAGAAAATGAGGGGATTACTCGCCCCAATACAAGGCTTTTCTTTTTGGTCTTTTTTAGGGTCAAGTATTGTTAGTAGTCTCAATTTTATTGGTTATCACTTTTTTGTATTTTTAATAAGAATGCACTAGCCTATCGAGGAGTCAATTCCTTTAAGCATTTAGGTTGGCAAAATCAGAGGGAGAGTCAAAAAAGCAATGCAAGCAGTAAATCAATGATGTATGCTAAAGAGAAATGCTCACCTTGCCTCCAGCACTCTACATGCACAGATGCTCAGCAGAATAGAAGCCTCATCTATATGCAGATGCAAAGCCGATGAAATCGCTCGAAATTTCAGAAATTGCTATTAACGTGGAGAACCGATGCTAATGACTTAGAATAGAACCTAAGAGTCCGATCTTAGAGTCTCCTTGGTTCCCACCACAATGGGTCCCGCAAGCACTGTATGGAGAACTCTCGCGGTGTGGTGGTTCCAAGACTAAATGAGAAGCAATTCAAAATTTGACTAATCCAAATGTCACTATAAGCACATGCAAATATATTTGGTGTTTGGCCTTAATCTATCGCAAGCAATCCCAAAGATAAGGACTCAATCACACAAAGTAAGGAAAACAAAAGCTGAGAAAACAAAGGAAAAAAAAGCGATGACAACCCTGACAAAACAGATGAGGCCCCCAAGGAAATAATCCTTCGGGCACTGGACCTCGTGAAGTGGCGGAGTGTGGCAGAGTTCTGAGTGTCTTGTTTAAGTTACAAATCATATGTCTCTCTCTCACTTAAATTACACAAATATATGAAATAAAACAAATGGAGCTCAGTCTTCCAAAATCTCTATGTCTCCTTCGGTGTAAAGCGGGTAGACTCTCAGCGGCTTCACGTGGGTGCGTAGGCGTCTAAGGTAGAACACCTCCCTCGATCCGCGGTTCCTCACACAAAGTCAACCAGAGGAGGTTAGACAACTTAACAATTAATATCAAAAATAGAGACAAGAAATGAAGAAATAATATAGACAAACAATCACAATCAAGCAAAAAAATGATCTATGCACTGTTGCTCCCCGGCAACGGTGTCATTTGTTGAACTGGATTTTGTGAGGGTCAAAATATATCTCACACAAGGCGGAGACGCAGTCGCTGTGGCGACCTGCAAGAAATCTGAATTCAAACAACAATTAACCCACAACAGAGATCAAACAATGAAAAGCAGTACGGAGTTAAAATTTATTATAACTCTACAAAAGAGGTGTATAGTACAAATAGTGTAGAGTGTCGAACACAGGAAGCTAACAGGTAGATCGGGGCAATCAAGCTCAAAAATGATTGTGATTAAGTGTCTATATGTGTGCTATGTTTTTGTGGGTTTTAATTTTATATATTTTTTATTTAATTTTTGAATTTGTATTTTTATGATTTCTAATTTCTGATTTTGTATTTAGTTGTTATATTTTATATTTTATATATTTTATTTTTCTTTTAATAAGGATATAAAACCATATACGATAGATATATACAAGAGAGATGAGAGAGAGATGTAAATAGGTAAAAATGTTCAAAATACAAGAAATAAAATATTTTTGTGCTTTTTATGTTATTCTAATGTTATTGTGATTTTTCTATATTTTTCCCTATTTTGGTATTTTTAAAATAGAAAATACTGAAAATAGTAAACAAAATAAAAAGTCGAGATTAAAATTGAGAAAGAGAATAACAAATAGTGACAAAACTTCTCCAAACTAATTATAAAATAAAGCTAATAAGATAAAGGAAATTCAGAAATAGAAATTAGTTTTTATGACTTTTTAGGAATTTTTAGTATTTTTATAGAGGTTTTAGGGGTTTTGTAAATTTTAGGGGTTTTCTTTTATATTTTTTAGTCTTTTTTGGTCAGAAGGTAAAAGATGCAAAAACACACAAAATATATATTTTTTGGAATTTTTCAAAAATGTTTTATTTCTTTCTGTATATTCTAATGCAAAGAATGGAGAAAATACATGTTTTTGAATTTTTATAAATAATAAAATGCAACAAAATACAAAAAAAACATGCATGTGAAAGTTCTATGCAACAACAGTCTAAGCCTATTTTGGGGATTTTTTACAATTTTATAGATACATGAAATAAATGCAAACAAAGGAAAACTACACTACGAGCAAGGGTATTTTTGTAATTATTAGAAAGTCTAGGGGCAAGAGTGTAAATTTCCCACAAAATATATAATGCAATGAAAATATTTGCAAACTAATTAGAAATTATCCAGAATCGAGACCCTTCCCTGCAAAAAATGCCAGAGCCCACGTACGCGGGGCACATGACCTGACAAATGACCTATATGCAATTAACACAAACTAGAGGGATAACTTGCAATTTCACCAAAAAGTTAATAACTGTAATAAAAAGTTTCCAGCCTTAATAGAAATACAAAGATCAATAGGGTCCTGGCCGTAAAATGTCGCGCCTCACATGCGTAGGTCACCTGAGGTGGCGTGGCCAGGGACGAAAGTGCAAATAAGGAAAGTTCAGGGCTATTTATAGATTTTACAAATATTATAAACTGCAGAAGAAAGTTTAATTGTGGTTATTTAAATACAAAAATAATTTAGGTGGTGATGCAAAATAACTAGAGGGCGCGATCCGAGGGCAGATTGATCGAACTTATGCCACGTGGCACGCTCTCCTGCAATGATGCCCTTTCGCATATGAGGGGTCACTATTAGATCCTGGCCCTTGAACGAACGATAGCAAATGGGCAATAACTAATGGCTTTGTATCAAACTGGGCCCGACCTTCAAGATCGAACGATAGGGAGGCCCGAAGGATCAATAACAAAGAACAACGTCAAAATGACTTTCCTCTAACGATGCAAGGCTTCTCCGGCATGCAATCTTGCTCCAAGGTGGCCAAAATCACTCCTGCAGGTGTTCCCGATGTGCTAGAGGTGTCATAATGTCGCCTAGAGATCCTCCACTTCGTCGGAGGAGAGAAGGAAGCCCAGGTGCCTTCGGCGAGAGATCAAAATCCCCCCAGGTGCCATTAGAGGCGCGAGACCAGCAAAAAAGAGTGAAGGGAATCGCAGGGAAATTACCACGATCCTGCAGAGGGGTAGAAACGAGGTAGGGATGCGGAGTCAAAGCTCGCCGGAGTAAGCTCCGGCGAGGTGATCAGTGAAGGTGATTGGAGGGGTGTCAATAAAAAAGAATGGCACGGTTCTACTCCTAATAATAAGGCAAATAAAAAAATGCAATAAAAATGAATGAAAATAGTACCTCGAAGGCCGGTTAGCTTGATATAGAACCTCGACGGTGGTGGCCCACTGGAGGTGTTGGAACGATGCCTTCAACTCATCGAAGGCCTCCCCAAGCAGCTGGAAGTTGCGCTGTCACCACTACCCGTCCGGAGCTCGGTCGAGGAGGCTTCAAGCGGGTCAAAAGCAGTTGCTGGAAGAAAGGGAAGGCCGGATGTATTTTTGAAAGAGTGACGGATGTGGCTCAAAGGTCGAGGGTCACAACTCGATGCCGCCATCCAAAGCCCAAGGTGAACCTTGGGCATGAATCACAACAAATCGAGGAAAAAATATCAACAAGGGAACAACGCGAGATGGTGAAAGGCATGGCCCCCAAAATTCAGAGAAATTGAGAAAAAACTAATGCTTGTCACAATAGCAGGGGGCGGGTCAGAGAGTTGACCCGCGGTCAACTCTTGGACCCTCCTGGTTGGTCCACGTGGACCAACCAGGAAAAACCCTGCAAAAAAGATTTGTTAATTAATTTTAAAATAAAAAATGATTTTATTATTTTTAGGTTATTCAATGAAAAATATCTATTATTTTCTGAACTATTTTATTATTATTTTTATTTATTTTTTTTGAGATTTAAAATTACAAGTTTCCTTTTATATGTTATATACATGTATATTCATCTATATATTTTCATGATTTATTTTTATTTTGTAGTTTTAATTTTATTTATATTGTTTATTATTTGATAAATTTATAACTTAATTTTATACACTTGAATATATTTTTATTTTATTTTTATGATGTATTTTTTACAAGTAAATAAATAAATGTATTGCTTACATAGGTATAGACATAGCTAATTCGTCTTTGTGTTGTGTACAAGTATTTTATTTTTATGTTTTCTTTATGTTTTTATTCCTATTTTAATATACACATATATTATAAATAATATTTACAAAATTATAAAAAATATGAAATTAGAAAAATATTGAAGAATAGATAAAATGAATATTTTAATCAGTAAAGCTATAGAAGAAGGGTCAAAAACTTAACTTTCAAACCATAACTCCAAAAATATGAAACTACCTTCATTAAATAGCTTATTAAAAGTTATATACAATTAAAGGTGATTTTGATACATTTCGAGTTTCTATTTGAGAGATACAGGTCTGTGAAGTTGGGATTCTGGAAACGTATTCTGATCATAACTGTTTATCTGTACATTATTTTTGTGTGAAATTAATTTTGTATTTTTCTATATTTAATTTTTTGCAACTTTCATGCACAAAGTTTCTTTATTTGAAGTATAAAAAGTGGAACCAAAAATAGGTCCCAATATGAATAAAGAATGAATTAAATAAAAGGGTTTTATTCTATTTTGGCCCTTATCTCCCCTTACTTTATTCCTTGTTGACCTAGTCATCGAGATGCCTAGGTCTCGGGGTTTCGAGTTATAAAATATTTACAATATTTTATTCTTTTTCTTTTCTTTTCTTTATTCTATAATTTTGGCTTTAAAAACCATATTTTATACAATATTTACACAATAATGCATGAACGATAAAATGCATGAATTAACACAAACTTGGAGCTAAGTTGCAATTTCACCAAAAAGTTAATAACTGTAATAAAAAGTTTCCAGACTTAATAGAAATTCAAAGATCCCCAGGGTCCTGGCCGCAAAATGTCGCGCCTCACGTGTGCAGGTCACGTGAGGTGACGTTGCTAGGGGTGAAAGTGAAAATAAGGAAATTCAGGTGGCTATTTATAAATTTCACAAATATTATAAACTGCAGATGAACATTTAAGTGCGGATATTTAAATACAAAAAGAATATGGGTGGCTATGCAAAATACCTAGAGGGCGCGAACCGACGGCGGATTCATCGTCACTTATGCCACGTGGTGTGCACTCCTGCAACGATGCGCCTTCGCATATGAGGGGCAAGTATTAGATCCTGGCCCTTGTTCGAATGGTAGCGAATGGACGATAACTAACGGCTTCAGATCAAACTGGGGCTGACCTTCAAGATCGAACGATAGGGAGGCCCAGAGGATGAACAACGAAGAACAACGTCAAAACGACTTTCCTCCGGCAATTCAAGGCTTTTCAGGCGTGCAATGTTGCTCCAAGGTGGCCGAAATCACTCCTGCAAGTGTTCCCGATGTGCTGGAGGTGTCAGAATGTCACGAGGTGCCCTAGATCTCCTCTACATCGTCGGAGGAGGGAAGAAAGCCCAGGCACCTCCAGCGTGAGATCGAAATCCCCCCAGGTGCGATTAGAGGCGCGAGACCTGCAAAAAATAGTGAAGGGAATCGTAGGTAAATTACCGCGAACCCGCAGAGGGGTAGAAACGAGGTGGGGATGTGGAGTCGAAGCTCGCCGGAGCAAGCTCCGACTAGGTGATCGGTGAAGGTGATTGGAGGGGTTTCAGTCAAAAAGAAGGGCACAGTTCTACTGCAAATACTAAGGAGAATAAACAAATGCAAGAAATTTAAGGAAAACAGTACCTCGAAGGCCGGTTAGCTTGAGATAGAACATCGACAGCGGTGGCCCATTGGAGGTGTTGGAATGACGCCTTCGACTCGTCGAAGGCCTCCCCATGCAGCTGGAGGTTGCGCTGTCACCACCACCCGTCCGGAGCTCGGTCGAGGAGGCTTCAAGCGGGTCAAAAGTGGTTCTTGGATGGAAGGGAAGGTCAGAGGTATTTTTGAATGAGTGACGGACGTGGCTCAAAGGTCGAGGGTGACAGCTCAATGCAGCGATCCAAAGTCCAAGGTGAACCTTGCGTGTGAAACACCACAAATCGAGGAAAAAATATCAACAAGGGAACGACGTGAGATGGTGAAAGGTGTGGCCCCCAAAATTCAGAGAAATCGAGGAAAAACCAACGCCTGACACAAGAGCAGGGGGCGGGTCAGAGAGTTGACCCCCGGTCAACTCTCGGACCCTCCTGGTTGGTCCAGTGGACCAACCAGGAAAAACCCTACAAAAAAGATTTGTTAATTCATATAAAAAACAATTTTATTATTTTTAGATTATTAAATGAAAAATATTTATTATTTTCTGAACTATTTTTTTATGATATTTATTTATTTTTTTTGAGATTTAAAATTACTAGTTTCCTTTTATATGTTATATACATGTATATTCATCTATATATTTTTATGACTATTTTTGTGCTGTATTTCTAGTTTTATTGATATTTTTTTATTTTATTAAATTTATAGCTTTATTTTATACACTTGAATATATTTTTATTTTATTTTTTTGATGTATTTTGTACAAGTAAATAAGTAGATGTATTGCTTACATAGGTCATCTATGTGTTGTGTACAAGTATTTTATTTTTATGTTTTCTTTATGTTTTTATTCATGTTTTAATATATACATATATTATAAATAATATTTACAAAATTATAAAAATATGAAATTACAAAAATAATGAATAATAGATAAAATGAATAATTTAATTAGTAAAGTTAAAGAAGAAGGGTCCAAAACTTAACTTTCAAACCGTAACTCCGAAGAATATGAAACCACCTTCATTAAATATCTTATTAAAAGTTATATAGATATATTTCGAGTTTTTATTTGAGAGATACTGGTCTGGGAAGTTGGGATTCTGGAAACTTATTCTGATCATAACTTTTTATCTGTACATTATTTTTGTGTGAAATTAAATTTTTATTTTTCTATATTTAATTATCTACAACTTTCATGTACAAAGTTTATATATTTGAAGTATAAAAAGTGAAACCAAAAATAGTTCCCAAAATGAGTAAAGAATGAATTAAATAAAAGGGGTTTTATTGTATTTTGGCTCTTATCTCCCCTATTTTATTCCTTGTTGACCTAGTCATCGCGATGACTATGTCTCGGGGTTTCAGGTCATAAAATATTTGCAATATTTTTTTCTTTTCTTTTCTTTATTATATAATTTTGGCTTTATAAACCGTATTTTATACAATATTTACACAAGAATGCAAGAATGATAAAATGCATGAATTTACATTATTTACACACATTTACTAGGCTTTTTAAGGCCAAAATGATGGAATAAAGATGATGAAACATAGATTCGTCAGTTATCCACATTATTCATATTTTTGATAATTAAATCATATCTAGTTATCTAAGATCTCAAAACTCATGCACTCAAATAATATGAATCTCATTCACATTATTCATGATAATTAAATTACACTTAGTTATCCATTCCTCATGTTCCCAAATAATATGAATATCATTCATATTATTCTCAATAATAAAATCACATTGAATTGTCTATTTTGATCAATGCTCAGATCTAATATCAACATTGAAATTATTCTTGAACTCTTTCAAGAATAATATTCTTTCTTCCGGATACTTGGAGATAAGGACAAGACTTAGATATTGAGAACATATCTCAAATCTAGATCACGTAGACCTCCCATAGATTTCTTATTAAATCAAAACCGTAAATCTAATCTTTTCATTGCATCTGAATAACATTCAGATTACTATCCAAGATTTAGACTAAGATCAAATTACTTCTCTATTGAGAGGCATCACTAAAATCCAAAGTCATTTCATCACTCCCTAGGAATGGAAGCATCATGGTTATACAATCATTTATCATCACATCACCCTCAGGTATTCCTAATACCCATACATCCTGCATACTGGAAGACCAAAAATAAACTTGAAGTTTTAGATCTCATTTAGAATGTATCCTTAAGAATTTCATCATTATGTTTATCATTTAACTATTGGGAGTTGATATCGATCATACACTTTCTAATAGCATATATCATACCCAAGTGTTGATTATATACTTTGCAAAAGCATATATCGAACCTACAAATTCAGTCAAGCTTCCAAAGTGAGACGTTCGTGCATGGAATTTGATTCTTCCCAATATCTCATGAGTGAGCTCATGTCTTTCAGTTCAGTAATGAACATGTATGATCCCTTTTAGAGATAACATTACTCATATGCCCTCGAATGCACACCAGTGTAATGTATAGACCTTGATTAGGCCATCAACCTATTGGTCTGCCTAATGTAGATGCTCAAACATATAGTAACACATATGTCTCCGATCAGAGGATGCCTGTTTATATCGTGACAACATATGACATAGGTCTTCGATTATCTCGATCTCGTTAAGTCAACTCTTTGACCTACTTAATCTGGCACCTCTGAATCTCTATTCCTATGAAGACGACCTGCATCAAGAGGTCGGTCATATATTATACTATTAGAGAAAGGATTGTCATCTCTTGATCAGATTGGAGATTATCTCTTAATAGTTTAACAGTACTTGATGAGTCCTTAATATAGATCTTTAGATGTTCATCAAAGCACCAGCCTTTATGATTCAATAATTGAATCAACAGATGGATTATAATCAATATGGCCATTGTACATAACTCTAATTGTACTAAGGTATCTATTATGCAAATTAGTTATTCTTCATTTCAAATCCGGGAATGATTTTTGCAGTAATATTTATTGTATAATGGTTCATCGTGGACTCGTATGTCCAACAATTTGCTTGATAGCGATTTCTTCATTAAACTTATGCCATCCTCATTACTTCAAGACTTTGGACTGGGTCCGCTTAAACTCACGTGTATGATCCTTCAGTTTGCTTATCGGTCCATTAAGAGGGCTAGAGATTTATTGGAGGATATTATCGTAATTATGCATGACTAAATTCTCAGTGGACTTCGTTGTCATAGACATGGATTCCCCAAAACTGTTACTCTAGATCCCAATTATTTTTTTTGGTCATTCCTTCGAACATATGAAGCGGTAGTTGATTATGGGTCTGGAAAGATCACGCTCCACTCCTTTAGTGAAACGGTTACGCGGATATGATCACCAAGCCAAAAGTTGTAGAGAGCACATCTCAGAAAAGAGAGCTTGAATCAACTGCAGAAGACTGTTATATTGTCGAGAAGATCAAAGTACAATGCATTCCACGGGATGATACTTTGACACATGAACCCGTTTCCTAGAGGAGGACCTAGGAAGCACAATCTAGTCTTACTCCTTTGCCAAGAGGGAGGTTGATTCTAAAATACTGATCGATTTATTCGACGATGATTTATGCAGAATCGAACAAGAAGAGATCATTATAGATATGTTCGGTAATTTATTGTTTGATCCAAGAGTGATATAATTGTGCATCATCTTGTTATCAACAGATCGTGCACCAACCGATTCAATTTTTGAAGTGCCCGAGAAGCTGACTTAGAATGTACCACAATTAAAGTCACTTATGGTAGATCTTAAGTATGCTTTCTTTGTGGGTGAGTAGAACATGTATTCGTTCATCATTAGTAGCAGATTTACCATAGATCAAGAATCTTGCTTGCTAGAGATTCTAGAAAAAAACTACAATGTGATTGGATTGGAATGTTTCTGAACCGTGAGAGATAAATCCGGCCTTATGTTCAGACCATATCTACTTAGAGGATGATTGTAAACAGTCCCGCGAATTTCAGAGAAGGTTAAACCCTAATCTTCAGGACATGGTCATGAAAGAGATAATGAAATGGTATGAGGCTGGCTTCATTTATCCCACCTCTGACTCAAAATGGATTAGCCCATTTCACGTAGTACTGAAGAAATTTGAAATTACGGTGATTGTAAATAACCAAAGAGAGGAGATCTCTACCTGAGTACCTACTTCATTGTGCATATGTGTTGATTACATATGCATGACTTCAACAACCAAGAAGGATCAATTTCCTATGATTTTTATTGATCAAGTGCTTAAAGGTTGGTAGGAAAAAAGTTCTTTTTCTTCTTCGATATATAGGTACAATCAAGTGGCATTTGCTCTTGGGGATAAAGATAAAACCACTTTCACCTATCCGTTTGACACCTATGCTTTCAAGAGGATTCTCTTTGGATTATCTAACACACCCACTACATTCCAGAGGTACATGTTGGTTGTTTTTGTCGACATAGCAGGTAGCTTTCTTAAGGTCTTTATAGAAGATTCCTCGATCTATGGTAATAGTTTCAATGCTTGTCCTGCGTATATAGAATGAGCACTTAAGAGATGTTACAAAGTCAATCTTGTTCTTTCATGGGTAAAGAGCCACTTCGTGATTACAAAATTAATTGTGTTGGGCCATGTCGTCTCCCAACGAGGTATGGAGGTTGACCCTGTGAAGGTGGATGTGATTGCTAAACTTGAGCAACCACATTCAGTAAAGACTGTGAGGTCATTTTTGGGACATGTTGGGTTCTATAGAAAATTCATCAAGGACTTCAACAAGATTTCTCGATCCCTAATAGAACTTATAGACAAGGAGATTAAATTCATTATTGATGAGAATGTTCTCCAAGCCTTTACTCAGTTAAAAGAACTTGTCACTCGTACACCTATCCTACAACCACCCGATTGGTCTCTCCCATTTGAGATCATGATATATGCATCTGATTTTGCCATTGGAGTTTTCTTAGAATAAAGAAGATAAGCATTGCCATATGCCATTTATTATGCCAGCAGAACATTAGATGATTCATAGAATAGTTATATAGTTATAGATAAAGGATTGCTGGCAACTTTTTTCATCCTTGAGAAGTTTACATCTCATCTTCTCGGTTAAAAAGTTATTGTCTACATTGACCACTCTATTATCCCATACCTACAACGGAAGAAGTATGCAAAGTCACATCTACTCAGATGGATCCTTCTCCTACATGAGTTTATCTAGAAATTAGAGATAAATCGAATGTGGTAGATGATCATCTTTCTAGATTTGAACTAACGAAAACTCAACTGAGCATTGTGTCTATATCAGAAACCTTCCCTGATGAATCTATCCTTAGTGTTTCTTCCCTCCCCTAGTATGCCAATATTGTGAACTACCTCGTCTATGGAAAAGTTTCACAAGATTGGACGTGAATAAAGGACAAGTTCTTGTTCGATAGTCATTTTTACTAGTGGGAAGATCCATACTTTTTAAAGGAAGGTGTGGATTGCATTTCGCATTGGTGCATTCCTCAGGAGGAGTACACAAGTATCCTCAAACACTGTCATAAGCTAAAATATGGAGGATACCATTCTAAAAGCAAAACGACAATGAAAGTATTGCAATGTGGCCTCTGGTGGCCCACACTATTCAAAGATGTTACAACTTATGTGAAAGGCTACATTGATTGTCAGAAAATAAAAGGAACCCTTAATTCCAAAGATTAAATGCCCCTTAAGTTTATTCAGATAAGGTATTTTTGGTGCTTGAAGCATTGACTTTATGGGTCCATCTCCTAATAATCAAGTATTTGAATACATCATGCTTGTCATTGACTATGTGGGTCATTGGGTGGAGGCTATTCCTGCCCGATCCGTTGGTAGTTGAAATGTTTGTCGCTTTCTCAAGGACATATTATTTCACGGTTTGGGATTCCAAAGATATTAGTTTCAGATTGGGGTAGATAATTCATAAATAAAAGTCTAAGAAACTTGTGAAGGAGTACGCCATCGATATCGTGCCACAACTCCTTACCAACCACAATCCAATGACTTGGTCGAGTTATCCAATAAGGAGATTAAGAAAATTCTACAAAAAACTTGTTAGGCAGGATAGGAAGAACTGGTATCAACTTCTTGAAGTGAGTGTTATCCCAAAGTGGACTTATCAGACTGCCTACAAATCTTTACTAAGTATGTCTGCCTTATGTCTTGTCTATGGAAAGCCATGCCATATGCTAGTTGAACTCATTCACAAATATACATGGGCAATATAACAAGGTGGTCAGAACCGAAATATAGATCTGAACAAACTCTTGGAATTCCGAGATTACGCATAGGATAACAACAAAATGTATAAGGAGAAAGTCAAATGTTGGCATGATAAGCATAATATAAGAAAGACTTTTGAGCCTAGACAGAAGGTGTGTTTATTTGACAAGAAAATGAAGATTTTCCCATGCAAACTTAAGTAAAATGTACATGGCCTTTCCTTGTGAGAACTATGCATGACAGTGGTAGTATCCTCATATCAGAATTGTCATATGATACATATCCATTTATGGTCAACTGACAGTTGCTGAAGCCGTATCTAGAACACGATACATTCCTAATCATTATTTCTTTCTCTTTTCATTCTTTTACAATTCTTTCATCTTCCAATCATTTCATTCATCCCATTCATTTGTGCTATGCTTAGTATGGCCAAATCCTAAGTATAGGGGGGATGAGTGTATTTGAGTTATTCTTCATTATTCTCTCGATTGTCTTCTAACTTGTTGATAATAGAATCTATTCTTAAGGATATTTTACCCTAAGTATATGAGGAAACAAGTCAAGTCATTGATTTTTGTGACTTCGAATTCTCGATGATCCAATACATTGTGTACAATATGCTATACCCAAGATTAGTTGATCCGAAATATAGAGGGGATGATTGACTTCTCATTATTTTATTTTGAGTCATTGGAGTATAGGATTTTCTATACTTAGCACGAGTTATGTCTTCTTTTTTTCTCTTTGATCACTATAAGGACATAACTCAAGCTAAGTATGGGAGGTCATATATATGTATATATACATTGGCCATAACTCGTACTTTCGTATTTTCTAATAATATGGTTATGCAATTCGTTCTCTTTTCATTCTTTTACAATTCTTTCATTCTTCCAATCATTTCATTCATCCCATTCATCTATGCTATACCTAGGATGACCAAATCCTAAGTATAGGGGGTATGGGTGCATTTGAGTTATTCTTCATTATTCTCATGATCGTCTTCTAACTTATTGATAATATATTATATACTTAGGGATATTTTACCCTAAGTATATGAGGAGACAAGATGCGTCACTGATTTTTATGAATTTGAATCCTCGATCATCCTCACTTTGTGTTCAATATGCTATACTCAAGATTAGTTGATCTGAAGTATAGAGGGGATGATCAACTTCTCGTTCTTTTATTTTGAGTCGTTTTAGTATAGGATTTTTATACTTAGCATGAGTTATGTATTCTTTTTTTTGCTTTGATCACTATTAGGACATAGCTCGAGCTAAGTATGGGGGGTTAATATACACACACACACATTAGCCATAACTTGTACTTTCATAGTTTCTAATATATGGTTATGCTATACTAGGTAAGGGTTTACAATAAATCAAATGCAAAAAAACTCTTGTAAATATGTATTAATGTTTTTTGGAAAATTATTTGTAAAATTGGCTTGAAACCATTTTGCAAAATGATTTGAAAAATGATTGTAAAATATATTGAAAGATATTTTTAAAATCATTAAAAAATATTTCTAAAATATTTTCAAGCCATTTGAAAAAAAAGCTCTTTGTAAATGTTTACAAATTGTTTCTAAAAATTATATGTAGAATTTGAAAAAATCTTTGTAATTTTATTTGTAAAAGAAGTTTTCAAAATGTTTAACAAATGTTTGTAAAAATGTTTTCAAATTATTTTGAAAACCCTTTAAATAATACCCTTTTAAAACATATTCAAATAAAACATGTACATATCTATACCGAATTCTTTATATACTTGTATAAAAAAGTGTGCATAACTTGTGTAAAATTCTTTGTAGATATGTAATTCTTTATATCTATACCAAATTCTTTATATACTTATAACATTATTGTGAACTTGTGAATACATCTAATCCACTATACCTCTTTTAAAAAATTCTATAAAAATATAAAAAATCCCAAAGTCTTAAAAATTTGAAAAATATTTTCAAAACAGCATTAAAATTGGCAAAATTTTCTAAAAATCCCATAAAAAGTTCAAAATTAGAAAATGGTTTAACAAAAATTTTTCCTTGCATTGCATAAGTATTTTTTTGAATAATTCTCACAATTGAACAAGTCTAAGTAAAATCTGAAGATTAGAGCTTAGTTTAGACCTTAATCCACTTAATTTCATAGGAACCTTATATGAAATTGAAATAAGACTTTTCAGGTCAATGAGACTTACCAAAATGCTACGTTCACATGTCAACTTGATTATCCTAAGTAGGGTATTTCGAAGCACACGTGCGACTCTGACTGATAATGACCTAACTTTGACACCACATTCTGGACTTAGCCTAACTCTGAGGAGGTGGTGAGGGCAGGATTCTTTAGCTTGAGTAAGTACATGTTTGGAAACATACTTTTCCCCAATAGGTGGCCAATGTCCTGGAAACTGGTCTAGTGTCATCGATGTCTAAATATGAGATGTTGTGGGTTGCAATAAAGCTTGAAAAGAGGGATAGTACACCAGCTCAAGAGGGAAAATTTCTTATGTAAATGATGTTTTATATAGTATATAAAAAATACAAAATCAAAAACTCCAAAAAGAGTAGACAACAAAAGTCAATTTAAAATCAAATCACGTCAAAGTATGTATGAAATAAGAAAGACATTTTGTTGTAAAGTTAAATATCTCGAGGTTTCCTGTGGTAGGAGACTTGATTACACTGGTCATGCCCCATAGGATATGTGATTACACTGGTCATAATTCATTTTTCTCTCTACTCCATCTTCTTGAACTGATTGCACTTGAACTTAGAAGGAAATACCTTGGTTATTGAAGAAAGAGTGTCTCAATTGGGGAATTAAGGTTATCTTATTAAGGGAGACTACTCCTTGTTATTTCTTTTAAGATTAGATACATTCACATAAACTATACAAGTAATACTCATAGTTATAAGGCTTTGCATATGAAGAGACTAATTCTGACATGGCAATTGGGGCAATCTGAACAGAGGATTATAGAGCTTGGGGGTTGTTATGTTTTAGATCATATTTCCAATAAGGTTCTGAACACAATAAAAATCCAAAGGTCATAGGTGATCTCCAAACTTTGATTTTGTGAAAACAAGTTTCAAAATCATAATCATTCTACCTTATTTATTTTCCTTTTCTTTCTTTTCTATTATTTGCATCACTTATTATACGAATAAGTGTTTTCTAGGCACTAGCAAATGTAAGTATAGGGGAGTGATGAATAGCCATTAATCTATCTTTATTCTTCCATTTTGTATTCAAATCCCTATCAAAACACTTAAAAGTATCAATAACTTGACAAATTAACATTTTTTTATCATATGTAAATACTACATAAACATATGCATTTAAATCCAAATTAAAATGATAAAGAAAATAAAAGAAAATAAATGAAGTATCAATGATTCTAAATGAACCTAAACCCCGAGACAAAGTCAATATTGACTTGGTCGACCAAGAATAAAGTAGGGGGAGATAAGGGCCATTATATTGTGTAGGAAACCCTAATTTTTGCTCCAAAAAGAATCACTTTAACACTTTTTTGTTATTTAATTTACACAATCCAAATAATAAGGAATTCAACATGAAACTTATATGTATCAATATATAGATAATTAAAAAAATAATTGCCAATAATAATAATGGACAATATAACTGGGATACACATATGAAAAAGGCACAAACCAAATTTCACATATCAATATATTCTCTGTATGAATTCAAAATTCATCAAACACACCACCATTGTCTTTAAAATTAAATTATCTATCTAACGAAGGTGGCTTCATAAAAAACGGAGTTAAGATATAAAAGCCAATCTCTGGCATAACTTTATACTATGTATCTGTATATATATAACATTCATATATTTTATTCTTTATTTTTTACCCACTTATATTTTAAAATAGTTATATATATTATTTAAAACACGTTTAAGATATAAACATAAAATAAAACCATTCAAAATACATCAAAATAAATAATACATTAGAATATATGTGCAGCTAGTTGGTTGCACCTGGGGGTAGAGCTAACTCGCTGCACCCGGCCATTTTTTCATTATTGTTTTTGTTTTTGAAATGAAATCTAGGGGGATTTAAATAACCATATGTCACCATGATATCATACTAATTTCAACTAAATTCAACACTTCTATCATCTCCATCAAGACTATCACACTTTAACGGTCTCAAAATTATCGAAATTGACCCTATCTAGATGGGCATGTTAGGAATGTTTCTTTTGCATGAAATTTGAAACACTTATTCCACATAATAAACTAAGTAAATCACCATAAATGTCCTTGAAAAAAATAAAAAACCAATAAGAAGAATAGCCATGTGTAGCTAGTTGGCTGCACCCCCTCGTGGAGCTTCCCTTTCCCTATCTATAATATACATAAATAGAATTATTTATCTATATAAATAAAATCATAAAAACAAAATAAAAATACGTAAATATGTATTCAATTTTATTACAAATATATAAAATATGAAAATATATTAATAAGTATCAAAAATCCAAACTAAAAATAAAAGAGTTATAATACAGGTAAATATACCCATATATACATTTATAAAAATTAACACCTAATAAATTAAGTTATAAAAATAAATATAAATCATGATAAAATAGTTTTAAAAATAAGAAACATTTTTATGTTTTGAGTTTTAATTAATGAAATCATTTAGTACTTATTATTGAATTAATAAGGTATTTAATCCCTATCTTATTCTGATTTGGTCCTACGTGGATAAATCAGGAGCTCCCAACTGTTGACCGTCCAATCAACAACTCCTCTGGCACGACCTCTCTCTGACTTTTGTCAAAAAGTCACTAGAGACATGTTTTTTTTCAAATTTTATACTCTTCCTTCTCACCTCTATCTTCGTTGAGACCATCCCCATCTTGCAACCACATCAACCCTCTTTCATTCTCATGTTCTAGCCTCCACCAATTACCATTTCTCCATACATGATCTCCTTCCCAAGCAAGTTGATTACTACTTCTGGAAAATAAACCGCCTTGCAATTCTTTGCCATTTTGATCCCCCTACACCTTCTATAACCCCAAACCTAATAGAGCTCGAGTTACCTGGTGACAGTAGGAGGTTCGCCAATGTGTAGGAGAGGAGAAAGAATAGTTGGAGGCGTGATCTAGACATCACCGGAGAGTATCTCTGACAAGGTTCCCCAGCTTCTAGGTAACTCTTGTTGAGGCCTAGATTTTAGGTTAATTATCTTGTACTTTCATTCCTTAGCATAGTCTTGTATTAATTTCAGTTGTTTCCTCAGAATTTAGCTTAAAATCATAGATCGTAGTTCGATAGAGGTCAACTTTGATAACCTATTCCATTGTCCTTCTATCTTATTATGACCCACCTAACGCCCTCCTACACCTTCCTCATCGCTTCTCCATCCATTCCCTACGCACATATCATCCTGATTTCATGAAAATGAAAGAATCTGATTTTCTCTTTCCACCATTGCTGGAGATCACCATTCCACCCTCATCCAGGTGCTTTCATCTTCAGTTTTCAAGATGAGGAGCATCACCATTGTGCAATTAACCATTTAATGCATGAAGAAAGATGTGGGAACCCACTTGAAGTTTGAATAGAAGGAACAAGTGGTTCTTAGGTCGCTTGAACTGAGTTGAACTACAGACCTCTTCACAATGATGATGGACTCCATCAAAGTCTCCATCTTATGCAGAGTGACACCACGAAGGAGAAGGATCGGTCAACATAGCCAGAGATGGTTGGAGGGCCGAGGATTTAATGGAAAAAGATCAAGGAAGAACTTGTTCTTCTCTACTCTTCCACCCATCTCCAACATCTTCCATTTAAGGTCTCACGGCTCGGATCTAATATGGGCCATTCATTTTAGTTGAAGCATCGTCCCCTGCTGGATGCACGATCATACATGGGTGCTACGTGAGGTGCCCTCAATTGTGGATCCAACCTCATGTATTCCTCAAGCGAGCAGCCTGGGAATATTGTGCTGCTACCCTATGCATATTTTGCATTTCAATTTAAACATGTAGATATTATTTCTAGTGTAAAAGAAATATGTTATTTTGTAAAGAGGTCCTCTTACTTTATTACAATTTCATTTCACTCCTTTCGCCACACGCATAGCTACACGTGAGGTGCTGTAAAATTTGCATGCATACCCTTTCAATTTTTAGACCTATTATTAAATGAATTAAAACTTTAAGAATAATACATTTACGTCCCTATATTTATAGAAATTTATTTTCTTTTATTTGTTCTTATTAAATAATCTGCTGGTTTAAGAATTGTAGGAAAATTATCATAGATGCCTGATATTATGCTCAAGCACGTATAATTTTCATTTGGCATTTTACATAATTTTCATATTTATTAAAAATACAAAAAAGCATTTTCACCTATCTAAATGTAAACCCATAATAATTATAAAAAAATTTCCAAAAATTCAAAAAATTAAAGTCTATATTATAATATATTCTACAATAGAGATGTAGAAGATGCTGGGAAAATCCAACTCACTTTTCTCATATGAACTTAGCATGCATTTTTCTATCCTCTTTTAATTTCATAAACTGGCCTATCTATTTTTGCCTTCTATAAATGCTTTCCAAACGAATTGGAATATATGAACTTGCGACCAAGAGGGACCAATGAGAAGAAGGCCTAGCTGGTTATCCTCTATTGTATTTGCCTTGTTTCGGTATTCGCATTTGCGCCTCGGGGTCTCTTGAATTTTTGTTTATCTCCCCCAAATCTGTTGGGGTGCAGGGTCGGAACCCTTATTTTATTTATTTTTGCATATTCATTCTTTTCCAAACTTGTTGGGTTGGCTGAGGCATGCGCTTCTTGGATGTACTCTACACTTTTGCTTAATCTAGTTTATTTTCCTACTAAAAAAAGAAAAGCTCACACTTCTTGTGTTAAGAGAAAAACAAGGAGATAAACTTTCAAATGATGTGCCCACAATAGTGGGATGAGATTTGAGATGTGTAATAACGTACAATACATGGTGCTATGTATAAAAGTCTTGCAATCAAACCTTGCAATTAGAAAAGATACAATTAAGTAAGTTCAAATCTGAACAAAATACAAGTTTTATCTATGAATTGATTACATATTCAAAAAATGTGGTGACTTTTACATGAAGAAATGTCGATGTCTTGTGGAGTCAAAATACACATCTTGATCCAACTATATCCATGCAGATACGAGGAAATTTTTGAATGATGTTCCTAAGAATATGGTGTAAATTCTTGAAATTTAGTCCACCTTAAATCATATGTGAAAAAGAAATTAAAATTAAGTAAAGAAAACTAATGGAAGAGAGGGTGAGACAGAAGAGTTATCCCACTTAAGAATTTCCTAGTGATGATAATGAGGAGGAAGGGGCAATAGCTTGCTTCTTAGAAGTGATGATAACAATGAGAGAGAGGATGGGAGAGACCATGGTGGCCGTCACACACAGAGTGAAGGCGAGAGTGGAGATGGTGGTGGTAGTTGTGGAGAGGGGAGTAAAGATGGGAGCAGGTTGGGGCGGTGGCGGAGTAGAACAAAGGGGAGGAAGTGGTGATAGGGACGGAGTGGAGGGAGTGGTGGTGAGGATAATGGAGAGGAATGGAGGAGGAGAAGGCACCGACTATAGCGTGGAGGAAGGGAGGGGGATAAGACTGGTGGTGGCGATGATAACGAGGAAGGGAGGGGGACAAGGAGGTGGATGTGGTGGAGAGTAAGGAAGTGGACAAAAGGCCGACTGTCATGGCAGTGTATAGGAATGGAGGTGAGGAGGTGGTTATGGCGATCGATTGTGAGGAAAGAAGCAAAAGAGGCATGGCGACCACAGTTCCGAAGCAGAGGATATGTTAGGGCTCAAGTATATCCTAAGGGAAAGAAGGAGAGAGAGGGAGGGGGTATCACACGATTAATTTTTTTGCCTAAACTTTATGGTTACAGCTTACAACGACATGTAGTTGCAAGACGTATTCACAATCTAGGAAACTACGTAAGCAACCATATGTAGTCGTAATAGAAGATCTAATACCAACGACGATATATTGAGACTACGTATGGATGGAAAATATTCGCAACGTGGTCGCAAGATATTTAACGACTATCTAACCACCATATGTAGGTGTAATATTGTGGTTTCAAAACTGATTTTTCTTGTGCTGGAGGAGGTAGAGGAAGAGGGTAGGGTGGGATGAAGTAGAGGGTGATGTAGGCCCTAGGTGGCTATATCACTTTAAATGTATATTATATGTTACTTGATTTTTAAATATATAACAATGTATATCATATGTTTCTTGATTCCTAAATCTCAATTATTAGTAAATTAGCATCGATCAACACAAATTTTCAATGCAAAATTGACAAGTAATTATCCTTATATATGACTTAGCAAAAAATATTACATTCTTTGTGAATTAAAAGATAAGAGATTATTTTACAATGAACAAAATATATTAATTGTTATATATTTAAAATTGGAAGAATTAGAAATGGATATATATATATATATATATATATATATATAAACCTATCAAGGCCCTTGACTTTGTTGACTAGAGAAGTAGACATTTTGATAGGATTATACTAAAAATTGACTTTAGTAAGGCCTTTGACTCTAGACACTGAAGCGTCTTCTTATCAATCCTGAAAAGCAAGAGGTTTAGATCAAAATTTATCTTTTGGATAGAAAATATTCGATCACTGATTACAAATCTCAAAGTATAATATAGATTTTGCAATGATTATTCTTCTTTTTTTATATTTTAACATGAAAAGTTATACACATAATTTTTAAAATTATTCTTTATTATAACTACGTCTTTGTTATCATGATTTCACCGCTGATGGGAAATTGTTTTATGTTGGAGTATTTGAGTTATGTGTCATTTGAGTTGTAGATGGGTAAATAGATCACTCTAGGATCCATTTATCTCATTCAGAGTCTAGTCTCATATCTATTGTTTGTGGTATGTGGAGACTAAGTGGGGACTATATATAGACCCCCACACCCATTGTATTCAGTGAGAAATTGTAATGCATACATTAGTCCTTTGTGGAATTCCCATGTGGTTTCATCCCTCTCCTTAGCGAGTATGATTCCACATAAAATCCCGTTGTTCGATATTGTTTATATTATAATTTTGATACGCTTCTGCATTCCTATTTTATAACATGTTATCAGAGTAGGTTAGATTTTCAAGGCTTTCATTTTGTTTTTTTCGAGATTCGATTATCAAGTTCATGCTCTAGGGTTGAGATGAAACCCTAGAAATTTTTCGACTTTCATCTCGGCTGCACAAACTCCATCGGATTTCCAGTTGTCTAGATTTCCAGACCCCGAGACTTCTATTCTCCAGTCTTATGCATCTAGGTTTTTCGAAACCCTAGTTGTTCTTTATGTCACATCCACGCCATAAAAAAACGTTCGCAGGGCTGGAAACACATATCTTCTCAGTGCAGGATCTCCAAGCGCGCATGCAACACGCTTCAATCTCCAAGCCCTCTGCGATCTGAAGCAATCCTCTACAATGCTCATGCGAAGCATTTCCTCGTCAAGAGTCCAACAATGAAAGTCGCACTTTTTAGAAGAATCCCTCGATCATCTCCACTAGCAATACCTAGATCTCCAAGGTGGCGGGATCCTTCCAGCTACAACCCATCACCGCCCAAATCCCATGGTTCCAGGTGACTTGCGTTCTATCTCCATCGACGGTCGTAGACACCTCTCTACTTCCACAAAAAGCCCTCCAGATGGTGCATAGTTGGCGCACACCTTCTTCATCAGATCGCGTGTTGGCACGACACCGTCTCCAAATCTCGTCGCCACCCTCCTCTCCTCTAAATGGCTCCACGTGCTCTAGGAGCATCTTCCTCACACCACCCATAATGCCTCTAGACAGAGGCCTTCCCTTCTCGACCTTCAAGCTATGTTAAGACCTAATTGTGTAGAAGGACTCCAGACCCTCCAAACGATGGTGGCACTTCGCACACTCTAGCCCTCGTTGTTGCATCATGAAGAGCCTCACAAGCGACATGACTCCATATCTTTTGGTTGTGCGCCAGCTGCAGGTAGTTCCATTTAATCGATCCTGCTCTAGTTCTAGTGAATAAGGTTCCCAATCAGGGAACCCTAAATAAGGGCCAAACTTTTAACAAAAAATAGGGCTCCCACCGAAGTTCAGCCCACGTGGGTGAAAAAAGGAAAAAAATGAAGAGACGGCTATTGAAAGAGGCCTAATGTTAAAAAAAAGAAAAAAGTGGCTTGACCTCATTTACAAAAAGGGAAGAAGAACCAGCTATTGAAAAAATAACCAAGCAAAAAAAATTGAGAGAAAAGCTGTGGTGTTTTGGGCTTTTTGGGCCGAGAGTTTTTTGTTCAAAAAAATGAAAGAAAAAAGTATGTATAAAAAATCGTACACGAAAAAGGAGAAGTGAAAAGCCAGAAAAATGTGAACAACTTATTTGAGAAATTTTATTTGGTGATGGATATTAAAAAAATTGATGAATGAAATAGCTGGGAAAAAATGTGCGTAAAAAAAGATGAAGCAACTTATTAAAAAAATTGATGGCTTATTGAGATTTTTATTCTCCCCTTCTTAATTTGTCTTCTCCCAACTTAGTCGACGTCATTGTTTTCCGACAAGTATGGGAGAAAAGATGAGTGTAGTGTAGAGTTCTTCAATATCACATATCACTCTGACGATTCATATTCCAGTTCAAGTTCTGGTTCAAAGACATATTTCAGATGCCAGTCCAGATGCCCGTTCAAAATCTAGACTCTACAATTTCCAGTTTCAGAATCGATGATTGGTTCCGAGTCTTTAGTTTCAGACATGCACATGCATGCAGTCTTATTTTAAGATGTGCACATGTTTGCCATCTTTTGTGTGGTCCCTATCATTCTTATTTTGTCGGTCAGGGTTTTCGTGTGATCCATAGGGACTCCAGAGTAGAGATCACATTCCCTATGCCATGGGGGTTAGGATTTTCGTGTGATTTCATATGGACTCAAGAGTAGAGTACCATTCTCTAAGACAGATAGCGGAGACCAAGTTCTTTGACGAGGAGACTTTCAGACTCTATTCTCTAGCGTTCGTGAACTCCAGTACGAGATCTTTTTGAGGTTCCTATGAGAGAGAACCCACTTCGAGGTCCCTACGAGAGAGACCTATCTTCAGAGATCTGTGTATATATAATTAGTGACATTCTTTATTCGACCCTTTCAGAGATGGAGCAGTTGTCCACACGTTGTGATGGGCCAGAGTTCTAGTAGAGACTCATTTTCAGTTTTAGTGACTCTGATAGGTCCAATACATAGCACATACCCTCCGACAAGGATCCAGCTTGTTTGTCCTCCTCACCTGCATGACATGAGAAGTAACGTCCTCAACAACAACCTACACTTGTGTACATTGAGTTGATATTGTTTATAGTATGTTGTAGCGTGAGTTGAGATTTCTTTTTCTTTTTGTCCAAGCTAAGCATTGCATTTTCCAGCTTGAGGGGGAGTGTTGGAGTTTTTGAGTTATACATCACTTGAGTTGTAGATGAGTAAATATATCACTCTAGGATTCATTTACCACATCTAGAGTTTGATCTCACATCTACCGTGTGTGGGATGTGGAGACTCAGTGGGGGCTATATATAGACCCCCCACCTATTGTATTCAGTGATAAAGTGCAATGCATACATCAGTCCTTTGAGGCGTTCTCCCATTGTTTCATTCCGCTCATTAGGTAGTAGGATTCCACGTAAAATCATGTTGTTCAATATTGTTTTTGTTTTCTGACACGTTTCCGTATTCCTATTTTCTAACATTTTAAAACCATTTGAAAAATATAAAAAAGTCAGGCATAGCCAATATAATTTTGACAATTTGTACATATACACGTATGCATATATAGCATGATATATGCAACAAATATCATTTCTTGGTAACATAGATGGGTGATCAACGTAAAGAGAAATGATTAAAAAAATATGATTATAAATTGATGCATTTAACTTAGATGACAAGATAGAAGTGTATGCATGGGAGAACATCACTCTCGAACTTCTTTGAGGGTTGCTTACAAACTATGATATTTTTTGTGCCAAACTGGAATAAGATATCTCTGACCAACGTACTTCTCTGAGAGAACTCCTCTTCGTACTTTGGAGTTGAGAATCCTCGTTTCCAATGGGGACGATGACAAGTAAATTGAAATCCTAAATTCCAGAATGCGTCTTGCGTGCCAACAAAAACCGAGAGCAGATCATCTGGACTGCAGAGGTCTGCTGTAAAATCATCAAACAACTTGTACGAATTCACGTGATAAGAGCTCACATAAATACTGAATTCATACGCACCACTCAATCAATATCGAATGGCTCGGATGCTCCGTGATTTTACAGCAGTCATGCTCGCAACAACGAATACACATCACACACTGTTTCCTCCGAGCCATCATATCGAAATTCAGAATATGGGGTCCGATGCCAAGACGAGTGGTGTCGTTTTCTCAAAGGTTCATCTATATCTTAATAATGCATCATATATATTTGCTCATGAGAGCACTGTGTTGGGATCGATGGTGAATGGTCGGATGAAATGGAGTGGCGTGTAATGCTATTATCGTCGTCATGGTTATGGGCAGCACCACTCACTCACTGCTTTCATCCAGTCCATTGAAAGTCAAAGTTGGCTGCCTTTTGATTTTTTTCATGGCTTCGTGCTCATCTCCTTTCCAAGTTCTTGTATTTTTTTATTTCGACTTATTTTTTCTTTTGTAATGTATATCTTCGTAGATATTTTATTTGTTAAAGAGCCCGTAATATTATGCTCCTTATACACGTCATATATCACAAAGACTGTTCGATTCTTTGTATTAAACCAGCAGGTACGGCAAAATAAGTCCACGATGATGAATAATTTGAGAACCATGTCCGTATTATTTGATTTAAGGATTTTTTACAGGTCTGTCCTTCCTTGATTCTGATATGCGGCTCAGCGATAGGTGGTGTCACCAAAGTAGGCAGAATAAAATGACATCAATTGAATGTCTGATGAGGGTAAGCGTGTCATTGGTGACATGAGACAGGTGGGTGGTTTTTTTGCGAAAGTTCCAAGAAAAAGTACCTTCGAGAAATGGAGGAATGGGTTTCATGAATGGAACAGTTAAGGGCTGGTGTGCTGCAAAGCTTGCACTAACATTAGACAATCGTGACAGTCACTATGATCAACTCTCACTCCATTATGTCAGCAAGGGTTGGTCCAAAGTCAGAACAACCTAGGATGTGACTAACCATCGAGCTATCCACCATAAAAGTGTATGAGTGGACAGTAGTACGAAGATTGTAGTTAGAGGAATCATCGACATCCATCATGTTCATGTAAAATTCTGTGATATATAAGGGAGATATCGAATCAACGAGAAGTGATACGATCCTAGATAGAAAGATTGATCGAAAATCAAGAGTATTGCATTTTGAATGAACATGTTACCATACTTGGGAAAATGATATTTAAAAACATTCTAGAGAATCACTCAGCGGATAGGGAGGGTGTGTCTTGAGTAGTTCAAGAAGAGATCGCAAGCTAATGAGGGTTGAGGTTCCTCAGACGACAACTAAGATTTCTTGATCTTTTTGAGTGCCATAGCAACACAGTAGAGGGTCTTAACGAGGGAAAACATCATCTAAGTACAAGTATCTTCAAGAAAAATATGATGAGAACAAAAGAAGGACCTAAGGTTGCATATGATCAATCAAGTTATAACTGATAATCGTTTGATCACTCAGATGGATCTGATGACCGATCATGCTGATATTGATACGAAGAGAGAGACAGAGAGAGAGGGGATTATGGCTTTCTTGGTGAAGAAAGATACATAGTTTGAGAGATTGGCCCTATCTTTCTTTAAATAGAGATGAAAGAGGTGGTGTTTAAGTTAGGGTAGATCAAGCCTTAATTGTTGCCCTATTATATCACACTAGCTTTCCCTAGTGGGTGGCTTTAACTTACTAAGGAGTAGTTGAGAACCCCATGATCTTACCCCCAACACACTGACTTTATCTTCCCAACCAATTTGAAAGAAAACCGCATACAAATGCGATAGGACACAAGGTACCAACTATACACACTATCGATAGAGAGTGAATTAACCGTTATTGACCCTTTCCCTGACCAGTCCCACATCATGGGTGGTGTTTTTCCCTTCAAATCTTTGCACTTGGAACTGCTGGTTATTGTCCTATCAAACAATGTAGAGAATTATTAGTATTTTGGTATTTGCACTTAGGTTAATTAGGTTGAGGTCTCATATAAGCTAAGCTAGCTTGCTCTCAGCTTCCTATAAGGAGGTATAATAAGGAAAAGCTACAATCTAGGCAAAGCGGTTCTATCACCAGACAAGAGGATAAAAAGCGTAAAGGTCCCCTAGTCTACGATCTCGTTAGGGCCTTGAACTTGGATTTTGTCCTAAAGGGTTGCCTTGACATGCTTACTGTCTCTCCCTTGAACTTTAGTTGATGCTTGTCAATGTGGATCTTACCTGATTTGCTCACACCGCTCCCTCCTTGCAAACTCATCAAGTTGATTGATCCCCAATCTTACAAAGGGAAGGTGCACTATGAGATGACCATAGTTCAACCACCACCACCTCACCTCTTCTTCATAAATAAAGCACAAACTAGAAAAAGGAGTTCTATATTGTCAATAGATTTGATTGCAAAATAAATAGGAAAGATGATGAATAAAAGATTTGACAAAACTGAAAAAGGATGGTCTAGCATGTAATCAGCTACCAAAGAAAAATTTTTAGCGTCAATTAATAATATTCTGAATTGTAATCGGATAAAAATTTAAATTTTAAATTGAAATTCAAATTCTCCTAAAAATCACCAATCATGCTTGAGTGGTCAATCATGCATATGATCGATCAAGCTTCCAAAATGATTGATCAAGATCATCAATTTGATTAGGAATCGTACATTAAGAGATCGAGTAATACTAATGTTGAATAATATTGATCAATATTAATTTGTAAATATAATTTACAAATGTGGACACATTGATTAATATGAATGTTCATTAATAATAATCATATATGTGAATTTGATTCATATTAAATTAGAAGGACTTGTATATGAATAATATTCACACAATAAATAGTAATATGAATCGGATTCACATTAAACATTGATTAATGTACATTATATATACATTTAATATGCTAATATTATTCTCATATATACATGATTAATATGAATGTTGAGATACACTAATCATCCATAATGTGAATTTTATTAGATTCATATACTCAATTGTTAATGTGAATTAGATTCACTTCATTGATAAATAAAAATTGGATTTGCGTTTAATTTTGGGCTAGTCAATCCGATTCAATTCCTTGAAGGGCTCTTTAGCAATGATCACAAAAAATCATGAATTATTTTTGATAAATAGTTGGCAACAAGTTCTATTTAAAATTGGATTAGGATTAAAGAAAGAGGTAAGAGAATGGAAGTTGTTTTTCAACAACTCCATGGGGGCATGGAAATAGGACTCTTATGGTGGGAATCCATCATTTCCCCCTCTCTTTTTATTTCTTGATGATAACGTTAGATAACAATCCTTCTAATTCTAATTGAAATAGGATGAGTGGAATCTATCATGTCCCCCTCTCTCTATTTATTTCTTGATGATAATGCTACAATATTATCTTTCTAATTAGAATTGAAATAGGACAAAATCCTAGCCATTCAATCCGAGGAACAAGAGCATCATTTCGGTCATATGTTATCCTATAAAAGAGGAAGCATAAATACTCTTCTAATTAATTTACCATGTCATGAGAATTAAGTATCCCTTTTAGAGAAATCATATGCTCATGCACCCCTTCACCCTCTTCTATATGGTTGACCAACATGCCGATGAATCCATGATTAATCTACTCTATATGGACATTTTAATAAAATTCTCTTTACAAATCACTAACTTAGCCCCTAAAACCAATAAATTCTTATTCATTATTTATACATTAAATTAAGGTCAAAATCTGCAATAACCTTTGTTTTTACCCACATTCATCTTATTTTTTATAAAGAAAATATTAATTATTTTGACATGATTATTCCTCTATTACATTCTTTGAATCATTAACTAACTTGGAATCAAGAAATGAATCAAAAAGTTCAGAAAATACAGATAAAAAGAGAAGTTCTAAACATGTATATTTTGTACATATTTTCTCTTTGTGATTTTTATTTCACCTTTTCCTTAACTTATAAAAATTCCTAAAAATCAGATTAATTATGGAAATATGAACCCACTAATAAAAATCCAAAAAAACCAAATGAATTAAAATATTTTGTTTAATAGGTAAATTAATCCTTATATAAATTACTTTTTGTACAAATGACGTTTTCTTTCTTTTCAGCCCTTCGTGAAAGTTGTAGATCTCATTGAGATCAACAACTTTCATGTTGACCACTTTTTCATTAGACATCTCCTTCTATTTATTATTTTCTTTTATTTTATCTTCTGCTTAATGCTTCAGGTCAACGTTTACCACACCATGTGGCAGCCTCCCATTTGTGTTCTTGTAGCCTCGTCAGCACCTGCTGTTGACCTCATCAACGCTCTTTGTCATCTAGCACAGTACCAGGGTCGTTGGATCGATCTTGATCCAATGACCGTGATCAAATCTCATCTAATTCCCCTTCGCACATGCAAGTTATTTACCATTCCCTCACGTACACCGCATGTAGGTCACCACCTACCTCCAACCTCGTTGTATCCTCTTCGATCCAACGGTACATGTAGGTCACCACCTACCTCCATTCTCTCCTCTGCGATCAACTCCACCGCCTACTCCTTGATGACTATCCTGGCAACTCGGTTTAAGTGTGCAAATAAACAATGGTCGTTGTGACCCAAATCACCAAGCGTAATCAATGAGAATAATAATACCACTCAACGAAAATCAAACAATCATGAAATGTAAGAGGTTCGTTATTTTTTATTTACTTGGTGTAACCACCAAAGTCGAACACAAGGAGCACGAGAAAGATACGAAGTAGTTAAATTTCAGACATAAATTTTTTTGGTGGTTTTTAGTTTTGCAAGTTTAATTTTATGGTTTTCAAATAAAGACAAGCAAGGACAAAAATAAAGAAATCAAGCACAACAATCTTTTTGGATTTTTTCTATAAGGCTAAACATATTCAGAAAATTAAGATAAAAATAAGTTTGGGTTTTATGATTTTTAAAGTATTTTTAGTAATTTTTCTGGGATTTTTAATTATTTTTGAGTTTTTATAAAAATCAAATAAGGCTAAAAACTTCGAACAATGCATATTCATAAATAAATTGTAAATTAAAAATATTTAAAGTATCCTAAGGTTTGATCAACAAATTTATTACAAAATGGAAATAAAAAGATACAATCAGGATCTGATATTGGAATTTTCAGAATTTTCTATAATTTTAAGTGATTTTTAAAAGTTTTTGGATATTTTGTAATTTTAGGGATTTTATGACGATTTTTCAAATAGAACTCTATAGAAATTAAAACACAACAAAAGAAATGCACAATTTTTTTTGAATTTTTAAAGCATTTTTCGAATTTTTGAAAATTTGATAAGGCAAACATGAACATTTTGAAAGATTTTATGAATTTTTAAAAGATAGAAAATTCAAATAAATCATCCCAACAAATTTACAGTAAATATTACACACTAACATGAGACAATGGTAATTTTTATGTAATTTTTTGAATTAATTTAATATTTATTAAGTCCAAAACAAAATATATAATTAAACACATTTCAAAAGGACCTCTTTGTAAATATTTCAAGTTTTAGGACCGAACAAACAACTCAGTATGAAAGCTCAAGGTCGATATTGCAAAAATTCCAATCAATGCACGTAAATGCTCAATACTGAACACACAATGATATAAATGCAATTTCTAACAACTTAACATTCATTCAATAACAACAGAGAAATCTAGGACAGAACATGCAAATAACCCAAAAGTCACGTAAGCATACACGTGCTTCAGCTTCAGAGGGACTAAGATGCAAGTATTAAAAGTACGAGGCCTGAACTGTAAAAGTTCTAAACTACAAAATTTATTTGATGGACTGGAACTAAATAGAGAAAACACAGGGGGACGGTGAAATATACCATTGCGGGGGTGCGTGCCACGTGTGGAGACAATCCCTGATGTATGGCTTTGATCTCATGCTGCAAAGCGATCTGACGATGTAGGATCGGTCGAAGACATGCATGACAGATCTGTTGTGGCAGGTCTAATCCAATGGTCGAGCAATTGAGACGAGATCAGGTTCTTATCAGGCTATCACGGTCGGGTGATTGAGGGGATCCGATGCTCCTATGAAGGGCCGACAAAGCCCAACAATATCATGAGTGTGCTCCATGTCTCGTGGAGTGCTCCGATGGAGGAGCTAACGGTCAGATGGTCGTAAAGATGAAGCTGATCTACCTGAGCCGGTGAGGGTCCAGATGTTACTTCACGCACGTCTCTTCCTGCAAAGGGTTTGATGTTCGAAGGCAAGGCTCCGACGAAGGTTATTGCATATGCTTGGATGATGATGTGTGCTTCCAGCAAAGATGAGGGAAGAAGCTAGACCTAATCTCAACTGGATGGTCGAGCCTTAGGGTGATCAGACTGTGTGGGAAGGAGCGAAGTGAGTGGGGGGCTCGATCGGAACGGAGGGGAGTGTGTATCGGGGCTCCGACTAGTTGGTTGTAGCAGAAGTGACTGCGACGACGTGAAATGTCAAAAGTGGATCGAGAATTGAAATGTGAGAGGGAGGATAGATATCTGAGGTGTCGGAGGAGTTCCAACGCTTTAGGCGAAGAGGGCCAGATGGGTTGGCCTTGATCAACTACGACGGGCAAGAGAGGCTTCACGCAACAGAGAGGTTCGGCTATGTATGAGCTACAAGATTCCAACGACCTTCAGATTATACTAAAGCTCTCCTCCAATGGTTGTCACTACGAGGAAGGTGGCTCAGGAAGAACGGGGGTGTGAGGGACAAGATGGGAGGCATTAGAGGCGGAAGAGTGAATTTATAGGTTCCCCAAGGTCCAAAAATATCGCGAGCGTCATGGATCCTAAGGGAAGAGTCGGGCGAGGAATCGAGGGTAACAGAGGATAGAGTCAGACGAGGAATTGAGGGTAACAGAGTTCGGAGTGGAGCAAGAGAAATCAGAGAAGAAGCACGGGAGAGAGGGTTCGACACGACCCGGTCTGGAAGGGGACATTGACCGAGGACAACAATCCCTTCTGGACCAATAGAAATCAATGATTTTCAAAAATTAAAGAATAATAAATAAGAAATAATAAATGATTTTAAATTGAAAAGTGTAAAAAAATGTTTATTTATTAATAAACTATTTTTTTTATGATTTTTAATTTTTTTATGAAAAATAAAATAGTGTATATACAATATAGAGTATTATATATAAGTATCATATACCTATATAGTATGTACATGTATTTTTATCTTATTATTGTTGAAAAATAATTTTATTTTATATTTAATTTATTTAAAACATAATTTTAGGAGTAGAAATAATTTTTTTATTTTTATAAATTATTTAAGGCTATAAAACAAATAATAAATGTAGTGTGTATGTGTATTTTGTATAATGGTTGGATGTTTTTATTTTTATTTATCTGAATTTTATTTTATTATCATAATATTATTAAAGCTATATACAAGGGTTTAAAAGAAGAAAATAATTTGGTTTTTTTAAAAATACATAATAAATAATATATACAAGTATAGGTGATATGTGCATACATAGTGAACCCTATCTCTCTTTACTCATTTTATTTTGTGACAAGGTTAAGTCTTGACCTTCTCTTGGGAATTGGGTTACTCTTTATTTATTCCGAATACATCATTCTTTTTTTCCTTTAATCTTTTATTTTTGAAAAATAAATGCTAATTACACATATAACTAGGGAATGCAGAATGCTATGTTATTATATTTACAAGTATTTACAAGTGATTTTGCCAAAAAGAAGAGATAAAATAAAAGAATAAAGAGTGAGAATAATGGATTCATCACCCCCTATACTTTACCTTTGCTAGTCCCTTAGCAAACAACTATTATGAAAAAGATGTGAGAACAAAAAGAAAATGAAAAGAAAAAGAATGAAGGATGATTATTCAACTTATCTTCATTTAATTGGAATATGGAGCTTAATCAGACATTTGGATTATTAGTTTTGCGGAATCCTATTGGGAATTAAGTTTAAGACTCGACAACCTTTGACTTCCACAATTCTATGGCCACGACTCCTCAATAAACCAGGTAGGAACAAGTCTACATACGTAAACTCTAATGACTATGCATCTTTCCTTGTACTATGTAAGTGATATGTAGCTCCCCACCTCAGAAATGACAAAGAAACAACCTCCCTCAACATGGTAACTCTAATTCTTCAGTCTAACAGCTCTTTCCTCGAGGAGTGGGGCATTCCCTTCTAAGTTCAAGTTCAACCAGCTCAAGAAGAGGGGAAAGAAGAGAATGAACCATGACTAGTGTAGCCACGTATCCCTAGGAGCTTAACCAATGTAGCTAAGTCTCCTGCTGCAAACTTCATGAGAAGAGAAGGTGTAATATATAAGCTTTTCTTTATTGACTATATACACTCCGACATGCATTTTATTTTCATTAAGGCTTGTCCATTTTTTTGGTGTTTTCTTGATTTTGCACCTTTTTATTTTGATGTGCATATGTACAAAATATCTACATGATGCAACATATACATAAGGTCTTAAGCCAGTAGACTACCACTCTTTTGAAGCATTATTGACACCCACAACTCCTGTTTTTAGACATCAATGACAGTAGACCAGGTTGAGATGCACATCCCTCCATACATGATGCAATTTTTATTTAATTTTGATTTTTGCAATTTTTTTTCAAAATAGAAAAAAACACACAAGGCATAAGAAAGCTATGGCACAAGGAAGCCTTCACAATTTTTATTGACCATAAAAATATACAAAATTGAGAAATAAAACTATTTTTTATTTATCATAGGTGCACATGTTTTTGGTAATTTTATGATATTTTCCTGATTTTCAAACAATTTTTAAAAATGAAACAAGCACAAAACAATAAGGAAATTTACAACCAAGATTGTAGGGCAAATTTAATATATCAAAAGTGCTACATGTCCTGGTTGCGATTTTTATGACAAAGTAGATAAAAATACCTAACTACAACAACTGAAATCTCATTTTTTATTTTTTTAGAATTTTTAGTGATTTTTATAAGATTTTCAGTCTTTTGTGATTTTTAAGGTTTTTATAAAAATCCAATGAAACAAAAATTCTATTAAAATGAAAAAAACACTAAAACAAACACACACAAATTTTTATAGAAATTTTGAGACCATTTTTATATTTTTTGGAATTTTATAAAATAGACATACATGTTTTTAAAGTTTTAATTTTTAGAAAATATCAAATAAAATTAAATCGAGTCAAAAAATTAGCAAAAATATTACACGTTAGCATGAGCTAATGGTAATTTTTATAGAATTTTTGGAGTTGATTTAATAATTATTTGATTAAAATAAGAGATACAGATTGTAGGAACCTATTTGCATTTATTTAAAAGATTCTAGGGCAAACAATAATGCATACAACATGTCCGGGGGCACTAGTGCAAAAAGTCCAGAAAATAAATAAACATGCTTATTAAATCACGTAGAAGGGTATAAGTGCAAATATAGGAAATATTCCATTCAAATCATAACCATCAGAAAGTGCAGGATAGTTCTTGCAAAAACACCACAAAAGCAAGTCAGTGTGCATGTACATCCAGACTCAAAGGACTAAAGTACAAATAGTGGAAACATAAGGGTCTAATAAGCAAAGAGTTTGAACTTGAACTTTTATTTAATAAATAAGAAAATAAAGCATGCAAACTTTAGGGAAGGGAATGCAAAATACCCTCGACGGGGTACGTGCGGTGTGCATGGGGGATGCGTGGCGTGCTCTAGTGGCGCGAGGACGTGCGGTTCGGATCTTCTATTGTGTCATATCTGACGCCCCAGGGAATGTGGGGCGTAGATGCGTCAGGCGTCAGATCCAATAGCTCAAAGATGTCTCATTGGCGGCTAGGATTATATATGGCCAAGGCGGGCCGATCCAATAGAGTAGAGGGGGTATGGAAGAACATGACCCCAACGAACTTCACCAGAGTCTCAGATGCGCTATGCGACTCCGATGAGCGATAGGAAGGGTCCAACACGATCATGGAAGTCACCTGCATCAAATGTACATGTCTGATGGGGAAGCTACTAGCCAGATATGCGTGGCGGTGAAGATGGACCTAGAGCTACTCTGGCAGACCCTCTGGAGGCAGCAACTAGAATCTTTGTGCGCACAAACACCTGCGAAGTGAAGATCGACTCAGGGAGAAGCTCGGTCATGGTTATTTTAGCAAAAATGGAAAGAACCGACGGCGGGGCAGGGTTCGATCTCCGACGAAGGTGATAGAGGAGATCCGAGCCTCAATCTCGACCCAATGGTCAAGCCTAAGGATGATTAGATTGTGAGGGAAAATGGAAGGCGATGCTGTGCGTCGATCGGAATGGATAGGTGTGGATATCAGGGCTCTGACTAACTAGTCGGAGTAGGTGTATGCGCGACGGTAATAGATGGGAAGAATGGATTAAACATGGAAATGAATTGGAAACGAAGGATACCTGGAGGAGGGAACATGTTTCTGAGCTCCAGGCGGAGTTGGTTGGCGAGGTAGTGGCCCCAACCACGCTACAGAAGATGTGGAGGCTGAACACGGCGACATCATCAGCCGCGTAGCTTAGCTGCGTATCCTGGCCACCAAACTCCAATCCAAGGGGAGCCTCTAGTAGTTGTCACTCAACCTAAGGTCGCTGGGGAAGGAAGAAGAGGCGAGGAACGAGATGGGGCACTGTGGAGGTGGAAGAGAGACTATATAGGCAACTCGAGGGTCTATAAGGATCAACGAGAAGTGCGAGACCCAAGAGCGATGCAGATCATCCAAGGAATCCACAAGGATTATGGAGGTTCGAGAAATTAAGGGTCTAAGATTCAAGGAGAGAGTATCTTAGATTCAGGATGGAAAATCGGAGAAAAGGATGCGGCGATAGGTTTTCGACCAGACCCGAGCTAGAAGGGGGCGTTGACCGGGGTCAACAAACCCTCTTGGACCAATCAGAAAATAAGAATTTACATAATACTTACTAATTCAATAAAAAATAATAAATGATTTTAAATCAAAAAGTTCTCAGAATAAGAAATGTTTTTATTTTTCAAGGAATTTTTCTGAGATTTTTAATTATTTTTATGAAAAAAAATTTAGGATCTATACGGTATATAGTAGTATTTACTTGTAAAATATACCTATGTATTTTTGTACAAATATTTTTATTTTGTTATTTTTACATAAATACCCCGATTTTGTATTTATTTGCCAAATGTTTTTAGGAGTCTAAATTAATTTTTATTTTATTAGTCATGTATAGGTATATAACAAATAAAGAATGTAGTTTGTATACATGTATTTTGTACAAGTGAGAGATGATTTTATTTAAATTTTTATTTTATTTTTCTTATTTTTATTTTATTTTCATTTTCTTTTTACGAAAGAATACAAGTAGGTAGAAAGAATAAATTATTTTTATTTTATCAAAAATGATTATTTACAGATATAAGTGTTATATATACAATATAGAGTTGGACCTATCTCTCTCTACTTATTTTATTTGAAGATCTGGTCAAAGCTCGACCTTCTCTTGGGGTTTGGGTCACTCTATATTTATTCTAAATACCTCCCTCCTTTTTCTTTACCTTTGCTCTTCTATTTTTGTACAAATACATGCTAAAAACTTACTGTTAACAAATGGATGTCAAATGCTAACTTATTATATTTACACCTATCTACATGATGCTTTGCCATGATAAATAGCTAAAATAAAACAATAAAGAGTGAGAATCAAGGATTCATCACCACCCTATACTTTACCTTTTCTAGTCCCTTAGCAAACACTTATTTGAAAAAGAAGTGAAAAGATAAAGAAAAGAAAAGAAAAAGAAGGAGAATCAAAGTTGATTATTAAACTTGTCTTCATTAAATTGAAGTATGGAGCTCAGTCAGACCTTTGGATTATTAGTTTGTCGGAACCTTATTTCGACCTAGGTTTAAGACCCAACAACCTCTAAGTTCCACCAATTTATGGTCAAGACTCCTCAATAATCCATATCAGAACAAGTCTACATACACAAACTCTAATGACCATGAATCTTTTCTTGTACGATATAAGTAATAAGTAGCTCCCCACCTCAGAAATGACAAAGAAATAATCCCCCTCAACAAGGTAATTCTAATGCCCTAGTCTAGGAGCTCTTTCCCTGAGGAGCGGGGTATTCCCTTCTAAGTTCAAGTACAACTGGCTCAATAAGAAGGGAAAGAAGAGAATGGACCATGACCAGTGTAGCCATGTATCCCTGAGAGCCTAACCAGTATAGCTAAGTCTCCCGCTACAATATTCATGAGATGAAAAGGTGTAACATAAGCTTTTCTTTATTTGGATATATACATTGCGGTAGGTATTTTATTTTCTATTAGACCCGCCACTTTTGTGGATTTTGTCTTTATTTTGCACATTTTTTTGATGTGCGTATGTACAACATATCTACATGGTGCAACATATATACATAAAGACCTTTTCCTCTTGAGACAGTGGACTATCCCTCTTTTAAATCATTATTGCAACCCACAACTCCTGTCTTTAGACCTCAACACCACTAGACCAAGTTGAGCCGCACTTCCTTCCCTAAAGGAAGACAGGAGGTTCTGTCTAGAAGTACTGCCATCGTATGCTACCTTTAGCCAAAGGAAATAGCCTCCTCACCACCTCATCCGTAGAGAGCTATGTGTAAGGTGCTGGTGCAAGTAAAGCCATTCTCTGTGAGAGTCATGTGTGCATTGTTAAGTGTTCTACTTAGGCTCATAAAGATGACATGTGATCATAGCCTAGTGGACTCAAAGAATTAAGTTACCAATGGACCAAAAGAGTCTTAACCCCAAATCCTATAAGGTTCCTCTTAGAATTAGGTGGATTAAGGTCATAACCACGCTCCATTTTCCTAATTAATTCCAAGATCGTTTAAATGTCAATTATGATTTATAAGAATATACAAATATTTTCAAAAATCTTTTTTTGCAAGGTTTTTGAAATTGTGATTTTTTTGCAAATGTTTGAATGTATGCATGAATGCAGAAGTTTTGCAAACTATTTACAAGTATTTACACAAGGGTTTTTGCAATTTTTTGTTCTTCAAATATTTCTCAAAAATTTTGTACTATATACATAATTTCCATACAAAAATATTTACATAGATTTACAAGCAAAAAATTTTTACAAATATTTGTACAAAAATAATTTTTATAAATAGCTATGTATGTGAAAGAAAGAATTTTATTTACAAGAAAATTTTTGAACTTTTTGTGATTTTTAACTAAAGTATTTTGGTCATTTTATTCATTCACACACTCACAGAGTTATGGCTGAAGTATATATGTAATATATACGTCACCCCCCTATACTTAGCTCGAACGATGTCCTCAGAGTGGACAAAGAGAGATGAAGAAGACATAACTCATTCTTAGTATAAGGAAGTGAACAAGAGTAATATACTACAATGACGAATCAAAGAATAGAATGAAGAGGGATTGGTGATTCTCCCTATACTTAGGATCAAATAATCCTAAGTATAGAAGACTGTACACAAAGGGAAAAATCGAGTGAGAGAATGTACAAGGTTTACCTTCCCTATACTTGGGGTAAGATATCCTTAAGTATTTGCAACAAAATAGTGGTAAAAAGAATCAATAGAATAATCGAAAGTCTGATAACCCCCCCATACTTAGGGTAAAGTACACCCTAAGTATAGCATAATCACAAGATGCAGATTGGGGTGTTAGACTAAAGAATGATATGATATGCATATCTGGATCTATACATGGCGGAAGACAATGATAATCAGGCACGAGGTGCAACTAACGTGAGTCAAAGATTGCATCTCATGCAAAATGAACGGGGCGATGTCAACAAACAGTGGCTTGTGATCTAGATATGGTTTTAGGCGCTGACCGTTAACACGAAAGGTGGACTCAGATTACAATTCGGATATGTCGGTACTACCATTGTCATGTACCTTTCAGACAGGTATGGCCCTTTCCACTTACTATGCAATTTCCTTGGAAATAATCTAAGTCTGGCATCAAACAACCATACTCTTTGATCTGGCTCAAACTATTTATGGCTGATATGAGAATCATGCCATATCTTTACACGTTCCTTGTACTGAAGGCTGCTTGAAAAGACTGTGTCTCTAAGCTCCTCTCGGGCTGCTAATTCTGTCTTTCTTTGATCTCCTATACTCTCTAGATCCAATAATATATCAGTGACAACCCATAGTGACTTATGCTTGATCTCAACAGGTAAATGGCTGGGCTTGCCATAAATGAGACGAAAGGGAGATGTACCCAAAGGAGTCTTGAAGGAGGTCCGGTACACCCACAAGACCAAGTCCAAAAGCTATAACCAATCCTTTTAATCTAGGAGAACTACCTTCTGCAATATCATCTTGATCTCCCTGTTCGATACTTTAGCAAGACCATTGGTCCGAGGATGATATGGAGGGGCAACTCGATGGTCTATACTGAACTCGTTAGCAAGGGCCTTTACCTTGTCGTTGATAAAGTAAGATCACCCGTCAGATATCAATACTCTAGCCACCCCAAACAGTGAAATAATATTCTTCCTCAAAAATCTGCAAACAGTCTTAGAATCTGCGGTTCGGGCGGGTATAGCCTCAATCCAATGACTCGCATAACAACAACCAACAGACTGTACTCAAATCCCTGACTCTTATGGAATGGACCCATGAAATTGATGCTCCATACGTTAAAAAACTCACATAATTGAATGGGCTGCATCAACATCATATCACGTTGTCCACAAGTGCCCATCCTCTGACAGTCAGTACACCTCTTCACGAACTCATCAAAATCCTTGAAGAGAGTAGGCCACCATAGGCCGGATTGGAGCACTTTCTATGCTATTCTCCTCCCAGAATGATGTCCTCCTATCTCAAGCTTGTGACAGTATGTGAGGATGCTGTGGCACTCCTCTTGATGAATGCACTGATGCAAGACACTATCCCCTCCTTTATGATAAAGGTTGGGATCCTCCTAATGATAGGACTTGGCCTTCGCAAGGGAAGTCTCAAGCCGTTGCCTGGGCCAACCTTGTGGAACTTTCTTGCCAACAAGATAGTTCACAATGTCGGCGTACCATGGGAGAGAGACAATAACAAGGATCGCCTCATATGGGAAGGTTTCTGAAATATTATCAATCTGCTCGGATTCCTTAAGATTTTCTAATCGGGAGAGATGATCCGCCACCACATTCTTGACTCCAATTTATCCTTAATCTCAATATCAAACTCCTAGAGTAGAAGGATCCATCTAGTCTGTATCGCTTTGGCATCCTTCTTTTCCATAAGGTACTTGATGGCGGTATGATATGTAAAGATAGTCCCCATAGATCCAAGAATATACGATCAAAATTTATCCAAGGCGAAAACTACAACTAGCATCTCTTTCTCTGTGACTGTCTAATTCCGCTGAGCGGCATCCAATGTACGGCTAGCATAGTGAATGGCAAATGGTACTCCATTCCTCCTCTGTCTTAGCACGACACCTACAGCAAAATCGGAGGCATACATCATGATCTCGAATGGGAGAGACTAATCAGGTGGCTGAAGGACAGGAGCCTCAACAACTAAGTTTTTGAGAGTCACAAATGACGCAAGACACTTATCATCTACAATGAACTCAGTGTCTTTTATCAACATACCTGTCAAGAATCGGGCAATCTTGCTAAAGTCATGAACGAAACGTCGGTAGAAACCGACATGCCTCTGAAAAGATCGTAACTATCACAAGTTGGATGGTGGATTGAGTTTCCTAACGATATGCACCTTGGCAAGATCAACCTCCATGCCCCTGTTGGAGATGATATAACCAAGCACCGTCCCTTGAGTCACCATAAAGTGACTCTTCCCTAAGATAGAACAAGATGGACTTCTATGAAATGCTAAAGAATGAGGTCTAGGCAGTCAAGACAAGCATCAAACCCGTTGCCATAAACCAAAAAGTCATCCATGAAGACCTCTAAACAGTCACCCACAATGTCCGAGAATATAGAAAACATGCACCTTTGGAATGTCGATGGGGTGTTACATAGATCAAAGGGCGTCTGTCTGAAAGCATAAGTCCCAAACGGACAGGTGAATGTCATTTTATCCCGATCTTCTGGTGCTATTGTCAGCCAATTGTATCCGAAGTACCCATCAAGAAAGCAGTAGTGACTCTTCCGAGCTAGCCACTCTATAATCTGATCAATAAAAGGTAGTGAGAATTGATCGTTCTTGGTGGCCTGATTCAATCGTCTGTAGTCCTCACAGACCCTCCAAGAAGTGGGTACCTGTGTAGCGATCTCCTCCCCAGACTCAATCAAAATCGTAGTGATGTCCATCTTCTTGGGCACTACATGTAATAGACTAACCCACTTGGAGTCGTATATGGGGTAGAAAAATCGATGCTCCACCATTTCGATAATTCCTTCATGATTACTTCTCAAAGATTCGGTTTCAGTCGTCGCTGGAACTCATGCGATGGCTTGGCGTCCTCCTCGAGATAGATATGGTGGGAGCACAGAGCCAGACTTATCCCCTGGAGATCATCTACGCTCCATCCTATTGCCTTAGGGTTCCTTTCAAGAACCTCCATCAAATGAGATTCTTGCTCTCCAGTCAAATCGGCTAAGATAATGACTGGATACATGTCATGCTCACCCGCAAGGAATCTATACTTCAACAACTGTGACAAAGGCTTCAATTCTGGGCAATTGGGAGCTGGCATATCTTCCCTCTGAAAAGTATGAGTTAATGCAATCAGGTCTGAAGGAGAGAACTCTTACTGGTCATGCAAAACTGGTGAAGACGACCCTACTAGTGTATCTGTACTCGATGTTGGCACTGTCTCCACCTTAGCTGCTGGATCTATGGAAATCAGACAAGGTAATAAACAATCAAATTCTGCCCAGTCAATGTTTGAATCCAAGGGATCTAAATCAGAATCATAAGATACAAAATCTGCTTCGATGCCCTGAATGCAGTCGTCATCCTCAACAGTGTCCTGGTCTAAGATTGTGCTCTCCAAACTCTCCTCTGTTGAAATGGGATCGTGAAATGGGATCGGACCAAGAGGTTTCTAATCAGTGATCACAAAGTCGCACTCCTGGTGGGCGTCTCGCTCTACCTCTGTCGAATGCTCTACATCGCTAAACTGATCAAAGAAAGCTGAGTCTCACACTCTGGTCTCGTCAATCGTCTCTATTTGTATTCTCTCACCCTCGACGTGAAAGTACACCTTTCCACTATCATAATCGGATACCGCCTTGGTTGTGGCCAAGAATGGATGCCATAGGATGCTGAGGGTATTAGTCACAGATATAGGTATTTCCATGTCCAACACAACGAAGTCCACGGGGAATTTCAGGCCCTGAATTATGACGACCACATCTTTCAACAATCCCTTCAGCCTCTTGACAGATTTATCAGCAAACTGAAGGACATTCCTGCTCTGTCGAAGAGGGCCAAACTCGAATCGGTCGAGTAAGGCTACTAGAAGGAGGTTGATAGAAGAGCCACTGTCTAATAGAGTATGATCAAATCACTGCTCATCAATGTGGCATCTGACATAGGGATCTCCTGCATCTGTTCTCTTAGCTGGAAGACGGTTCGGGATAGCGAAGCAAGTGGCACGGGTCAGCACATGGATCTCTGTTTGATGCTTCCTCTTCTTCCTATGGATAGTGGACTTCTCTCTCAAGTTCTTTTGGAAGAGAGGGATGTGCTCAAGTACCTCCTATAGAGTCAGCTGGATGTGGAATCTATTAACCATATGCTGGCTGAACTCTAGTTGCTACTCTTTTTTTTTGGATTTCCTTTTTTATTTCCCTTACCCAAGTGGAGTTCTTAGGAGAAGGGAATGGCTGGACCCTCCTCAGATAGAGGGCTAGGAATAGGTTTCTGTTGTTGCGTAGGCATGGAATCCATACTAGTATCATCAATATCACATATGGTCTCAAAGATGAAGAAACGTTTCCTTTATTATTTTTTTGGTATTTTTCGAATAGTCCCGAGGATAGAAATTGGAGAAAACACTACTGGAATAGAAGGGGTGGCCTCAGTATTACCCATGACATCGGGAACTATGACATCAACGCCGTACTCTAGCTAAGCATATGGAACTCTAGTGCCTTCAGTGCGACCCTCTACATATGGAAAAGCGACAGCCTCAGTACTGTCTGCTGGATCAACATCATTAGTGGCGTCAGTACCACCACCATCATCATCCTCAGTGGCATTATCAATGATATCATCCTCGTCTAGCTCTCCCGCATCTTTATGGTGTCGTCGCTCAAACGAGACGCAGTCGGTTGGCATCCTACTACTCCTAAGTGTTACAAAGTCATAATCAAATGTATATGAAGCAATGTCACCCAATAAGTCACTAGGAGTGGTGGTCTCTGTAAACTATACCTGCTCATATTTTCTTTTCAGGTTGTTCGGGTTGAGCTCAATCTGAGATGGTATGGTGACCTTTCCCTTAATGATCTCCCTCATCTCCTAGCGAAACTCGTCCATCTCCCGCCTAAACGATGCCTGCTGGTCGGAGAGTAGGCATGCTAGATCATCGAGTGTTGGGTTCTCATAAGCTGGCCCATGAGAATCGGATGGGTTGCCTCTCTGAAAATGAGGCTACTACTGGAACTGATGAGGAGTAGGCTAAGAATACTGCTGAGGCTGTTGCTATTACTGCCTCCGTTGTTGTCCCTACTGGTAGGAACGGGGACCCGATTGGTAATGTTGCTACTGTGGCTGGTGAGGGAACTGTGGTTGCTGCTGTGGCTGGCTGAACTGTTCACCCTAAGCTGAAAGCTGCTGCTGGGATGAGGCGCCTCCAGTCGACCACTTGAATCCAGGATGTTCTCGGTGGATCCTGGGCTGTTGTCGGTCGTACCAAATCCCGTTGACTTCCATTAATGGCTCCTGCTCGAAGGGGGGTTGAGGAAGAACTGCTAGTGGCTGATCCTACTGATACACCACCATCTGAGTGTCCTGCGATGACGGTGGCTGGAAGTACTGGTGCTGCGGCTGCTGGAACACATCTGCCTAGATGTGGTGAACCTGTCGGTACTAGGCAGAGTGCTGGGTTAAGTTGTTGTTGCTAGGATTAGCCTGTGACTTGAGATGAGGCTGGGAAGCTATCTGTGCCTCCTGGAGACACATGATTTGGGTCTTCAGGTCAGTCAACGTTTGTGCTAACTGATCGATATGGGTCATGCCATGGCACTGCTTCTTCTCAATAATCTTGACGCGGTCCAACTTTTTGCTGATGATGCCCATGTCAACGACCGACGACTCTGCCTATGTTGCAGCTGCTGAAGATGTGGATGGACCTGCATCGACTCGTACTATCCTCTAATAATACACAACATGGGATAAGGGCTTCCCCTGAGTATAGAGATGGGTCTAGGACATAACTATGTAGTTTTTTGCCATCTCCTCATATATGGCCCAGACCTGGTCTTCATTCTTAGCGAAGTAGGAGCCCCCAAAAGAACCATTCACATGCCCATGCAGCTCCGATGTTATCCTACTAAAGAAACTCCATACTAAGTTGAGCTTGGAGATGTCATGGTGTGTACACCAGTCAATGAGCTCACAGAAACGATCCCATGCCTCATGGAACTACTCGTCTGGGACCATAGAGAATTGATGATCAGAGCTCGAGCTGCGTTCGTCCAACTGAATGGATAGTACTTGTTCAAGTACTCGTTCCGGAGCTGTTCCCATGAAGTGACATATCTCCCCAAATGCTTCAGCTAGTAGGCTGCTCTGTTGACTAGGGAGAATGGAAAAGCCATCATCTTGATGGTGTCCTCATACACGAATCTGTCATGGACGGTGCTGCAGATCATCTCGAATTCCTGTAAGTGAAGATGCGTCTCCTCGGTGGCAAGCCAATGTTATTTGGGCAACATCTGTATAATCTGAGGGGGAAGCTTGAAATCTCCCAAAATCACCGGTAGCTGAATCCAATGGTGTGTAAGAGTCGCACCAGGGTTGTGGAACTCTCTCATAGGCCTAGCTGGTCGGACTGGCTTCTGTGGCTCCTCTGGATGTCCTCCGTCTCCTCCTTCAAACTCTAGTATCTCTCCACCACTTGTTCAGTTTGGCTCTCCTCGGTCAGCTCGCATCTGTGCCATCTCTCTGCACACCTCTGCCATGAAGGTCCCTTGTCTCTAATCTATCTCTACATCGTCTCCAGTGAGGCTAAATGTGTGTTATTGATGGCGCCCTGATCTAAACCAAATGTGGTACTCTAGGGCTGCCCATTAGTGCGCTCCTGTCCATCTCGTTGGTCTCTACAAAGTGAAAAGACCCTAACTCAGGTGCCATCATGTGAAGAATTATCTATGTTGGTCTCTACTCTGGCACCTCGGGACTGGAAGAAGGGTGGTTGAGGGTAACATGGTGGAATCGAACTCAGGTTCGGAGAGCAGGTCTAAGCTCTTTTGAACCTTCCTAGACAAGTGGGGTGGGGTGCTCGAAAGCGGTGCAACCAAAGGCTACCTAAGGGACCTCCGACCCATAATCGTGATCTGGAAAGAGGAGTATGGGATCTAGAATCAAACAAGATCAGAAATCAAACCCCCAATTCACTTACGTAACGTAGAGCTGATGATCGTTAAGGTTCGGTCTTTTATCTTATCAATTTTACTTAGGTGATAATTCAGTCTAACAAGAAGATTAAGCGATCTGGTAGGAACCTAATGCTCCGAAGAGACTGACCCAATCCCAAAGCTTGATCTTTCCCAACTAGTACAAGTTGCGGACCGTTTACTAGCTACCTGATTAACTCGCTCTGATAAGGATATCGCACTCCACCACTGTTGATCGGAGCGATCCTCAATGGAGAACAACTAACCACAAGACCAGTCGTCTAATGAGAGTTCAGGTATGGCTCTATCCTATTGTGCAAGTCACTTTCTCGCCAAGCAAAGTAAACAATGAGAGGATGACTCTCCCAAGACAGATTCTAAGGTGAAGTGTCCTTTAGGAGCAAGTTTGATTAGCAGTCCCAATTTTATGATTATAACTTTTTATGGTATTTTTCAATAAGCAAACAAACTCTTAGCGAAATTTTCGATCTCCTGATTATTTAAACGTCCAAAAATAGGGGGAGAAGTAGAAAAAATCGATGCGCGATCAAACACTATGATGCATGCAAAGTCAGAAATGCATGCATGTCGCCAACACTCTACATGCAGGGTGATCCGTGCATAAATTTAAAGACTGAAATTAAACTAATATAAATGATGCAAGAAGTAAACGATATTAGATGAGCAATTTCTACATGCAATGAATAAGTAGCTAGAGCTAACTAACTAAGTCCGGAGTCCGATCTTGGGAACCCCTCAATGCCCGCCACAACGGGTCCTACTATCACTATATGTGGTTCCTCACGGTGCGTGTACTCGAGTCTAATTGAACTAACTTTTTATTATGAGTTATTGTAAGGTCCAATTTTGAACTATAGTTGCTAGCAAATAAATAGGGATTGGGCCTTAATCAGTTACATCATGATCAAAGAAATTCCTAAATCTAAGTGACAAATTCTTTGAGAATAAAAAATAATGAAAAGAGAAGGAAATCAAAACCGACGAAAAATCACTATGAGGTCCCCCGAGCACATCAGTGCACGGGAAATAGACCCTGATATATACCAGGTGTCTAGAAAGTCTCTGAGGTCATGTATTATTACAATAACAAATAATCTGCTGAAAGAAAAAGGTACTCTATCCTATATAACTAATTTCTTCCTATCCTTCTGCTCCTCCTCGGGTACGGTCACTCCAAACTAAAGCCGCAGAGTCCTCGGGCGGTCTCTCACACAAAAAAAGCCAAGCAGAAGTGAAAGAAAGACAATTATAACAGATAGAGGTGAAAATAATAAAAATAAAAAGAAAACTGAAAAGTGACTACTGAGTCGTGCTCCCCAGGAATGGCACCATTCTGATGACTAGACCAAGGCAACTTGGGTTAAGTAATCTCTAAGGGTCGTTGCGACCCGAATCATGAGGATCAATCAACAAGAAAATCAAGACAACAAATACACCAATCATAAGCACAAAATCAATGCAGCGGTCCCCGCTATTTATTTAACCTGATATATCGACCAGGGTCGAACACAAGGAGCACAGAAATGTACGAAGTAGTCGAGATCGGAACATTGAATATAATTCTTCAAAATAGAAAACAAACACACAAGGCAATAAGAATTCTAAGGCACAAGGAAGCCTTCATAATTTTTAATGAGACTAAAAATACACAAAATTCAGAAACTAAAATACATATTTTTTGTTTTTCACATATGCAGATGTTTTGGTGATTTTATGATGTTTTTCTGATTTCTATACGATTTTATAAAAATGAAACAAGCACAAAAAAGCAAGGCAATGTACATACAAGATTGTAGGGGAAATTTAAAATATCAAAGGTACCTAAACGTCCTACTTGCGATTTTTAAGACAAAGTAGATAAAAATACCTAACTAAAGCAACTGAAATCTTATTTTTTTGATTTGTTTAGAATATTTAATCATTTTATTAGATTTTTAATCTTTTGTGATTTTTAGGATTTTTCTAAAAACTAATGAAACAAAAATTGTATTGAAATGAAAACACACTAAAACAAATACACATGAATTTTTAGAGATCTTTTGAGACCATTTTTATATTTTTTGGTATTTTATAAAATAGTCAGACACATTTGTAAGGTTTTTTATTTTTAGAAAATATTAAATAAAATGAAATTGAGTCACAAAAATTACCAAAACTATTACATGTTAGCAGGAGCCAATGGTATTTTTTGTGGATTTTTTGGTGTTACTTTAGTAATTATTTTATTAAAAAAGGGATACAGGTTGTAGGGACCTATTTGCAATTATCCAAAAGTTTCCAGGGCAAACAATAATGCATGTAACTAGTTCAGGGGCACTAGTGCATAATTCCACAAAATAAACGTACATGCTAATTAAATCACGTACATGAGTATAAGTGCAAATATAGAAAATATTCCATTCAAATCATAACCATCAGAAAGTACAGGACATTTCTTGCAAAAACACCACAAAAGCACATGAGTGTGCACGCGCATCTAGACTCAAAGGATTAATGTGCAAATACTGGAAACATAAGGGTCTAATATGCAAAAACTTTGAACTACAACTTTTAATTAATAAAGTAGAAAATAAAGCCAACAAACTGTAGGGAAGGGGATGCAAAATACCCTTGACAGGGAGTGTGTAGTGTGCGTGGGGGATGCGTGGCGTGCTCTGGTGGCGCGAGGACATGCGGTTTAGATCTTCTACTGTGTCAGATCTGACAACCTAGGAAATGTCGTGGACATGGGGCGTAGATGCCTCAGGTGTTAGATCCAATGGCTCAAAGGCTGCTCTGATTGACGGCTAGGATCAGGTCTGATGGAGGCAGGATAATCCAACGGAGCAGAGGGGGTCTGGAAGAACATGACCCCAACGAACTTCACCCAAGTCTTAGATACACTTTACGGCTTTGATGAGCGATCGGAAGGTTCCAACATGATCGTGGAAGTCACCCGCATCGAATGAACGGTCTAATGTGGAAGCTATTGGTCGGATAGGGGTTTAAGTGAAGATGGACTTGGAGCTACTCCGACAGACCCTCTAGAGGCTGGTACTGGAATCCCTACATGCGCAACTACCTGCGAAGTCAAGCTCGACTTCGGATGAAGCTCTGATCAGGGATATTTGAGCAAAAAACAGAAAGAAGCAATGGCGGGGTGGGGTTCGATCTCCGACGAAGGTGATAGAGGAGATCCATGCTGCAATCTCGACCCGATGGTCAAGCCTAAGGATGATCAGACTGCACAGGAAAATGGGTGGCGATGTTGTGCATCGATTAGAACGGATAGGTGTGTATATCTGGGCTCCGACCAACTAGTCGGAGCAAGTGGATGTGCGACGGTGATAGATGGGAAGAATGGATTGAACAGGGAAATGAACTAGAAATGAAGGATACATGGGAGAGGGAACATGTTCCTGAGCACAAGGCAGAGGTGGTCAGTGAGGTAGTGGCCTCAACCACGCTGCAGAAGATGGGGAGGCTGAATGCGGCGGCAGTCGCTAGCACGTAGCTGAGCTGCGTCTCCAAGCCACCGAACTCTAATCCAAGGAGAGCCTCTGGTAGTTGTCACTCAACCTAAGGTCGCTGGGGGTGGAAGAAGAGGAGAGGAACGAGCTAGGGCACTGTGGAGGCGGAAGAGAGACTTTATAGGCAGCTCGAGGGTCTAGAAGGATCAAAGAGAAGACCGAGACTCAAGAGCTATTCATATCATCAAAGGAATCGACGAGGATCACGGAGGTCTAAGGATCAAGGGTCCAAGATTAGAGGAAAGAGAGATGAGCTCGGATCCAGGCAGGAGAAATCAGAGAAAAGGCTCCGACACGAGTTTTCGACCCGACATGAGCTAGGAGGGGTCGTTGATCGGGGTCAAGAAACCCTCTTGGACTAATCAGAAAATAGGAATTTAGATAATACTTACAAATTTAAAAAAAAGATTTTAAATCAAAAAGTTTTCTAAATAAGAAATGTTTTTTATTTTTGAAAGAATTTTTCTATGATTTTTAATTATTTCGACAAAAAATAATTTAGGGTGTATGCAGTATATAGTAATATATACAAGTAAATTATACCTATATATTTTATGCAATTATTTTTATTTTGTTATTTTTACATAAATACAACCATTTTGTATGTTATTTATTTACTAGATGTTTTTAGGAGTCTAAAGTAAATTTTATTTTATTTTTAATAGTTATGTACATGTATATAACAAATAAAGAATGTTGTATGTATACATGAATTTTGTAAAAGTGAGAGATGATTTTATTTTTCTGACTTTTATTTTATTTACTTTTTAGTATAGAATAAAAGGAGGTAGAAAGAATAAATTATTTTTATTTTGTAAAAAACAATTATTTACCGATATAAGTGCTATATGTACAACATAGAGTAGGCCCTATTTCTCTCTACTTATTTTATTTGGCGACCAGGTCAAGGCTTGACCTTCTCTTGGGGTTTGGGTCACTCTGTATTTATTCTAAATACCTCCCTCCTTTTTCTTTTCCTTTATTGTTTTATTTTTGCATAAATACATGATAAAAACATATTGTTAACAAATGCGTGTCAAATTCTAATTATTGTATTTACATCTATCTACATGATGCTTTGCCAAGATAAATAGCTAAAATAAAAGAATAAAGAGTGAGAATCAAGGTTTCTCATCACTACCCTCGTATGCTACCCCAAGCTAAAGGATTTTCCCTCCTCACCACCTCAACCGTGATGAGCTACGTGTAATGTTTGTGTCCAAGTCAAGCCACTGTCTCTGAGAGTCATGCGCGTACTGTTAAGTATTCTACATAGGCTCATCAAGATGACATGTAGACATTGCCTAGTGCACTCCAAGAATTAAGTCACCAATGGACATGAAGAGTCTTAGCCCAAATCCTATAAGGTTCCTCTGTGGATTGGTGGATTAAGGTCTTAACCAAGCTCTATTTTTTAATTTAATTCCAGACTAGTTTAAATGTCATCTATGATTCAGATGAATAAACAAGCAAGAATGTACAAAAACTCTTTTTGTGTAATTTTTCAAAATATGCAAGTTTTTACGAAAATTTTTGAATGTAAAGAAGAAGGAAGGGTTTTGCAAAATATTTACAAACATCTACAAATAGATTCTTGTAAATCTTTCCTTTTTTCTAGCATTTTTCAAAAATTTAGTTCTATATACATAATTTGATAAAAAATATTTACAAAAATTTACAATCAAAATAATTTTACAAACATCTATACATAATTAGTTTTTTTTACAGAAATGCTATTTACAAACACTTGTGTACAAAGATTTTTACAAAAGGATTTATGTACAAGAAAAAATTTTAAAATTTTTATGATTTTAGGTTTGTGAATTTTAGACATGTTATTTATATACAAAGTACCCGAAGTACGAGTTATGTCTAAAGTAAATATACAATATATATGACACCCCCTATACTTATCTCGAACGATGTCCTCAAAGTGATCAAAGAGCGATGAATGGAAGACATGACTCGTACTGAATATTGGGAAGTGAAAAGAATGCTATACTACATCGATGAATAAAAGAATGTCATGGATCAAATTAATAGAAGTCGGTGATCCTCCTATACTTAGGATTATTCCCCCTATACTTAGGATCAAATAATCCTAAGTATAGAAGACTGTACACAAGGGGAAGATCGAAGGTTTGGATGTAGGTGTACTACCTCCCCTATACTTAGGGTAAACCATACCTAAGTACAGGCAGAAAAATAGAGGCAATAACAATCAAATGGATAATCAAACGTCTGATACACCCCCCATACTTAGGATATAATGCACTCTAAGTATATCATAATCGTAAGATGAAGATGAGGTATTAGACAAAAGAATGAATGAATGATAAGGACAACTGGATCTATACAATTGCGAAGGGAAAATGAAAATCAGACATAAGATGCAAATGATGTGAGTCAAAGACCACATCTCATGCAAAATGAATAGGGGCAACGCCAACGATCAGTGAATCATGATCAAAATATGATTTCAGGCACTGACCCTTAACTCGAAAGGTGGAATCATACAACATAGATATGTCGACGCTTCTATTGTCATGCACCTTTCTGACCATGTATGGTCCCTTACATTTGCTTTGTAACTTCCATGGAAATAAGCTCAACCTAGCATCAAATAGTCATAGTCTCTGGTTTGGCTCAAACTGTTTATGGCTGATATGAGAATCATGCCATATCTTCACTCTCTCCTTATATTGTATGCTACTTGAAAATGCTATATTTATCAACTCCTCCACGACATCCAACTCTACTTTCCTATGATCTTTTATACTCTTGGGATCCAATAATAACTCAGGGACTGCCCAAAGTGACTTATGCTTTATCTCCACAGGCAAGTGGCATGGCTTGCAATAAATGAGATCAATGGGATATGTACCCAAAGGTGTCTTGATGGAAGTCCTATAGGCCCACAAACCGACTCCAAAGGTTGTGACAAATCCTTTCGGTCTGGTCATACAACCTTCTGTAATATAGTCTTGATCTCCTTGTTCGATACTTCAGCAAGACTATTGGTATTAGGGTGATATGGAGTGGCAACTCGATGGTCAATGTTGAACTCGTTCGCAAGGGCCCTTACCTTGTTGCTGATAAAGTAAGTTCTCCCATTAAATATCAAAACTCTAGGTACGTTGGACCGTGAAATGATATTTTTCTCAAAACTATGCATAAGATTTTAGCATCTACGATTCTGACGGGTATGGCCTCAACCCAACAACTCACATAATCTACACCAAGCAGAATGTACTCGAATCCTTGACTCTAGAGAAAGGACCCATGAAATCGATGCCCCATGCGTTAAAAACCTCACATAAGTGAATGGGCTACATCGGCATTATATCACGCTATCCACAAGTACCCATCCTCTGACAATCAATACAACACTTCATGAATTCATCAGAATCCTTGAAGAGGGTAGGCCAAGTTAGGTTGGATTAAAGCACTTTATGCGCTATCCTCCTCCTATAATGATATACTCCTGCCTCAAGCTTAGGTAATATATGAGGATGTTGTGATGCTCCTCTTGAGGAATACACCGATGCCAGACACTATCCCCTCCTTCATGACAAAGGGTGGGATCCTCCCAATGGCACAACTTGGCCTTAGCAAGGAAGTCTCACATCATTGCCAGGTCGAACTTTGTGGAACTTTCTTGGTGACAAGATAGTTCATAATATCAGCATACCATGGGAGCAATGTGATAGTAATGATAAACTCATCTGGAAAGGTCTTTGTGATAGGTGCAATCTGATCTGAATCCTCAATGGTTCTCTAATTGGGAGAGGCGATCCACCACTACATTCTTAACTCCAGTATTATCCTTAATGTCAATATCAAACTCCTGGAGTAGAAGGATCCATCTGGTCAGTCTGGCTTTGGAATCCTTCTTAGACATGAGGTATCAGATGACGGTGTGATTTGTAAAAATAGTCACTCTAGATCCAAGAATATATGATCTGAACTTATCCAAAATAAATACTATGACTAGTATCTCCTTCTCTGTAATGGTATAATTTCGTTGAGTGGCATCCAGAGTCTGGCTTACGTAGTGTATGAAAAAAAGGCAATCCATTCCTCCTCTGTCCTAGCACATCCCCTATGGCAAAATCAGAAGCATTCGTCATGATCTTAAATATGAGAGGCCAATTGAGTGGTTGAAGGACAGGAGTCTCGATAACTAATCCCTTGAGAGTCTCAAACAATGCTAGAAACTAATCGTCTACAATGAACTTGGTGTCTTTCGTCAGCAAATCAGTTAACAATTAGGCAATACAATTGAAATTCTTAATGAATCGTTGGTAGAAACCAACATGCCCCAGAAAAAACCGTAACTATTGTGAATTAGATGGTGTATTGAGTTTCCTGATAATATCCACCTAGCCGGATCAAACTCTATACCCTACTTGGAGATGATATGGCCAAGCACCGTCCCTTGAGTCACCATGAAGTGGCTCTTCTCCCAAGATAATACAAAATGGACCTCCATGCAATGCTAATGTACTCATTCTAGGAAGTCAAGACAGGCATCAAATCCGTCACCATAGATTGAGAAATCATCCATGAAGACCTCTAAGCAATCACCCACCATTTCTAATAAAATGGAAATCATGCACCTTTGGAATGTAGCTAGGGTATTACATAAACCAAAGGGCATCTGTCTAAAGGCATACGTCCTTAACGGACAAGTGAATGTCATTTTCTCCTTGTCCTCAGGTGCTATGACCACTTGATTGTACTTGGAGTACCCGTCAAGAAAACAATAATGACTCTTCCCAGATAGCCTCTCGATAATCTGATAAATAAATGACAATAGGAAATGACCCTTCTTGGTGGCCTGATTCAATCGTCAGTAGTCAACATAGTACCTCCAATAAATGGGTACCCGAGTAGTTATCTCTTCTCTAGACTTGCTCACAAATGTAGTGATACCCGTCTTCTTAAGTACCACATGCAATGGAATAAACCACTTGGATTCGGAGATGGGGTATATAAAATCGACGCTCCACCACTTTGATATCTCCCTCATGAACCACATCTCAAAGATTCAGGTTCACCCATCATTGGAACTCACGCAATGGCTTAGCGTCCTTTTCGATAAAATTGTGGGGGAAGCACAGGGATGGACTTATCCACTAATGATCAGCTAAACTCCATCCAACCGCCTTACATTTTCTTTGAAGAACATCGATCAAACGAGATTCTTGATCTCCAATCAAATATGTTAATTAATAATGATTGGGAACATCATTGGCTCATCCGTAAGGAATCTGTACTTCATCGACTGCGACAAGGTCTTCAGTTCTAGATGAGTGGGTGCTAGAAAATCTAGATTCTGAAAAGTCCGAGTGAAGGCTACCGGATTCGCATGGGAGAACTCTCGTTGTATCTATGAATTTGACGAAGATGGCCCTGCTGGTGTACCTGTCATCTACACTGGATCACTCTCCTCCCTAGCTATCAGCTCTGTAGGAATTAGACATGGCAAATAATAATCAAAGTCATCCCAATCAATGTATGAATCCAAGGGATCTAAATCAGAAGAACATGAAATATACTTTGTTTTGTTGTCCTGTACGCGATCATCAGCCTCAAATGTGTCCGGTGCCAAGAGTGTGCTCTCCGAGCTCTCGTCTGCTAAAATCTGTAAATCTGCAATATATGAAGGTGTGACAAGGGCTCGTGCTACTGGGTCTGACCATACGACTTCATCATCTATGATCACAAAGTTGCACTCCTGGTGGAAGTGTCGCTCTACATCTGCCATCTGCTCTGAATCGCTCGACTGCTCTGAGCATGTTGAATCTCTCGCTCTGGTCTCCTCGATCATCTCTATTTATAAACTTTTGCCCTCGATGCTAAATTATACCTTCCCACTATCATGATCAGGTACAACCTTAGTTGTGGCCAAAAATGGGCATCCTAGTATGATGGGGTATCTTTCACAGACTCATGGATCTCGATGTCCAATACAACAAAGTCAACCGGGAATTTCAGGCCCTGAATTGTGTCAACCACATCCTTCAGTAACCCCTTCGACCTCTTGATAAATCTGTCATAAAACTGAAGGATTACCTTTCTCTTTCGAAGAGGGTCGAACTCGAATTGGTTGAGTAAGGCTCCCGAAGAATGTTAATTGAATAGCCATTGTCTAATAGAGTACGATCAAACCACTACTCCTGGATGTGGCATTTGACATAAGGAGCACATGCATCTGGTCTCTTAGCTAGCAATCGGTTCCGAATTATGAAGCAAGTGACACGAGTAAGCACATGGATCTCTGCATTCTAGTTCCTTCTCTTCTTGAAGATGGTTGTCTTCTCTCTCAAATTACTCTAGAAGAGAGGGATATTATCTTCTGTAGAATCCGATGTATCTGAAATTGATCAATCATTTGCTAGATGAACTCTAATTGGTGACTCTTTTTTTATTTTCTTTATTTTTCCCTTGCATAAGTAGAGTGCTTGGGGGAAGGGGATGAAAGGACTCTCTTTAGAAAGATGCAAGTCAGGAATAGGTTCCCAAGTATATATAAGAGTAGGATCCATACCAAGATCATCATGCAAAACAGATGGACTCATAGGGGATACATAATCCTTTCCTTTATTCGTATTTTTGTTCTTTTCTATTTTTCCTTTTTTTGTATTTTTATGTCTTGAGATACAAGGTGAGGTATCACAACTGAAGGAGAAATGGTTGCATCAGTACCATCGACTACATACGTTCTAACGGTATATTGGTTGCATTAGTACTACCATCTGCAAATGGAATCATAACGACCTTTGTACCATTATCTGGATCATCGTCCTTAGTGGCTTCAGCACCACCGTCATCATCATCATGAGCGGCATTTGCACCTCTCTCCTCCTCATCTGGCGCTCTAGAATCTCCATGAGGTTGTAGCTTAGATGAGGCGCCGCCGGCTGGCATCCTACTGCTCCTACGTGTCACAAAATCAACATCAAACAAATAGGAAAATTTATCACCCAAAGTATCACAAGGAGTGGTAGTCTTTGTAAACTATACATGCTCATATTTTCTCTTGAGATTATTTGGATTTTGTTCGATGTGAGTGGGTATGGCGGCCTTGTCCTTGTTAATATCCCTCATCTCCTACCAATACCCATCCATCTTGCATTGGAAGGATGCTTGCTAGTCAGAAAGTAGGCTGGCAAGATTGTCAAAAGCTGGGTTCTCATAGACATGTCCATGAGAACCCGACGGGTTTCCTTGCTGGAAATGAGGTTGAGACTGTAGCTGGTAATGAGGGGGAGGCTGGGAATACTAAGAATGAAGTTGTTGTTGCTGCCTCCACTGATGTCCCTGGTGTGAGGGATGAGGAGCCTACTACTGGTAGAAATGTTGGGAGTAATGGGGCTGCTACTACTGCTAGTTGGTCTGCCCAGCCTGAGTTGGAGGATGCTGCTAGGAAGAGGTGCCTCCAGTGGACCATCAGAAACCCGGGTGATCACAACAGATCCTGGGCTACTACTGGTACCAGTCGTACCAAATCCCGTTGATTTCCATCAACGACTCCAACTCAAAGTGTGGAAGTGGTATGGCTACTAGGGGCTGATCGGACTGGTAGACCACCATCTGAGTGTCCATAGATGGTGGTGGCTGCTGGTAGTACTAAGGCGGTTGGACCTGCTATGCCTGGATGTGGTGAATGCGACGGTATGTGGTAGAGGGTTGGGGCAGATCTTCTCCCTGGATCGTCCTGTGACCTGAGATGTGACTGGGAAGCCGGGTGCGACTCTTGGAGACACATGATCTGAGTCTTCAAGTTACTTAATGTCTGTGCCAATTGATCGATCTGGTTCAGGACCTAACACTGATTCTTCTCAATGATCTCGATGCGGTCCAGCTTCTTGCTTATGATGCCCTTGTCAGCGGCTGAGGACTCAATTTGAGATGAAGCTGATGAAGTAGAAGGATCGACATCGACCCGTGCAATCCTCTAATAAGACGACATGTCGGTGTGGCTTCCCCTGAGTATAAACCCTAGTCTTGGACATCACCATGTAGTTTTGTTCCATCTCCTCATAAATGGACTAGACATAGTCCTCATCCTAGGCAAAATAGGACCCTCTACACGAGGAGTTAACTGGACCCTGCAACTTCAGTGTCAGCCCACAAAAGAAGAACTGAACAAGGCTGGGCTTGGATATCTCGTGATGTGGACATCGGTCGATGAGCTCTCTGAATCGATCCCAAGTCTCGTGAAACTGCTCGTTTGAGATCATGGTGAATTTGTTGATCATGGCTCGTGCTGCATTACTACAGCTGAGGGGATAGTACTTGTTCAAGTACTCTGTACAGAGCTACTCCCGTGTAGTGACATACCTCCACAAAATACTTCAGCTAGTAAACTGCTCTGTTAACTAAAGAGAATGAGAATGCTATCATCTTGATAGTGTCCTTGTCTACGAATCTATCATGGAAAATGCTGCAGATCATCTTGAATTCCTATAGATGGAGGTGCGGCTCTTCGGTGGCTAGCCAATATAACTTGGGAAAAAGCTAGATGGTCTAGGGGAGAAGCTCAAAGTCTCCAAGAATCTCTACTAGCTTGATCCAGTGGTGGGTGAGAGTTGCACCAGGGTTGTTCAACTGCCTCATCGTGCATACTCGACTGCATGGCTCCTACTGATCTTTGGGTCCTCAGTCTCCTCCTCCAGCTGTTGGTATCTCTCCATCGGTCGGTCTCTGCAGCTTCGCTCTGCTGGCTCGCATCTTCGTCAGCTCTCGTTACACATCAGCCATAAATGCTCCTTGGTCCCAAATCTGTCGCTACATGGTCTCCAGGAAGGCTAAGAGCGTGTTGTTGATGGCGGTCTGGTCAGGTACAAATGCTGATCCCTATGGCCACTCATCGGTGCGTCCCTCACAACAAGCAAACTCTTGGGTCTCTACAAAGGCAAAAGACCCTAAATCAGGTGTTGTCAAGTAAACATATAACTGTGCTGGCCTCTGCTCTGATACACAGGACTGGTAGAAGGGTAGTTGAGGGGGGAATAGGGTGGTAGCGAACTCTGGTTCATAGAGTAGATCCGAGCTCTCCAAAGCCTCCCTAGATGATTGGAGATGAGTGCTTGAAAGTGGTGCTATAAAAGGCAGCCTAAGGGACCTCCTTCCCATCATTTTTATATGGGGATTTATGAAGATGAGATCTATAATGCAAACAAGATAAGAAATCAAACCCCTTTTCACCTAGTCAATACTCGAGTTGATGACCGTGAGAGATCGGACGTTAATCTTGTCAATTTTTATTTAGGTGATCAATCAATCAATCATAGAAATTAAACGAGCTGTTGGAACTCGATGTACCCAAGAGACTGGCCCAATCTCACAGCTAGTTTTTCCTAACTAGTATGGATTGCAGACTCGTTACCAGCTAAATGATCTATCCACTCTATGAAGGAAGTTCCAGATCGATTACCGGCTACCTGATGAAGTCTTTAGTGGAGAACAACCAACCACAAGACCAGTAGTCTGAAAGGAGTTCTGGTATGGCTCTACCTAGTGTGCGGTTCACTCTCATGCTGTAGATAAATCAACCAATGAGGGGTAATTCTCCCCAAAACAAGAATTTTTAAGTGAAGTTTATTTTAGGGTCAAGTTTGCATTAACAGACCCATTATTTTTTTCACTTTTTATGTATTTTTCTAAATAAGACAACACCTAGCGAATTTTGTAATTTACTTGGTTATTTTGAGTCCAATAAAACAGGGTGAGGAAGTCAGAAAAGCCTATGCACGATCAAGCACAATGACGCATGCAGAGATAGAAATGCTTACCTAACTCCAACACTCTACATGCAGGGTGATCCGCGCATAAAAGTAGAGATAAGAAATAAACTATATATTTGATACACGAGGAAATCGGCCTTAGACGTGCAACATCTATTAATAATGAAGAACAATAGCCAGCTAATCATATCAAGACCTGAGTCTGATATTGGGAGTCACTCTGTACCCGCCACAACAGGTCCTGCTAGTGTTGTATGTGACTCCTCACTGCATACGGTTGAGTATCCAATTAAGCTAACTTTTTCAATTTTATTTAAGCTAAGTACAATTACGATCTATATGTATAGATAAGCAAGTAGGTGTGGGGCCTTAGCTAATTACGTCACAATAAATAAAAGTCCTAAGTCTAGGGGCTAAATCCTCATGAATCAAATATAATATAAGGAGATAAAAACAAAACAACGAAAAACCATGGTGAGGTTCTCTGAGTGCTCCAACACTCGGCGAAATAGATCCCAAAGTTCAAGTGTCCAGAAAGTGTCCAAAATCCACAATTATTAAAACAATAATGGTTTTATATGAAATGAACTTATCTATTTAATATAACTACTCTCTCCATCCTTCTACTCCTCAGGTGCAGTCTCCTCCAAAATAAACCCAAAGCATCCTCGGGCGGTTCCTCGCACAATTCATGAGAATTTAGCCCCCAGAAAATGATCTCAGATCAAAAACATTTCTTCACGAAAATTGCTTGTCTCGATGAGATCTACAACTTTCATGAAGACATTAAAACCAAAATTGATCAAATGCACAAAGTAAATTTTTGGGGTATCCCATGTACATGGAATACCTTGATTTTTGAGCTTTGTAATTTTTTTGTCATATTTAAACTAGATAAAAATTCAAAAAATAAAAGATAAATATCTAATTAGAGTAGGTTAAATATGTACATAAATATCAGGTCAAAAACCGCTAAAATACAAAAATGTACATCAGAGGCCCAAAATCCAAATTTTCACATATGAGCTCAGATTCACATGAACTTGATCTTATTTTGAAGGTATTTGAATGTACATTAGTTCAAAAGTGAGTAGGATTAAAATGAACACTAGATGAGGAAGATATCAGGATTTTAGTTAGAAAATCCTAGAACTAGGGTTTGGGTTTTTGGTCCACTTATTTGGGTTAGTGATTTTTTGTATTTTTAATTTATTCTTGTTAGTGATATGTCCACAGAGGAGGTGGTTTTGGGTCATTCGGAGTGAGCATGAATGAGTTAAAAATCGGGGAAGTAAGGCTATTTACAGGCCTATTTTGGCTGGGATTTTTGGCTTCTTATTTTGTGCAGAAATTAGTGCTAAAATGCAATTCTTATTGAACATGCATGAATAGTAATTATGCAGAATAAATGCAGAAATGATGTTGATTTTGAGGGATTTGAGCATAATAATGAGATTTAGAGTGATGAATCCGAGATTCATCAAGCAGGTCGTAGCCCATCGCTCCCCTTCCCGCCACCTCGACTAAGAACGACAACCATCCAACAACAACCACACGTGGTGCCCCACGGCGCACCTCCGCCCAGCCATCCACACGGCATCCTCCTACCCCCTATTACGTAGCCACATTCATGGCCCCTCCACATCACCTCTGCACGCAGGCATGGCCAGCTCGTGACCCTCTACCGACAACGCTCCATCCGCCTCCTCCTCCCACAGTGCCCTGCCCTCTACCTGCAGGTCCGCATGCCCTTTGCCATCCTCTCCGCGCGCACAACCGCCCCCTACACCCGCTTTGTGCCCTACCTGCAGAAAGAAGAAGAAGGTCCCCAATTTCCTTTTTTATTTACGTAAAAATTGTAATGTTTTTATTTTATGTTTCTGTAATTACAAACAAGCCCTATGCATGTGTTGTTCTTGACATAGTTAATTTATGTATTACACAAATAACCGTATGTTCATGCATTGATTTGGACACCAATTTCACATTATTTTATTTAATGAAAAATGTAATTATGTTGAGCAATTAATTCTCTACCATCTGCATATTTATTTGGATTTTTGTAAGTTATTTATTAATTAAAATTATTTTATTGAAAAATTGCTTATTTTATCCTACCTGCGCTCTTTGACTCATTCCTTACTCACAGTTGCTCCAAAAATTCCTAAAAAAAATATAAATGATGCCTTGAAATTTAATCCAAATTTCATCCAAATTTGAGTTGTACTATACCTCAAATAAATTGAAGAGTGATTTTATTGATTGATTTTTAGTTAAATCCACTCATAATATTTTTGCAAAATTCCAACTCTACTAGACTGCTTATATAAATACCTTCTTGACATAAACTGGTTTTTGGATGAATTAATGATGTGGATTTCTTCGGAATTAATTACTTACAGTTACTATGTTTTCATTAAATAATCCATAAAAAATCATATTTTCTCAGAAAATTCCAAAAAAATACTGTAATCGCATGTCAATATATTTAAGTTCCATTAAAATTTTCATAATTGTTGCATTTTATTTATGTGAAAAATTGTGAAAAAATGATAAAGGTATGCATTTTTCTTTGTTGCATTTTAATCCATAAATTTCTAAAAATATGTGCTGCATTAATCACTGGATTATGTTTGTAGGAAAAATATAATTTGGTTAAAATTGAATTAATTTCAAATTAAAATTAATTTGTCTATGTTGTGTGTTATCTTATTAGCCTAATTCACCCACATTTTTCACTTGCATTTATTTTTCGCATAAAAAATCTAAACGAACCCGCATTTGAAGCTTATACCTAATTTTTCCGAATCAATCCAAATTTTTTCCTTTGCCTCCCTGTGCTCATCCCCGAACATGCCCAAGATATAAATTAATGCCGAAACACTCTTCACGTAGATCTTATCTCGGTTCTGCACAATTTGCTAAGTATATACATTAGAACAACAACAAATTATATCATGCATTTAGCGACCTGTCAGATGGCACCATTGCCAAGACACAAACAACTTACGGTTTAATTTAGAAAATTATATTTAGGTTTTCTCTCGTACAGGTAGTACGATCCCTGAGCCACCTTGTATTTATTCCATTTTTTTCAATTATTTCTCTGCTAACTTTTATTTATATTTTGTTATCTATCTCTCTAATATAAAGTTTATTTTCCTTGTGAGAGCCCGATGGACATGGAGGGCATTGGAGGTCGACAAGCGTGATGCGTGCTGACTGTTGAAGAGATAGGAAATTTAATTTATTTTAGAGAGAATCTTTATAAATTTTTAAAATTACTGTGCTGTAAAAATTTAGCTAATTAGCTCATTTATAGCAGCTCTTGTTTGAGAGCTTGCGCATGTAAACAACTCTTGGACTTTATTTTGTTGTGTGTCGAGACCTGTTTCACTCTCCGGTGGGGGTGGGGCTCGACTTGAGTGGCGAAATTAAGGTTAGGCACATGGTAGTGTATCATCAAATTTGTTTGTGCCCATCGTAATTTAGGCCACACATAGCTTAGAAGATTTACTTATTTGGTAAGATTCATAAGACGCACATAGACACGTACTATTTAGCTCAAATTAAGTCAAATCCTCCCTGCTAATAGTATATTTTTTAGGTACAGTTTTCTCGATCTGCATACATTTCGTGTAGATTGAAAATTTTAATTTTGCATAATGCGTGGAGGGTGATGGGAGTCATTATAAATATACCTTCTTCTGAACATGCATCATCGTTTCACGTTTGATTTCTGATTTCTCCCTTGTTATATAATTTATGGACAAAAAGGGAATTGGGATTGAATGGTAGATGTGCCTTGCTGTGCTCAGATAAATTTCAAGTGATAACCTAACTCTAAAATTGGGACTGAATTGTGCACGTCGATTAAAAAAATTGGAATAAAAAGAACCTTGTTCACGGGTGCATAAAGCCCTCACTGTTTGAATTTACTTGCAAGTGAGAATGAGACGATACTAGGATAGAACCATGCTAGGATTTTCATATAGACTACATGTTCTTTCTTTTTAGGCGATTAGCTACTTCTTAGTAAGGATCTATGGGTAGTCGGTAAATGGTCCATATTTTCTTAATAGAGTGAGCGGTTTAGAGGATGCCTTTTATGGCTTTGTCCTCAAGGAATGGGTAGCCGTATTTATACGGTCCACACTTACTCCTATACTAGCTGATAGTAGGTCCAACTAGTCCTAAGAACCAAGCAAGTCTGTAGGGAAATACAGGCACCCAATACCTCGTTAATCTTTCAAAGATTGCAATTATCACCAATTAAAATTGACCAGATAATTCGGCTGGACCTTTACGGCCATCACGTGTTGAGTTGGTGAAATAGAGGGTATGAATTGTGTTTGTATTGTATGAGTTTACCCGCACATTTACGTGCACTGTAGAACTAGCGCCTCATTGAATATTGTCTTCTAATCGGTTCTTTAGCCATTGAAGATGACTAATTGAGGGATATTTATTTGGAATTTGTGAATCTCTCATCGAATCTTCTAAGAAGTACGTCTTCAAAGGCCCGGGTGCAACTTGGACTAACCTGGACTCATGACCCTCTTGAGCCCAGAATCACCCACTCTCGGGATAGTTACTCTCAAACCATTCTCTTTCTCCCTTCCCACCTCACCAAGGAAGACCTTTACCTCAGTGCGAATATTTTGATTCATAAACCCTTTTCTAATCAAGAACACATTGTTGATTCATGCTTTAAAGAAGATTCAAGTAAAATACCTCCAAAGAAGAAAGAAGAGGAAGAAGAAGACCTAGAAGATCTGATGAGAATGGTGCTTACCAGATTAGCTTCATCTGAGCAGCAACAAGCACAACTCAGTGCTCAGTTTGGACAACTTAATGTTGGGGTGGAACCACCAATGGATGCACGTACAACCCCAGACAATACCAAATCCAGAATTATTTGAGTCCGACCGAACACGAAGTTGGCTTTGAGTTGAAGCTGCAATTTATGAACTAGTTGCCACACTTTAATGGGAATGCTTTTGAGGAGCCATATGCATTTGTAAAGGACTTTGAGCTCATCTACGATATCCTTAGAAATCTTAGGGTTATCCAGGATTATATTAGGCTCACAACCCTTCCATTTACCTTGGGTGGAAAATCCGACTACTAGGTGAAAAATCTTTGAGTTACAGTCACCTCTTATGCCGAGTTCAAGGACCTATTTCTGAAGATGTTCTACCCTCTGTGTAGGAATAACATGATGGGGATGCACTTTACAAGTTTTTCCCAATTACGCCATGAAGCCTTCTGTAATGCTTGGGAAAGGTTTAAGGACATCTTGTAGAAGTGTCCTTGTCATAGACTAGATACAACATCTTGGTCCCGTCATTCTTCACTAGTATCAACCCTGAGATGTAGGGTTTAGTGAGCGTTGCCTGTAGAGGCATCTATACATCACGAGGATCAGATACCGCCTGGAAGGTTTTCAAGAAGATGGCCGAAACCAGTCACTCATAGATGGCCAGAAGGGCCTATACATCTTCCCCCAATTCACTCTTATATGGAGGGGGAAAGTCAGTTGTAGTTGATCTCTCTCAAGACGTGATACCCACCATGGGGCTTATTGCAGTCAAGTTTACAGTAGTTGAGAGGATTGCCAGGAGGATTGATGAGATATATCGGAGCGTCTCCAAAATTCCAAAACTAATGGAGGAGTTGACTGAGAAGGTATCTAAGATAAGGATACCTGCCGCGACTACACTCAGTGTTCCCATTTACCTAGTCCACCATGTTTAGGAGTAGCCGGTGTCAGGGCCATTCCAACTGTGGGAGAAGGACCAGCCCTACTCCCACTCTTTCCAGTATACCCCCCATCAGTAGAAATAGTTTAGGAGGAACCTCCACTAGTTTGGGAGGTGAATGGAGTATGGTATACTCATGACCCTGCCAGGCAAGGATGTATGGGGGATTGAGAGACCTACCAGCGTCCCCTGACCTTTCACAACACCGCATTCACCTCCGCACCACCTCCTTCACAACGGAGCTCTGGATTCCAGTCACATAAATAGCATCAGCGACGGTACCAACAATATGGCTGACATGGCCATTACCAGGAAGGCCAGCAGATCCTGCAATTTCAGTAGATACCCCAGCAAAAACAGAGGCAATACCCTAGTTAGCATGGCCAGTATTCCCGTTCTTCTTTCTAGTCTTACCCCTTCCTTTTTCGTTTGGTCCCGTAGACATACAATAGAAGATAGTCGATTAGATCCATTCCTACAGGAATGAAATTCTTGACTTACGGGTGAATGTCAACCGCCTTTCCATGCGGCGAGATGAGAAGACTGCACCCTCTACCTCAATCCCAACCCAAATTTAGGCTAACCCCAATAGCCTGAACTGATCTAGTTATCAATAATACTTTGGTAAGGTATACTATTCAACATCTTCTAGATTTGAACACGAGATTCTTTCATGTGACGAGGCTAATCACATGTTACTTAAGAGCGGAAGGACTGCGATCATACCTGACTAGGCGAGGGACACAAGGAGGGACATCTCTGGAGATTACTTGAGGAGTCCTCAGGGGTCGAGGAGGAGAGGTAGCATATTCCGGAGACCCATAAGCACCATTTGAGGATTTCTACTCAGGGAGCCGAGAGAAGGAGAGCACATCTGCAACATTAGCATCATGGATATACTTCTGAGTCTATGGAGGACCTTGCATCTCTGGTTGTGGCACATACCACTTCAGCTTCTATTCCACAACCTATAGTAGATGGTTTTGATTTCATGTTGCACCAAAAAGAATCATGTATGAAGAACTCTGTTTTTGTTTCTTTGGCTTTAAACCATTTCCCTCATTCTCTTACAACATGAAAGTACATAAAAAAGATTTATAAAGATGATCCCGATATGACATGGTTTTGTAAAGAAAATATCACTGTAAAGGTGCCATTTGATGAGTATGTGGCTAACCATCCTGCATTTCAGAAATACGTTCAGGTGAGATGCACAGCTACTAGGGTTAGCAGAAAGAAAGAGAACCAAAATGTAAAGACACACATCTTGTCAGTAGCCACAAATATTGTTTCAAGAATAAGACATTGCCAAGGAAAAAGAGAGACATGGGTGCTCACTATGTGGAGAGTCTTATTGATGACATCGTGTTTGCACACACACTCTTGGATAACGGTTCTTCAATTAACTTACTCGCCTTAGCTTTATATCAGAATTTGGAGTTGGGATCACTTTGCAAATCTAGAGCTTTGCTCCAATTCGTAGATCATTCATTGAAGAGACCTAAGGGAGAAGTTGAGAACATCTTTATCTCGATTGAGGGGTAGAACTATCAAGTTGACTTCACAGTCTTGGACATGGAGACCCCCAATCATTTGAGATAATCTCAAATCATTCCCAAACGACCCTTCCTTAGGGATACATGCACAACTTTTGACTATGGCACGTGAATGATGAAGTTGTGTTCTCCAGACAAAGAAATTAACCTTGAGATGAAGCAAACCAAGTGTCAGCGACCCGATTTAGAGAGTAGCACAGAGTACTCATCTTCAGAGGAAGATTGCAGAATGATGAACACTGTTGGGATTTGGAGATAGGTTCCTTTAGGATAGAGCGAGACCCTTTCATCTGGAAGGACATAGTGCATGATGCAATTTGCCAGGTGTTTCCTGATATTGTTAGAGACACATCTACCTATTCCTGTGATGACATAGAGATTCATCTGGATCTCTCAGTTCTATCTCCTTCAAAACGATCATGGGACATACCACGTCTCTTTGGCAATCCGACTTTAGATACTTTTGAGTTAGTGGCGAGTACTACGCATCTTAGCCCACCTTCATGCAGCACAGAACCAGATTCAAACTCAGTTCATCCAGATTTGCTTGATGATACCACATTACCAGAACTGAAATTACTACCTCCTACACTCAAGTATGACTTTCTTGCAGGACCCAAAGAGAGACATCCTATTATCATTAACTCAGACTCAGTTCATCCAGATTTGCTTGATGATACCACATTGCCAAAACTTAAATCACTACCACCTACACTCAAGTACACCTTTCTTGCAGGACCCAAAGATAGACATCCTATTATGATTAACTCAGACTTGACCTTAAAAAAGGAGTTTAGGTTGTTAGAGGTCTTAGAGAGGAACCACAAAGCAATAGTCTCGATAGTGTCAGATGTTGTGGGGATCAACCCCGATCTCTAATCACACCACATTTTTACTTATGATTGTTTCGTGAGTTCCAGAGGAGACTTAACCCCAATCTATGGGAAGTAGTGACAAACTAGATTGAGAAATGCTGCAAGACATGGTTTATGACCCTATTTCTGACTCCAAGTGGGTGGCCCTACTTCGTGTTGTCCCTAAGAAGCCGGGAATCCAAATGGTCACCAACGAGGAGGGGGTAGAGATCATGACACGAGTATCTACATCATGGTGTGTCTATGTCAATTACAAACGCCTGAAATGCCACAACTAAGAATGACCACATTCCCTTGCCTTTGATCAGATTTTGGAGAGACTCGCAGGGAAATAGTTCTTCTCTTTTCTTGACGGGTACTTAGGCTACAACCAAGTAGCTATAGCCCCTAAGGACTAGGAAAAGACCACATTCACATGTCCATTAAACACTTACCTTTCAGGGGCATGCCATTTGGGCTCTACAAAGCCCTGGGCACTTTTCAACGATGCATGATCGTAGTATTTACCGAGCTGGTGGGAGATTTCCTGGAAGTATTCATGGATGACTTCTCGGTTAGCGCACTGAGACCGAGTCCTCAAGAGGTGTAGAGAGATGAACCTGGTACTCTCCTGGGAGAAGAGTCACTATATGGTGACATAGGATATCGTGTTGGGTCATGTCATCTCTAAAAAGGGAATGGAGGTTGACCCTGCCAAGGTGGACGTGATAAAGAAACTTGATCCACATACCAACGTTAAGTCAATGCGATCATTCCCACGGAATGTTGGAATTTATAGGAGATTTATTCAGGATTTTTGGAAGATCTCCCGCATACTGACTGAGATCTTAGGGATAGACACCGAGTTCGTTGTAGATCACTGGTGTCTGAAGGCCTTTGAGCTCTTGAAGAGGAAGATTTGTTCCTCTCCTATCCTACAATCTCTTTACTGGTCTCTCCCCCTTGAGATCATGACTGACGCTTTAGATTTCACTATAGGAGCTGTGTTAGGACAACGACGAGAGGGGATCCTATTTACGATCCACTATGTGGGTAAAGTATTAGATTCTATACAGAAGAATGACACCATGACTGAAAAGAAAATTCTCATTGTTGTATGGTCCCTCGAGATGTTCAGGTTGTGTATTTTGGGCCCTAAGGTGACAATCTAGACTGATGATACAACTATTCGATACTTAATGGAAAAGAAGGATGTGAAGGAACATCTTCTTAGGTGTATTTTTCTCCTCCAGAAGTTTGATTTGTAGATAAAATATGAACCTGGAGTGAACAATGTTGTAGTCAATCGTCTTTCTCGGATTGAACTTAGGTATTATCCTGATTATGAGTGGATTAGAGAGACCTTCCCAGACGAATCAATTTGTGTTATTGACTCACTCTTGTGGTATGCCAACATGGTGAACTATCTTGTCTCCAAGCAGGTTCCCCATGATTGGACTGGGAGTAGTATTGATCGACTGAAGTCGGATTCAAGGAGATACCGCTAGTATGATCCTTTCCTTTCCTTCGAAATATAAGATTGTATCTAGAGAAGGTGTATTTCTCAGGAGTACCAGAGTGTCCTCACATATTGTCATTCGCTTGAGGTTGGAGGACAACATTCAGGAAAGAGAACTGCTCATAAGGTACTTCAATGTGGATTGTATTGGCCGGCCCTATTTGGAGATGCTATTGATTTTTGTACGTCGTGCCCGATTTGTTAAAGGATGGGAAGGACAATTGGACAGAGAGATGAGATGAGATGCCCATGCTGTTGCTGATTATTTGTGATGTTTTTTATGTATGGAGCATATATTTTATGGGTCCCTTTCCCAACATCCAAGGACATGAGTACATCTTGTTGGCAGTTGACTATTTATCTAGGTCGGTGGAGGCTATCCCAACCCGAACCGTAGGCAGCTAGACTATTTATAAGTTTGTGAGAGATAATATTATTGTCAGGTTCGGGGTGCCAAAAGTTTTGATATCTGATGGGGGTAGCCACTTTGTGAACTGAGATACGAGATCTTTAGCTAAGGTCTATGAATTTGAACACAGAGTTACTAGTACTTACCACCCACAGACCAATGGCATGGAGAGGTTTCGAATATAGAGGTGAAGAGTAAATTGCTGAAGTTGGTTCATCCCGATAGGAAGAACTGGTCCCAGCTCTTAGACCAAGTTCTGTGGGTCTTTAGGATAGCCTATACGACACCATTGGGCACTTTACCATTTAGAATGATCTATGGCAAGCCATGTCATTTTCTCGTAGAGTTGATTCAAAAATCTGAATGGGCAATTAAGCATATTAATTGGAGTTGTTACCTAGGGAAGCTTTGCCAAGACTTGAACTTGAACAAGCTCGTGGAATTTCGAAATAGGGCATATGACAACAATTTGATTTATATGGACAAATTAAAGAGATTTCATGATCAACACATTAGGTGCAAAGATGTTTTCCTTGCATAAAAGTTATGGTTGTTCAATGTCAGGTTGAAGATGTTCAATGGGAAGCTCAAATCTAAATGGACGGGTTCCTTTCTTGTTAAGAAAGTGCACGAGAATGGAAGTGTAGAGATAATTGATCTCACAGATGGTGCATAATCCCATGTGGTAAATGGATAACTGTTGAAACATTTTGCCGATTCGAAAGAGTAGTTAGTCCAAGTCGAGGTCATCAACTTCGTGCAGAGTGAGCACAAAGCAGATACACCATATTACTCTTCATGAAGATGCGACATCAAGATTCCACAACTTGAAAGATTCATTCACTCTTGTACAATCTCCCTTCTCTGTATATTCTCCAGATCACATTGGTTCTCACACTTACTCCAGTCATATACTTAGACTGACTAGAGCCTACGTATAGGAGGGATCGATGCCCACCATGTGTATATAACCATCCATTACTCCTCCTGACCTCGTCCGCCCCATTTTTTGCTCTTCTTCTACAATTAGGCTGACCAGAGCCTAAGTTTGGTGGGGGGATCAACTTCTATACTTTTTGTTATTTTAGATATCCTACGCTTAGCACGAGCTATGTCTTTTTATCGCTTCTTGTGCTCTGAGGACATAACACATGGAAAGTATAGGGGACGTGTATATATTACATATATACTTTACCCGTACCTCGTACTTTCACATATTTTTGTATATATTATAGAATAATTACGAGGTGGTAACATTGGTAAAAACAAAAAAAAACTTTTCCAAAAAACTTTTCGAAAAGAAAAAAAACAAAAAAGCTTTTTCAAAAAATTTTCTCTCTCTCTTCTTTCTTTATCTACTTTTTTAAAAAAAGAGTGTGTATTTTAAAAAAACTTTTGAAAAAATAGCAAAAAACCTTTCTTAAAAAGCATCTATCTTCCTTTCCTTTCTTTTTCAAAAAAAGTTCATAAAAATTTATCTAATTAGTTGGTTTAGTCCTTGACACGTTCACATTCACATAAGACTAGTGAAGTTCAAGAACATTTCGTTTGTGGGATCTTGAAATTTTCAGTTAACCAACCGTAGTCATTAGGGTCCTTGACTTAATTATTCAAATTTCCCTTATTGGAAAGATTTTTGTTCTTTATTGCATGCTTAGTATCTACCTTATGAGTATAATCAACACCTCACATACACAACTGCAGTTGTGATGAGATGAGTTTAAATTTCAGTTGAGGAACTGGGATGAGGGATTCGAGTTTGGTCATGATTTTATGATGCTCGATTATAAGATAAAATCAATGAAGACTTCATGAAACCTAAGTGTCAGCGCCTTTAGCCAGTATGAGAACATGGTTCTTATACTATCCCTTGATATTTACCTATGTTCTAGGGTGTGATGAAATCTACACAAATTGTAGGTCAGTGTGCGCCAACTCTTTGTAAAAGTAGTGGATCTAGCCAAAAAAAGCATAGAAAAAAAAGAAAGAAATGTTGAAAGAAAAGCTCTCACCATACAAAGTCAAAATATCAATGAGCTTCCACCAAAGGTGAGCGCTCCCAACCATTTCAAATTCTCCACTTGGATAACCGCTATTAGTATCAGGAGTCGGGCTAGCACCAAAAAAGGGCTATGCATCATAAATGCTACAAGTATGGATGTAGAAGGTATATTAGATACTCAAAAAAGTCACACTTGTGTACTCCCAACAAAACAAGTGCAGATGACTCCAACTTCTCTTGACGGACGCACTAATCAACAACCAAAAAATACATGTGTTGAGTTAATAAAACACTTGATAAGATCCTTGTTCCAATGAGAGGGATATAAGAAATGACACAATCCTATGCCCTCCATCAACTAGCCTTCCATCTACACTTTTAAGTCTTAAAACTAAAGAGACGGTGGACTCGATGAAAGAAATGGTTTATTCCCTAGTGTTTTGGATCTGGTTCTTAGGAGAGTCTCTTGGACCTGAACATTAGGTGAAGTTGTGACTCTACTCATGTAACTGTAGTCCATACTTAAAATCATATCCTTGTTATATATGTATATATATAGAGTCCTATGATTAGGGAAATTGGATACCTTTTTACTAGAGCTTAGTTCATCTTAGAATTTTGGGATCTCTAAAACCGAGTGTTCTTGAACGGATCAATTCTTGTATTCACATGCATTGTCATGTGTCAATACAACTTATTCATTCTTTATTTGCTCGAGGACTAACAAAGTTTAAGTATGGGGGGGTGATGAATCCGCGATTCATCATCTCAATCTACTGATCTCAACTAAATCCCCGAGTAAAATCTCAAATAAATGTTCATAAAATAAATAAATTAATAAAATAACTCTTGTAAATAAAATACACTAATTGTTATATATTATATTGTGTGAGTTGAATTAATAATTAAAAGCAGCAAAATAGAGGAGTTTTTCACATGTAAATAGCCCAAAAATTCATGTATTTTTAATAAATTCATTTCAACTTAATTTTCCGCTAGTTCTCCAACATGTTAATAAAAATGTATATAAAAATATAAAAATATAAAATAAATTACACCTCAAATAAATACTCCTAGATCTCAAAGAGAAAATACAACAAAGACTAACTTCTCGACCTAATTCCCGCTCCGTATGAACTCCAAATTCACCAAACTCATAATTAAAGTTCAAGTTAGAAAATACCTATCCAATGAAAGTGGTTTCATCGAAATCGAAACTCATTTGTAAAATATGAATTTTGGGACATAGTTGTACATTCTATATAATGTAAATATTCACTCTTTCTACATTTTTATTTACTTTTTTAATTACTAAAAAATCCAAAATACCATTATTGTGTTGTAATTTCCAGTATTTTTTTATGTTGTAATTATTAGTTTAAAAATACAAAAAAATAAAATTAGAAAAGTAAAAAATGTACATATTGTTTATCTTGTTTTGTAAATTCCCTACTCTTTTTCTTCTCTTTATTTTATTGTATTTTATTATCCTACTTTATTTCTTTTCTTTTATTTAATTCTCATTCTCTACAATAACTTCTCTTATTCCATTAACCTCCATTCAACTCTACCTCCCTTCTAACTTCCCATTCAACTCCACCATTACTCTAACCTCCCATTCAACTCCATCACATTCTTAACCACCATTTTCCATCACTTTTTATACATCGCATTCTCTGCATATTTGCTTTTGATCCAACTTTATGAGAGAGAGAATTGAGAGCTCTGACCACCAGCCTCGGTGACAGCTAACGACGAAGTAGAGCGACGACTGCTTCCTCTCTGGCGAGATCTGCTAGCATTTCGGCCAACATCGCAGCCGCCCTCGCGTGTTGCTCAAGCTCATCGCTTGACGGCGATTCGAGCAAGGACCGTGCTTCTCGTGAACACACCATATGCGCCTTCTTCCATCGTAGGTATTTTCCTTTTAAAAATTTATCATCGTTTTTATTTTTGCAATTTTCTTGTCACATGACATCACCACCCACACACCTTCACTTGTTTATTTTTGTGAGCATAACACCATCACCACACCATCATTCTGATATTTTGTTTATATTCCCAAATTAAGAAAATCCAAATATTATTATTAAAAAAATTAAAAATAATAAAAACAAATCTAAAAGGTAAAAAAAATAAAAAAATAAAAAAATAAAAGAGGAAGCAACAGGATGTAGCATGTTGCTCCCCTTCCTGCCACTGCAACCAACGGTGGCAATCCTCCAACCACCAGCCACCGACCGTGGCCCTCCAACCACAACCGTGTGTGGCACCCAACGTTGCATCTCTACCCAACCATCCACACGACAGTCTCCCGCTTGCGCAACCGCAATCGCGACCCCTCCAACATCACCTCTGCCCGCAGGTGTGCCCAATGTGTGTCCCTCTTCGGATGATGCTCCATCCTCCTCCTCTGTCCGTGGTGCCCTGCCCTCTGCCCGCTGGTCTATGTACCCCTCGTCGTTCTCTCCGCATGCACCATCACCCCCTTCACATGCTTTGTGCCTTACCTACTAAAAGAAGAAGAAGGTCCCCAATTTCCTTTTTTTATTTATGTAAAAATTGTAATGATTTTATTTTATGGTTATATAATTAGAAACATGTCCCTATGCATGTATAGTTCTTGTCAAAGTTCATTTTTTTTATTTCACGGATAACACTACGTTCATGCGTTGATTTGGACACCAATTTCACATTATTTTAGTTAATGAAAATATTATTATGTTGAGCAAGTAATTCTCTACCATCTGCATATTTATTTGGATTTTTGTGAGCTCTTGTTTATTAATTAAAATTTTTATTGAAAAATTGCATATTTACCCAACCTGAGCTCTTTAATTCATTTCTAACTCACATTTTCTCCAAAAATTCCTAAAAAATTATAATTTGATGGCATGAAATGTGATTTATATTCTTTCCAAATTTCATACAAATTTCAGTTATTGTATTTCTAAAATAAATAGAAGAGTTATTTTATTGATTTATTTTTAGTTAAATCCATACATAATTTTTTTTTATGAAATTCCAACTATACTGGATTACTTATATAAATAAATTCTTGAGATCAATTGGTTTTTGGATGAATTGATAATGTGGATTTATTAGGGAGTAATTACTTACAGTCACTCCGTTTTCATTTAAAAATCCATAAAAAATCATATTTTCTTAAAAATTCCAAAAAAATCACTGTAGTCTCTTTTCATTATGTTCATGTTCCATAATATTTTCATATTTTTTGCATTGTATTTGTATGAAAAATTATAAAAAAATCCATAAAAAGTGTAAATTTTTCTTTTTTGCATTTAATCCATAAAACTCCAAAAAATGTGTCTTGCATTAGTCACTAGAATAGGTTTATAGGAAAAAATATAAATTGGTGAAATTGAATTAATTTTAGATTAATTTTTTTATTTAAGTTGTGTGTTTTCTTATTAACCTAATTCACCCGTATTTTGCATTTTCATTTATTTTCACGTAAAAATTCTTAAAAAATCCTCATTAGAAGCCTTGACCTATTTTTTTTGAATCAATCCAAAGTTTTTCCTTTGCTCCCTGTGTTCGACCCCGGACTTTCTTGAGATATAAATTAAAGCTGAGACACTCTTCACAGAGATCTTCTCTCGGTTCTGCACGATTCGATAAGTACCTATATTACAACGAGAACAAATTATATCACTTATTTAGAGACCCGCCCGTCAAACATTTACATTATTAGTTTGGTGGAACCCTATTGGGAATTAGGTTAACAAAAATAGGAATATGGAGCTCGGTCAACCCTCATCGTATACTTTAGATCAATCAGAAGCCTTTGACCACAGCTACGTGCACCAGATGTTACCGAAGCATCCAGGAGGCTGCCATGTGGAGGTTCGGGCCTCCAAAGATGAGGAGCCTACCAAACCAATAGTGCATCACGTGCTCCCACATGTGGGTTGTGGGGAGCATTTGCACCCTTACCCTCAAGACTCAATATAATTACATATAAAATCCTCTTGTGCCACACACATGTAAGGATCAATCTCCATTTCATCACCTTTATTCTTTCCTTTTAGTCTTAAATCCATAGTTAAATGCATGTATATACCATTAATTTCCCAAAATAATCACTATATAGCTTGTACAAAATATTACATAAAATATTGTAGTAAGTATGTATTTAATTTGAAAATAAAACAATAAAGAAAGAAAAAAAAGAAATGAGAGACCAAAGGTATTAAATGATCATAGACCTTGAGATCCAATAATCATGATGACTTGGTCTATAAGGAATAAAGTAGGGGAGATAGGGCAGAGAAATTCTACATAAAATACACGAAAACCTTATTTTTTAATTCATCAATAATTGTATTTTGGGACCTATTTTATTTTATTATTTATTCATCTCAAACAACAAAATCCTAAACATGAATATTGTAGATAAAAATACAGAGAGAATACAAAATTTATTTCATTGAAAAATAATGCACAGTTTGCCTGAGGCACACAAAATAAAAAGCCAAAATAAAAATTTTGCAGACCTATATGTTCTCCATACTATGTGAAAACTGAACAAACTCACCTCTAATTGTATATAAATATTAATAAGCTATTTAATGAAGTGTTTTCATTCAATTCGGAGATAAAATGCAAAAATTAGGTTTTGGGCCCCCATTGTGCATCATACGTGTATATTATATTTAACTAATTTATTCTTTATATTTTCAAGTTTTTTTAATTTTATAAAATTTCATATATTATTTAAAACACATATACATTATTAAAATATATTAAAACTATTAATATAAAATAAAAATATAGCATTTCAATACATAGGGAAAGTATATTATAATATACCTATATAAGAAACAAACATATTTATTAAAGTGTACTTATAAAATTAAAAAAATAAAAAATACTTAAATATGTATTTATATAAAATAAAATAAATAAAATACCTATATATAATCATAAAATGTAAAATACAAATTAAAAATAAAAATACTAAAATAAATGTATATTTACTCATAAATATACATGTAAATATCAACTTAGAAGATATAACCCTGAAAAAATAAATAAAAATAAGAATAAAATATTGCATTAAATTGAAAACATTTCTCATCTTTTAACAGAATTTCAGTTAATTCATTAAATAATTCTTATCCATTTTACAAAATATTTTTGGTTTGTAATTTTCTAGTCAGTCCACGTGGACCAACCATAATCCTCCCCTTATTGATCTTGGGTCAAGTAACCCCCTCTATCTTCCTCGAGCCTTAAACTTGTAAGTTCGTGATTTCTCCATTTTCTTGCTCGATGCCATCATCACCTGCTTTGGCGTGCTGCGTGGTTTGTGGGGTTTGGATCTGCATGATTCACGCCAAGGTCAAAAATGGTTAACATCTTCACTGAATCAACCAAAATCCTCGATCGAAGTCACCTCTTCCAACAGCCTATAAAACAAGTTCCTCATGCATTGATCCAATTTTTGTCCCTCTTCTAGATCTCTTAGCCCCTCAGGTCCATTGCATTCTTTTCTTCTCGATCATTGCTCGAAGTTGGGAGGAGCTGCAATGAGGAGTAACAGCGGAGGGGAACATCCATATTCATCGTCAGAGCTTCGTTGGCAGGTTTTGCATCCTTGGTTTCCAAGACAAGTCCAGGCTCGTTTTTTCATTCCTAGGTAATATTTTAATCCTCTTTTTTTCTCACTTTAATTCAGATTTTAATCCCTTAGATTATGTTTAATTTGAAATTATACCAAATTCCACCATCTCTGACTGTATCTCCACCTGATAATCACCCCATTCCATTCCCCATCATGTTCTACATCTTATCCCACATGTTTTCAACCCAAATACCTTGTGATTTGGTGAAAGGAGCTTCGTTTCACTTCCCCTCTCATCTAGGGTTTATGGAGTAGCCCTCAAGATGAATAATATTTTTGTGTAGGTCTTGCATGTCAGAAACCCACTAGAGCCAGGGAGCAATGATCGATAGGAGCCATGTCACCTGGAGCTAACCAGACCTCCATATCCTTCTTTGAGCCATCTGAGGCTCACTAGAGGAGACCATCATACACGAAGGACTCCAAATGGCTTATAGCTGCCATCAGAGTGAAGAAGCATTGTCGGAGCATGGAGAAAAGCCATATCAAAGCTCGTTATCCATTTTATTTGATGGGGAACACAACCAGAGGCATCCGATCTTCCACGAGGTGTACGACGAGCGGCTTGATGGAATCGACTTAAGTCAGGTACATATCCGATACCCACATCACATATTTTGTATTTATAATAGGTCATGTAAATATTAGTTAGGCTTAACTTTTGGGAGAAATTACATAAATGCCCTAAGAACTTTTAAATATTGCACTTTAGTCCATTACCAAGTCACCTCATGTGGACCTCCATGTGAGTAGACAATTTGCATATCTACCCCTCCATCTTTTGTAATTGTTATTTAGGCTTTCATAATCAAGTTTAAGTTCAATATTTCCAGTGTTTTTGCATGTAACCCCCTGAAGCATTTTAATTGCAAAAATAGCTCTACTAGTTCTTATATTTGTATTTTTGTTTTCTAATTTATAAGAATGGTTCATTTGCTCCGAAAATCTTTAAAAAATAGGTGTAAATGATGGATTGGATACTTATTCACGATATGTGGTTTATTTCATATTTTTGTTGAATTTACTATTTATTAAAAACAAAAGAGCGCATTTTATTACCTATTTGAATTAAAAATACAAAAATATAAAACGTCTTTTAAAATTATAAAAACAACCTATTGTTTATTGGCATATTTATTATTACACACAAAAAATATCAAAAGAAACTCAAACTAGCAAACCCTTGCCTATCCTAAAAAAATATAAACTATTTAAAAAAAACTAAAAAAAATTTCTATTCCATATTATTATACATAGAATTTACTGCATATTAAAATTAGTTTTGAATAATTTTCGATCATTTTGATATTTTTAATTCTCAAATTAAATGTCTTATTTCAATATTCACAGTTTTTAAGAAATTTTCTTGAAAAATACAAATAATATAGCAAAAATTTCAAAAAAACTCAAAACAAAAGAATATTTAAATAACACAAAATTATTTTATATTGTATTTTTTGACAATATTTTCTCTTTTTATAAAAATAATACTCTATATAGCCTATAACGTACATATTATTATATATACTTATTATTATTAAATATTAGAAATACACTATTTATATTTTAAAACCTTTAAAAAATCAAAACGACTATCCTTTTTTGGTATTTTTGATATTTATTATATATTATATATTACTTATACACATATTACAATACATTGCATATATATAGCTTTATTATTTATTAATTATAAAAATACATTAAAAACAAAAAAATTAAAATTGTAAAACTAAAAATTTGAAAAATATCTATTAAAAACCACAAAATTATGAGTAAATATTGTGCATACATATATACACATACACACCTACATTTTTTAGAGATAAATAATATACCTGCTACGCGCCTTGTTCTCTTAGTTCGACACTCTACTCTACTTGTCACCTATTCACACTTATTTTTAGTGTTTTATAATAAATTTTAATCTACTTGCTTTTATATCATGATTAATTATTGTGAGTTGATTATTGTTTTAATTTGGAGTTCATGATTGGTTGCATCAGCGATAGTATTCTCGCCTTGCGTAGAACACTATACTGGCTCAGATTTTGACTCAACGAGTGGAGTTGCTGATGGTTATACAAAGAACCTTAATCACATCATGGAAGTATGAAGAGCGCATCATGTGTGATCTAGAGCAACTAGCCACAAGCGAAAATTAAAATTTATAGCGATGAAACCACATGATCTCAGATTACTTCTCGGGTCATTTCATATAAACCACAAAGTAGATATAGGAATACCTCGTAAAGCATGGTTACGATTGAAACCTCTAAATGAAGAGACCATCTGTCTCAAGTTCGACCCGACGGAAGCATGAAGACCGCATCATGTTGCGATTGCATTGCTGAAATATGTTCCTCTCACAATCCAAGATGTAGATCCCAACAATGGACCTCTTGATTTCACACATAATGTGAGGTCTTCTTCACGTAGTGGAAGCATCGATGAAGACAAAGTTCCACAAGCTATCGAAGTAGCAACATGATGACATAGCGACGACGATCCTCTCTAGGCCATAAAGTGGATGGCCACTTTAGAGAGAGAGAGAGAGAGCTTGTGAATTCTATGTTGTAAAGAATGAACTACGGTTTCCTCTTCTTTCATAATATTTTGGGAGTCCATGGATCGTAATCCATCGACAACACAAATCTAATTATTGACATTGATTTGTATTTCTTTGGACGGTCATGATTTTATTGTAAAAATACCACAACAATTAATTTAATAAAATTAAAGGTATTGAATATTCATCAATATAAATTAATTCAATCAAATCAAGAGACATTAAAAAATTGGGGAAGGATGCAAACTCCTTCATAATGAGGAGGGTGGATGACCGCCATGAATTAAAAGTAGGGTACTCGTCCCCCTCCCTATAAGGAAGGAGCTCCTCTTATTACTATTACGTGAGATTGATAATATCACATTATCCTTTAATTATTACAACATCTTTTATTGCAAATTATTTTAAAAAAATCGAATTATTTTTTGAAATATCAATCATTCCATCGGAAATCTGTGAATCATATTCACAACCAAAAATAAAATGTAAATTACCTTTTCAAGTAATTGTCCAATGTGAATCAAATTCACATCAAAATTTAAATAGCAAATTTTATTTTCAAATAACTCTCTCTTATATATTATAAATCACATTTATAATATATATGATTAATATGTATAGTATCTATATCCATGATAATCAAATCACATTTAATTATATTGGATCATTGTTATGCTTCTAAATAATATGAATGAAATTCACGTTATTCATGATAATAAATCTCATTTGATTATCCATTTCTCAATGCTAAGATATAAGATACATCAATGGAATTGTTCTTGAACTCTTTCAAGAATAATGTGATTTCAACATAGTTACTTGGAGATACAGACATGGCGATTGTACGTTCCACATATAGTGACTTGGATATTGATATCATTTCTCCAATAATGTTCTTGGGGACCTCTCAAAGATGTCTGATTAAATCAAAGATGTAAAACTAATCTTCTGATTGCATCCGAATCATATTCATATCAATATCCTACAATTGGACTAACATGAGATTACTTCTCTATTCAGAGTAGTCATTAAAATCCAAACATGTTTCATCACTCCCTAAGAATGTAAGGGTCATGGTTATGTAATCGTTCATGATCACGTCACCCTCGAGTATTCCTAATACACATACATCTTGCATACTGGAAGACCTAGAATAAACCCGTTGTTTTAGATCTGTTTTACAATATCTCCTTCAGGGTTTTATCATCAAGTTTCTCATTCGATCATTAGGGTTTGTATCGAGCATATACTTCCAAAATCATATATCATACCTAAGTATTGATCATATACTTTCACAAAATATATATCAAATCTACAAATTCAATTAAGATTCCAAAATGAGATGATCATACACAGAATTTGATCCCAATATCTCAAGAGTGAGCTCATGTCTTCCGGTTCAGTAGTGAACCTGCATGATCCCTTTGAGATATTATATTACCCTTATGCCCTTGTATGCACACCATCTCACCTATGTATATACCTTGATTAGATCATCATCCTATCGGTCTTTCAAATGTACATACTCAAACATATAGTAACACATCTGTCTCTCATTAGAGGATGCAGGCCTATATTATGAAAGTATACATCATAGGTCTTAGGTATCTTGATGTAGCTAAGTAAACTCTTTGACCTAACTTATATAACACCTCTGAATCTCCATTCCTATATAGAGGAACTGTATCAATAGTTCGATTAGATATCAAACTTCAGAGAAGAATTGCCTTCTTCGTCTCAGGATGGAGACCCTCTCATAGCAATCACTTGATGGTGCTTGATGAGTCTTCAATCTAAATCTTTAGATATCATCCAAGAACCAACCTCTATAGTTCAAAATTTGAATAAAAAATTTATGATCATTAAGATGGAAATGGTACATAACCCTATTGTACTAAGGGACTTGTTATGCAAATTAGTTTTTCTTCATTTCAGATTAGGGAATTATTGCAATAACATTTATTGTGAAATAACTTGTCATGGGCTCGCATGTCCAACAATTTCCCACTATCCCAAAAATCCATTGATGGGCTAATCCTTTAAACCCACACTCATGTACTAATCATAAGTTACTAAGAAAAATAGCTTGGTAAGCTAACTAGTCACTCTATTCTAGAGAGACTACACCAAGTCCTTTACGGACTTGCATATCTCCTAGTAACAGTGTTCGCATCTAATGCGGATGTTGCATCTTATGCAACCCATAGTCAATCTTGTTAAATTAGCTATAGTGTCTTTGACATCACAAATCAATAATCATTACAACATGTATGTAATTTCTATTATCCTTATCAGAATACCCTTATTCCCGGAGATGTCTATCTCCTAAGACTAAGAAATAGTTTTAAGTCTTATAAGGCATCTGTAGTAAAGCACTTTTAGATCATTATCTATAAAGTCTTAAGTTCTTGAAGATAGGATTTTGAGATCACTATCTCAGAAATCATGTCCTCTTTGAAGATCACCATGTTGGAATTGGTGGTCATCCCTACTCCTTTTAGGAGAGGGAGATTCTCAATGCAATCTTCAAGATTGCATGATTCCATGTATATCCAATATTTACAACAACTATTGTTGTAAATTATTCTAAAAAATTAATTCATAATTATTTTGTGAATACTGCAATCTTGCCATTGCAAATTTGTGAATCACATTCACAACCCAAAATAAAATGTTATTTACATTTTCAATTACTTATCCAATGTGAATCCAATTCACACAAATAATTAATCAACAAATATAAATCATAATAAGCTCTCTCTAATACATTATAAATCAAATTTATAATATATTATGAATAATTGGATATTACCACCCACATTATTCATATCTAAAATAGTTAAATCACATTTAATCATATTGGATAATCATTCTCATGCATTCAAATAATGTGAATCTAATTCACAACATTCAAGATAATTAAATAGCATTTAATTATCAATTTCTCAATGCTTGGATATAATTCAATATGGAATTTTTCTTGCACCCTTTCAAGAATAATGCGTTTCTCCGCAGATGCTTGGAGACAAGGACATGACGATTGTATGTTCTATCTATAGTGACTTGGATATTGAGATCAAATCTGATATCCAGATCTCATGGACCTCTCATAGATGCTTGATTAAATCAAGATCGTAAATCTAAACTTCTCATTACTTCTGAATCTTATTCAGATCAATGTCGAACACTTGGACCAAGATCAGATTACTTCTCTACTGAGAGGAATCACTAAAATCCCAACCTATTTCATCACTCCCTCAGAATGGAAGCGTCATGGTTATACAATCATTTATGATCACATCACCCTCAAGTATTCCTAATGCATGTACATCCCTCGTACTGGAAGATCTATGATAAACCCAAAGATATAGATCAATTTTACACTGTCATCTTTAAGGTTTGATTATCAAGTTTCTCATTCTTCGTCATTGGGAGTCAGTATCGATCATATTCTTTCCCAAAACACATATCATACCTTCAAATTCTTGTCATGATTCCAAAGCATGATGACCAAGCATGTAATTTGATCAATCCCAATACCTTATGAGTGAGCTCATGTCTTCCAATTCACAAATGAACCTATATGATCCCTTTGAGAGATCATATTACTCATATGCCTATCGGTCGTCGCTGTATAGACCGTGGTTAGGTCATCAACCTGTTGGTCTGCCAAATGTACACACTCAGACATATAGCAACACATCTGTGTCTGGTCAAAGGATGCATGCCTATATCATTACAATATTCGATATACTACTTTGGTTATCTCGATATCGTTAATTCAATCCTTTGACCTAACTAATAGGACACCTTTGAATCACTACTCCCATGTAGAGGACCTACATCAAGAGGTCGCTCAAATATCATTCAAATGAGAAAGTATTTCTATCTCCTACTCAGGATGGACATCATCTCTTAATAATCATTTTACAGTTCTTGATGAGTACTCAATCTAACTCCTTAGGTATTCTTCCAAGCATTGGCATATATGATTCACTTAATGAATCAGTAGATGTATGATTATCGAGGTGGTCATGGTACATAACTCTAATTGTATAGAGGGACATTATAGTGCATTTATTCATTTAATCTCAGAAAGGGAGTGAAAACAATAAATAACTTTTATTAATAAAAAATATATTACAATAATATTTATTATAGGAATGGTTCGCCTCGGGCTCACATGGTTAACAATCTCCCACTAGCCCTCATAACCATTTAGGAACAATCCTTAAACCCATACTCATTACATGCTGGTCGAAAACCTTTTGTGTCAGAGGTTTGGTGAGAGGATCAACAATGTTGTTAGCAGAGTCCACCTTGGTGATGATGATATCACCACGCTTTTGAATCTCCCAAATTATGTGTTATTTCCTTTCCACATGCTTGCTCTCTTGATGCCATCTGGGTTTCTTCGCCTGGGATATGGATCCCTTATTACTAAAGAGTAACAGGATGGATGTATCATAGGAAACTACACCATGTTCCGTGATGAACTTACGTAACCACATCGCCTCCTTTGCGGCATTTTGATGCGGCAATGTATTCGACTTCTGTTGGTGAATCTGATGTAGTGTCCTGCTTCTTACTACTCTAACTCGCAGAACCACCGTTCAACAGGAACCTAAACCCTTTTGTATACTTTCGATCATCAATATCTAACTGGAAGTCTGAATCTGTATATCCCAAGATATGGAGATCACCATCTCCATAGACCAAGATGTAATCTTGAGTTTGTATTAGATATTTGAAAATGTTATTCACTGCATTCCTATATTTCTCTCCATAGTAGGATTGGTAAAGACTTATCACTCCTAGTTCATGGCAGATATCCGATTTGGTACACAACATGGCATACATTAAGCTTCCTACAACTGATGCTTAGGGGCATCCAACCATGGCCTTCTTTTCCTCAACATTTTGAGGAGCCATCCCTTTGGATAGGTGGATACCATGTCTTAATGGGAGGAAACCTTTCTTAGAACTATCCATAAGGAAATGTTCAAGAATATTTTTAATGTACCCATGTTGTGATAATCCCAATATCCTCTTTTCTCGATTTTTGAACAGCTTCAGGCCTAAGATATAGGAGGCTTCTCCAAGATCTTTCATCTTGAAGGTATGGGATAGCCAAATTTTCACACTAGTCATCATCCCTGTATCATTCCCAATGATAAGGATGTCATCTACGTAAATCACGATGAACACAATGGCACTCCTACTGAGCTTCTTGTACACATAAGATTCATCAAGATTCTACATAAAATCATAATTCTTTATGGTTTCATTAAATCTGATATTTGATCTACGAGAAGCTTGTTTGTGCCCATAGATGGATTTGTTCAGCTTGCATTCTTTGCCATCCTCAATTGTGAAGCCCTGAGGCTGCTCCATATAGATATACTCCTCGAGGTATCCATTGAGGAAAGCCGTCTTGACATCCATCTACCAGATGTCATAGTCAAAAGATGCAGATATAACTAACTGTGTCTTGATGGATTTAAGCATAACCACGTGAGAGAATGTCTCATCGTAGCGGATGCCTTTTCTCTATGTGTAGCGTTTGGCTACGAGCCGTGCCTTGAAAGTCTCTACTTTCCCATTAGGTCCCCTTTTTCTCTTGAATATCCATTTACACCCAATGGGTTTTACCACTTTAGGTTGATCCTCTAGGGTCCATACACCATTCTTATGCACGGAGTCAATCTCTGACTTCATTGCTAGCATCCATCTATCCATGTCATTATCTGCGAGTGCTTCATCAAATGAAATAGGATCATTATCAATCTCACTTGACACAGGGAATCCATATCTTTCAGGTGCAACCACCCTCGAACTCCTTCGAAGAGGTATGGATGTTTCATCTTCGTTTATCTCTTCAGTTTCCGGATCAAGAAGATCAGAACCTCAGGGAATTCAATGAGTTCCTCTACTTCATTTTTGTCTTGACAATTAAGGAAGTCATCCTCAATAAATTATACATCTCTAGAGATGAAAACCTTTTGGATCTCAGGGTCATAAAGCTGGTATCTAACACCATTTTTAACATACCCAATGAAGTAACACTCACGAGAGCGATATTCTAGCTTACTTGCATCCACATTCTTCACATGGAGTAAACAACCCTAAACCCTTAAGTGTTTAACACTAGGGTTGGTTCCATACATTGCTCATGAGGAGTCTCAGGTACAGATTTGCTAGGAATCTCAATCAGGATATATATTTTAGTCTCTACTACATATCTCCAAAAACTAAGCGGTAAATGTGCTTTACTCATCATTTAATTGACCATATCCATGATAGACCTATTGCGTAGTTCAATAACACCATTAAGTTGGGGGTTCCAAGAGGAGTTAAATTGGAGACAATTCCATTCTTCTTAAGGTATTCCTTTAATTCATCTGAGAGGTACTCATCACCTCGATCTGATCGAATCCGTTTAATCTTCCTGTCGGTTTGGTTCTCAACCAAAGCCTTTAATTCTTTGAACTTTTCAAAGGTTTTAGTTTTGTGACATAGTAGGAAGATAAACCCCTATCGCAAATGGTCCTCAATAAATGTCAAATAATATCGATATCCATTTTGAGTCGTGGTATTGAAGGGACCATATACATGTATTAGGTCAAGAATACATTCGCATTATGTAACCTTGTTACAAAAAGGCATCCTAGTAATTTTACCTCAAATACAATGTTCGTAGGTAGTCAAATATTGAACTTGTAGAAAATCTAAGGGTCCATATTGTATCAATCTATTGATCCTATCAATAGATAAATGACCAAGCCTTAGTGGTAGTAACATTCATGACATGTTCATCAATGCACAATTCATAGAGTCCTCCAGAAGTCAAAACACCTTCCCCAATATGTTTATCATAATGACTTATGACTAATTTATTACAGAAAAGGAATTAATATCCACTTCTAATAAGTTTAGATACATATATTAAATTCCTTCTAACTTCAGGTACATAAAGACAATCTTTAAGTAGTAGGACTATTCCACTAGATAATGATAATCAGCAGGTTTCGATGGTGACTGTGACAACACTTTCATCACATCCCATCTGGATGATTATCTCCCCTTCTTCAAGATTCTTAGTTTCCTAAAATAGATGCAACAAATTGCATACATGAACAGAAGCACGAGAATCAACAACCCAACTCCTTGTCGTGCAATGAGAAAGCTAGTATCAATGATGAAAGTAGATTTAATACTTGCAGGGATTTTACCTTTGTTGGCAGACTTCAAGTATTTAGGGCAATTACGCCTCTAGTGCCCCACTTCTTGCAATGTTGACAAACACTAGTTTTCTTCAATGTAATCAACATGGATGCATTGGAAAATGAGCCAATGCCTTGACTCTTCTTCTTTCTCTTCTGGATCAGGCCCTTGTGAGAACCTTGCTTCCGATCATGCTTTCCTTTGACCTGTGCAACCATTGCACTACCAGATGGGTTAATCTTTTTCATCACAACTTCAAGAAACATTAATGCATCCAATAGCCCAATGTTAGTAAAATCAAATTTTCTCATGTGGAATATGACTACAAAGTTGTTGAAAGACTTAAGGAGTGATAACAGAATGAAATCAGCTTGCATGTCAGAATCCATGAAGACTCCTAGGGTTTCCAGTTCAGAGAGGTACCCAAGCATTTTGAGTACATGTTCTCTAATAGAGGTCCCTTCCTACATCTTGTAGCGAATAAGTTCTTTCATTATATTATAACGTTGTATGTATTTCACATCATTGAACATTTCTTTCAGATTCACCATGATCTCTTGGCAATGGTTCATCTCTATATGCTGCTTCTGAAGTACATTGGATAATGAACCAAGAATGTAGCACCTTGTCAAATTATGATATTCATCATATTTTTCATTAAATGAAATTTCTTCCAGAGTCTTTGGGTCTGCATACTTGACCTTGGATAGTACATAGGAAATGCACTCATCATAAAAGACAACATCCAAATTTCAGATCCAATCCAAATAATTTGGTCTGTTCAACTTATTGACCTCGAGGAGCCTGCTGAGTGGGTTCAAGGACTTCATTTTCTTAAATTAAGAATGCACTATATTAGAACATATAAATAATCATATATCCAATTTAAAATCTTTGATCAAGGTAATAAAATTAGTATTTCCTTTTCAACTTTGAAAGTTCATTCCCTTAATCACTTTCAAAGCAAGAGATATACTTACTGCTATATCTCTAACAAGAACTGTCATCTCCTATTTATCTTTGTCACATCATAATAATATGAGAACTTGTAATTCAGAAAAAGAAAAGCGGGAACATATTCTGTCTTGTGAGTCAAACTTGCATTTCCCAATTCGGTCTTTAATGCCCTGGCTTACCACCCCTAAGGTGATGTTGACCCGTTGTTAATTGTACCAACTATCAACATGCTTAAAACTCGCTATAAGCAAATGTATCAACTCCCAATAATATGAGGACTCGATATTGGGGTCACTATGAATACGACCTTAGTTTTTCGAGAAGCAAAGAGCCCTACCCAAATCGATTTTATACAGGATCTGTCACTTCGGACAAAGACCTCTTATATACAAATTCTGGCGACGGAACCTTTTGCCTTGACAGGAGACAATGGATGTCACTAATGTGATCATCAACCTCATATTAAACTTTTGATTAATTAACATGAATAACATTCATATAATTATTTTCCATGGGAAATACACATCTATTCATAATAGAGTGTTTCAATTAGATATACTCAATTCGTTCACATTAAATCAATTATCTATCCAATTCAATCAACAAACTTGATTGTTACTTGAATGGATGGTATAATCTCAAATTACCTATTATTAAAATTTTAATAATTAGAAAAATACACCTCATCTCTCCTGCATTATCGAGTCACTGCCCGCTATCATGACCAGTACCGACGGGAGTGGGACAACCTACTACCCCAACGCTCCTCGACTAGACACTATATTCACGTCAAGAGAGGATAATGCCAAATTGATCATTGTATACTTGAGTTGATAATAAATTTTCAACCGAAGTTAACCATGTAGTAATTAACCAAAACCATTTTGATATAAGGAAATTTGCTAGACAAATTCCCAATCCTAATCAAGCAAGTTTGTTTGTTGATTATGTAACCAATTGTGATTTAGATCATATCTAATCAATTATTGGATAAGAAAATTCAAATTAACCAAATAATTATCATCAAATATTTATCAAATATTTGTCCATAATTATTCCAGGAAATTAACCATTAATTTTACTAGTTGACAATCACATGGTTCTTGATTAAGAACGTAATTTCTAGCAGTGACCCTCACTTACTAAAATTAACATATCTCAATAAAATTAAATACAAATTATGCAAAAGATGTTTTTAAATTTTATAATTTGATTTACTACAGAAATAAAGTTATTATAATGCATTTCCAAGTGTTTTTTAAACAGTAATTAACTCTTTAACTACGTCAAGATTCACAGTCCCTGAAACAGTGGATACATTTTCATTAAATTGATCATAACTTGAGAAAACGAAATCCAAAATACACAAACTCAATTCTCATCGTTTCCTTATTTAATGAGCAACAAAATACAAGTCATTATTTTGTGTTTAAATATTTTAAACAGGGTCGAAACTATTCACTAAACAGGGATGCGAAAATGAAATGCGACACAACTTTCGCAAACCCTAACGAACCCAAGTCTTCCTAGGTTTATGGACCGTATCCGAAACCCCCAACATATGGATCTAATACCACTTTAAGGATATGTAATAATCTTTAAGCGCATCACGGAATTGTGAGGATCGTATCATAAACATTCGAGAACAACTAGTCCCACTTGTTGTTCGATGCAGCAGGATTTAAAATTTTCATGCCATGAAACCACGTGATACTAGAATGATTCTCGGATCGTTTCATGTAAAAAAACATCGTAGATAGAGGAATTACTCTTGTAGCATGGTTGCGATCAAGGCTCTACGAAAAGAGACCTTTTGTCTCAAGTTCGATCTTCGGAGGAGACGCTTGCGAGCGTGAGGATGGGTCACGTGTTCCTTGCAATATAAGATGTTGATCCAGTAATGGAACTCCTGATCTCATCGCACAAGATCGAACATCTTCTTCATGAGAGAGGCATACCAAAGAAGATGGAGAACCAAGAGTTGTCGAGGTGACGACACAAGAACGAAGCGACTACAGAGTCTTCTTCCCTCTAAGGTTAGATGGACAACCACCAATGGAGAGAGAGGGTGTGAGAATGAGAGAGAGGAGAGAGCATGTTATAAACTTGTAAAAACCCTCTTTGAAGGGCAAGGGGTGCCTCTTCTTGTATAGGGTTTTTGGAGTCCATGGATCACAATCCATGGACTACACAAAATAAATGGATGAGATTGATTTGTGCTTCTTTCAATGGTCAAGTAATTTAATTTAGATCAAATATATTTGATAAATAAATATAATTTAATCCTATATTAAATCAAGTAATCTTGAAGATAATGAAAAGGAGAATATCTCCTTCCAGATAGGAGTGGTGGACGACTACCCTTTCCATGTTGGAATTGGTGGTCGTCCCTACTCCTTTTACATGAGGGAGATTCTCAATGCAATCTCCAAGATTGCATGATTCAATGTATCTCCAATATTTACAACAACAATTGTTATAAATTATTCTACAAAAATTATTCATAATTATTTTTTGAATATTGCAATCTTGCCATTGGAAATTTGGAAATCACAGTCAAATTCCAAAATAAAATGTGGTTTACATTTTCAATTAATTATCCTATGTGAATCCAATTCACACCAATAATTAATCAACAAATATAAATAATAATAAGCTCTCTTTAATATATTTTAAATCACATTTATAATATATTATGAATAATTGGATATTACCATCCATATTATTCATATCCAAAATAATTTAATCACATTTAATCATATTGGATAATCAGTCTCACGCATTCAAATAACGTGAATCAAATTCACATCATTCAAGATAATTTAATCACATTTAACTATCCATTTATCAATACCTAGATATAATTCAGCTATGGAATTTTTCTTGAACCCTTTCAAGAATAATGCGCTTTCTTCGCAGATACTTGGAGATAAGGATAGGGCGATTGTACGTTGCATGTATAGTGACTTGGATATTGAGATCACATCTCATATCCAGATCTCATGGACCTCTCATTGATGCTTGATTAAATCAAGATCATAAATCTAATCTTCTGAATGCATCTGAATATTATTCAGATCAATGTCCAACACTTGGAAAAAAATAATATTATTTCTCTATTGAGAGGACTCACTAAAATCCAAACCTCTATCATCTGTCCTCATAATGGAAGCGTTATGGATATACAATAATCGTTTATGATTACATCACCCTCTAGTATTCCTAATACTTGTACGTACCTTATATTAGAAGACTTGTGATAAACCCAAAGATATAGATTAATTTTACACTATCATCTTTAGGGTTTCGTCATCAAGTCTCTCATTCTTGGTCATTGGGAGTCGGTATCGATCATATGCTTTCCCAAAGCACATATCATACCTTCAAATTCTTGTCATGCTTCTAAAGCGTGACGACCATGCATGGAATTTGATTGGTCCCAATACCTCATGAGTGAGCTCATGTCTTGCGGTTCATAAATGAACCTGTAGGATCCCTTTGAGAGATCGTATTACTCATACGCCCTTACATATAGACCTTCGTTGGGTCATCAACCTATTGGTCTGACAAATGTATACAATCAGACATATATAAACACATCTGTCTCTGGTTAGAGGATGTATGCCTATATCGTGATAGTATTCGATATTGGTCCTTGATTATCTCGATCTCGTTAAGTCAACCCTTTAATTTAACTAATCTGACACCTTCGAATCACTATTCCCATGCGGAGGACATGCATCAAGAGGTCGGTCAGATATCATCCCAATGAGAAAGGATTGCCATCTCCTACTCAGGATGGAGATCATTTCTTAACAATCATTTGACAGTGCTTGATGAGTCCTCAATCTAACTCCTTAGATATTGATCCAAGCACCGACCTCTATGATTCAATTAATGAATCAACAACTGTATGATTATCAAGATGGCCATGGTACATAACCCTAATTGTACAGAGGGACCATATAATGCATTCATTCATTTAATCTCAGAAAGGGAGTGAAAACAATTCATAACTTTTATTGCTAAAACATATTACAATAACATTTACTGTAGGAATGGTTCGCCTCGGGCTCATATGGCTAACAATTAATGTAATATATTATTTTTATCTCCATAGTAGGATTAGTAACAGTTTAGTAATCCCACTGCATAGCGGACATCTAGTTTTTGTACACACCTAGTATACACCAGGCTTCTTGTAACTGATACACAATGGCATGTAATTTTAGCATCATCAACACTTGATATGATATCCCTTCAGATTGGTCATTACAATCTCTTAAGCGAAGGAATACTTCCTTGGGTTTTTCCCAAAAATGGAACATGCCCAAGGTGTAGCTCACTCTTGCTTGCTTGCTTGATCTATAGAAGCTGAGGACTCCAGGAAAGAATGCCTACCTATCTCTGTCCTTGCCTACCCTGGACAGAGAACTATCCTCTTATCGACTTCTTCTCTCTAACTATCACTCCCATAGACTCTTCACCTCCACTAATGTGACAGTACCAATATCCTTTTCTGTTTCATTCTGAACATCTTCGTAACTAAGATCTAAGAGGTATCCTTGAGATCTTTCCTCTCAAGGTATGGAACCACCAGATAACACTTATTATCATACTTATATCATTCCAAATGATTAGGACTTTATGTACATTTAGCATGATGAACACAATGGACTCCCACTAAGCTTCACATGGTTCATTGAGATTTTGTATGGAATCATGACCTTTATAATTTAATGAAGTCCAATTTATTGACTACGAGAAGCTTATTTTAGTCCATGGATGGAGGTCCATAGCCTATGAATCCATGGAGGTCCTTATATGAATGTCCTCGGTTACGAATTCATAGAGGGATGCAATCTTAAATTCCATCTTGTAGATGTCATTGTCAAGTTGTGTAGCTATAGTTATCAACATTCTGATGGTTTTAAGCATGGTCATTGAAGAGCAAGTCTCATCGCAAGCAATGTCTTCTCTTCGTGTGTATCTTATGGATACGAGCTGTGCTTTAAAGGTCTCTACCTTCTCATCAGGGTCCCTCTTTCTTGTCAACATCCATTTACACCTAACGGGTCTTACTCTTTTAGATGGATCCTCAAGGGTCCATATACAATACTTGTATTAGGTCTACTTTAGACTTTATTGCTAACATCCATCTCCCCTTGTTATGATCCTCAGAAGCTTCATCATATGAAGTCAGATCATTGTCAAACTTATCCGACACAAGGAATTTATACCCTTTAGATGGTCTTTTACACCCATAAACTAATTTGAAGAGGTATGAGTTCTTCATCTTTAATTGTCATTTTTTTCGATTTCAGGAGCCTCATCATATTTTCAAGATTAAATAAGTTCCTTTACTTCATATTCATCTTTATTCTTAAGAGAGTCATCATCTAAGAAATTTATTCTTATATACGAAATCTTTTCAGAATCTGAAGGTCATAGAGTAGGTATCCAATACCATCCTTTATATTCCTAATGAAGTAGCACTCTATAGTGCTATATTCTCGCTTACTTGCATACATGATATAGTTATGAACCAAGCAACCCTAAATACTCCAGTGTCCAAGACTGAGCTACGTTCCAACCCATAACATATGTGGGTTTTGGGTTCAGATTTCCATGGAATCCTATTAAGGGATATAATGCGGTCTCCACTACATATATATCTTGAAACTAAGAGGTAATTATGCTAAGATTCATCATTGAACAAATCATGTCATACATATTGCATCTCCCTACAACTCTGTTGATTTTAGTTGTATTAGGAGGAGTGAGATAGGAATGACATTCATTTCTCCATAAGGCATTCCTTGAATTCATCTAATAGGTACTTGCTACCTTGGTAAGATTAAATTCATTTCATCTTCCTTCAAACTTTGGTTCTCAACAAATATTGCAAAATCTTTAAACATTTCAAAAGTTTCTAAGGTGAAGGGAAGAAATCTTATGAAACAAATAATCATCAATGTATATCACATATCATTAATGTTTATTATGATAAAGATGATTCACATGCATCAATATGTATAAAAACTTGAATATCTATGCATCTTACATGATTCCCATAGAAGGGTGTATAGGATATTTTACTTTGAAACTCTATTCATAAGTATGTATGTTTTGAACCTTCAAACAATCTAAAGTTCAATATCTTACTAGTCTATTGATTTTATCAAGATATATGTCCAAGGCTTTATGCTAGATCATTTTAAAATGATCTTTATGCTCCTTTTGATCCTCTAAGGTTTATTTTCTTGTATTTATAATGTTAATAAGCCATTCATCAATTTTCCAATTTAGTAGAGTCCTCTTGATATTAGATTACTAGATGAAGTATATCCATCATAATTTTTTATGATAGGTTTACTCTAGAATCCATGTTGATTTCCAATATTTAGAATAAACAATGAATGTATTCTAATGTGTAGGTCATAGAGACATTTTGTAAAACTACGGGCTCTCCCACTAAAAATATGTAGTCTATCTATCTAACCAAAAGAGATTGTTGCAACAATTACATAAACATCCATATGGATGACTGCTAAACCTTAAGATACAAATTTCTAGCCTTCTAAAACATATGCAACCAATTGCAAGTGTTAATGAAAGAATGAGATACAATTATTAGACTTTGATCTTATCTAATAAGCAATTAAATTTCATTGATTATATGTAGAAGTATAATGCGTTGTGACATTGTTTGAGTCCTTCTCTAAGGATCATGGATAGTAAAGATAATCATACCACCAATACATTAGCTTGTTTCAGTGTTGGCATTCATCCAACTCTTTAGAGGTCATACGTGTGGAAATTGCATGAGTTCATTTGACTCCTTGACTTTCCTTGTCGTTTGGGTCAGACCCATGCTTCCAATGTGCTTCCTTCATCTATAAATAACCATTGCTTAAGACAAAGGATCTCTTATGTCAAACTCAAAAATTTCAATATAAGAGTATTCCAACATTTATATATGCTTCATTCAATTCATACAATATGAATATTATGAAGCTTCATGAAAGACTAGAGTATAGATAGTAGGATGGTGACACTTATCATATCTACATCCGTCTTAACTCTTAAAAACATTGGTCCAGGCAGGCACTCAAACATTTTGAGTGCATCATCTCTTATCGATCCACCGTTCCATATAATGAAGTGAAACATTCATGATTAAATTTGGAAAGCATATTATGTCAAAACATCTTCTTAGGATTTATAAGGATTTTTGATAATTACAATCATCATTTATATTATACTTCCAAAGCACATTCGATGAGAGATCAAGATTATAGAGACAAACAAGCCCAAGGTTGTCCTATTTTCTAAATGTCAATCCTCATTATTATGAGGAAACTTGCACATTGCAACCACATACATTTTGTATACAATTGCAAGTATAATATCTTGATCATGGATCCAATCCATGATATCTTATTAGTATTTTTAAGTATAGTTTTTGAATGGGTTTAATGTGGGTCATCTGAAATCGAAATATCTGCATAAATACATCTTTTAATTTTATTAAGGATTTTATATCAAAGTTGTCTTGCCTTCCGATTGAGAGTAACACAAAATAATATCAATGTAATTGAAATTTTATTAATCAATTTTGATGAACGATATTATACATATATAGTAATCACTCGGAAATATTAGGTATCTTAAAACATTTAAGAGATCTTAAGAATTTCTAAGCATATCAAACAACCATGTTTTGCATGCAAAAGTTGTCCAACTATTGTAGTATAAACAAGGATTTTCACAAAACATACATTCAAAGCCCAATGATGTGTAATCAATTATTTTCAAATATTAAGCATCATAATTAATCAGGGTAAATTCATAATTTCCATATTTCTGTTGAATTATAAGCACATTAAGAAAGATGATTTGATTATCCGATTATCATCCGACCCATCGCCACTAAATATGGAATATCTAGAGCAAACAGAGTCGAAACCTTGCGAAATAAATTCAAGCAGTTTACTAGTTTGATTCTCTACTTAATACAAGTGTTTAGTTCATATTTCATTATGGGAAAACAGTAAACAAGAAATAATTTTCTTACAGATCCGCGAATACATGAAAAAATAATTTTCATTGTGGGAACTCTTCGAATCGTAATCATGCACTTTTGATACCAATTATAGGCTACTATTTTTGGGGTATATTTAGATATTTTAAATATATTTTAATAATAAAATAACACCTCCAAACATTGCATAAATAGTATGTTTTTATTTAAGAAAAAAACCGATTCAAATCTTGCATCCAATGCAAATACAACGAGTCCTGCACATCCGAAACATAAACCATGTTCACCTTGGATTTTGGATCATATCCAAGACCTTGACGAAGGAACTTGAAGGTTATGTAAGGAACCTTAAGAGCATCATGGAAGTGTAAAGATTGCACAATTTGCGACCGAGAGCGACTAGTCACATTAGTTGCTCGGGGTAGTGAAAACTAAAATTTAAATCAATGAAACCAAATGATAATAGAATAATTTTTAGATTATTTCGTCTAACCTACAAACAATACACACACACACACACACACACCCCTCTTGAAGCATGGTTGCGATTGAATCCTCCAAATGAAGTGATTACCTTTCTCAAGTTCGACCTAACAGAGTAGATGCTTGCGAGCATGTTGATGAAACGCTTCCTTCTCGCAATCCAAGATGTTGATCTAATAGACGGATCTCCTGATTTCATCACACAAAATGCAAGGTCTTCTTTGTGTACCGGAAGTATCAGTGAAGATGAAGGTCTATGAACGATTGAAGCGGCAACGTGATGTCATAGTGACGATGGTGATCCTCTCTAGGTTACAAAGTGGACGATCAATCTAGAGAGACAAAGAGTGGGCATGCATGATGAGAGAGAGAAAGAGAGCTTGTGAATTCGATGTTGTAAAAGAAGAGCTAGGGTTGCCTCTTCTTTTATAATATTTTGGTTGAGATTGATTTGTGTTTCTTTCAATGGCCATTATTATGTAGTAAAAAATACAAGAAAAATTAATTAAACAAATTAAATATATTGAATGTTCATAAATATAAATTAAATCAATCAAATCAAGACTCATTAAAGGATTAGGAAAGGAGTCAAGCTCCTTCCTAATGAGGAGGGTGGGCTATTAGACATGTGAGCCCTGGGCAAACCATTCTTACAATAAATGTTATTGTAATATATATGTTTATCAATAAAAGTTATTGATGTTTCACTCCCTTTTTGAATTTAAATGAATGAATGCACTATAAGGTCCCTCTGTACAATTAGGGTTATGTACCATGGCCGTCTTGATGATCATATAGTTGTTGATTCATTAAATGAAACATAGAGGCTGGTGTTTGGATGAATATCTAAGGAGTTAGATAGAGGACTCATCAAGCACTGTCAAATGATTGTTAAGAGATGATCTCCAGCCTGAGTAGGAGATGGCAATCCTTTGTCACATAGGTTGATATATGACCAACCTCTTGATGCAGGTCCTCTGCACGGGAATAGAGATTCGGAGGTGTCATATTAGTTAGGTCAATGGGTTGACTTAACGAGATCGAGATAACCTAAGTCCAATGTTGAATGCTGTCACAGCATAGGCACGCATCCTCTGACCGGAGATAGATGTGTTACTATATGTTTGAGTGTGTACATTTGTCAGACCAATAGGTTGATGACCTAACCAAGGTCTATACACCGGCGCGTTGTTGTGCATGTAAGGGCATATGAGTAATACGATCTCTCAAAGGGATCATACAGGTTCACTTGTGAACCAGAAGACATGAGCTCACTCATGAGGTATTGGAACCAATCAAATTCCATGCATGTCGTGCATTGGAAGCATGACATGAATTTGAAGGTATGATATTTTCTTTGGGAAAGCATATGATCGATACCAACTCCCAATGACCAAGATTGAGAAACTTGGTGATCAAACCCTGAAGAAGACCGTGTAAAATTGATCTTGATCTTCTGGTTGATCATAGATCTTTGAGTATGCAGGATGTACAGGTATTGGGAATACCTGAGGGTGATGTGATCATAAACGATTTTATAACCATGACACTTCCATTCCGAGGGAGTGATGAAACAGGTCTGGATTTTAGTGACTCCTCTCAGTAGAGAAGTAATCTGATCTTGGTCCAAGTGTTGGACATTGGTCTGAATGAGATTCATATGCAATGAGAAGATTGGATTTTCGGTCTTGATTTAATCAAGCATCTGTGAGAAGTCCGTAAGATCTGGATTTGAGATGAGATCTCAATATCCAAGTCACTATACGTGGAACAATACAATCGCCCTGTCCTTATCTCCAAGTATCTGCGGAGAAAGCATATTATTCTTGAAGGAGTTCAAGAAGAATTCATTTGATGAATTATATATCCAAGCAATAAGAGAATGATAATTAAATGAGATTTAATTATCAAGAATAATATGAATGAGATTCATATTATGAGAATGATTATCCGAGATAATGGGATTTGATTATCAAGGATTGCAGAATATGGATAGTACTATCCATGATGTCTGTATATATATTATAAATGTGATTTATAATATATTAGAGAGATAAGCTTTGTAAATAACATTTGTTAATTATTAATGTGAATTGGATTCACATTAAATAATTAATTGGGAATGTAATTTACAAATTAGTGTGGGTTGTGAATATGATTCACATATTTTTCAATGGCATGATTGAAATATTCACAAATTAATTTGGAATTAATTTAGTGGATATTTTTGTGATAGTGATTATTGCAAATTTATTAAGAAATAATAGGGCAAAATAAAAAGGGGATAAAAACCACCAATTGAGGTGGCGTCACCAATGACATAGTCAAAGGTGATGCCCCCTCAAATTTAGGGGGTAATTTTTTATCACCCTTTTTGTTATCTTATTGTCTCTTAATAATTGATTTATGTTAAATTAAATTATATTGATAATAATGCAACATACAGTTGATTTAATTTAAATAATGTTGTTGGTTTTTAACCAACAACAATCATGGCCATTGATTGATGCATGGATCAACCTAGCCATTGGATCTATATATCCCATGGATTGAGATCCATTGGATCCCAAACTAATATATAAATAGGGCAACCCTAACCCTTTCAAGGTACATAATTAAGAGTTGTACAAGGTTACTACTCTCTCTCTCTCATTCTCGCCTACTCTCTCTCTCTTCTTCAAGGTGGTCGTCTATCTTGTATTGAGAAAGAGAGTCTCTCTCCTTCGCCTTCGACAACTCGACGATCTCCTTCTTCTTTGGGTCTGCTTGCTCTAAAGGATGACGACGGAATTCATTGGATGAAACCAGGGGACTCGTAGCTTGGATCTTCATCGAGGATTGCGGGAGGAACGTGTCTCATGAGATCTTGTTATTACAACCACGCTCCAAGAGGTATTCTATATACTTTGTGGTTTGATGAAACGATCCAAGAAATGTTCTTGTGATCATGTGGTTTCATCTCTTGGTTAAAAATTTTAATTTCCGCTGCATCTAGCGACTAGTACGACTAGTCGCCTCGATCGCATAAGATGCGATTAACACGCTTCCGTGATGCACTTGAGGATTCTCAATATCCTTCGAGTGGTATCAGAGCCTTAGTTCGAATAAGGTTTTGGATATGATCCATAGACATAGGATGACTTGGGTTTGAAAAGGTCGTGAAATTTTTGTCGCATTTCAATTTTCGCACCTCTGTCTAATTGGAATTTTTGGTACTGTTTAATCGTTTAAACTCGAAATTTTCACTTTTATTTTATTTCTCATTAAATAAGTAAACCATAGGATCTGAGTTTATGTAATTTGGATTTCATTTGCTCAAGATATGGCCCTTTGAATAAACATGTATTCACTGTTGCGGGAACAACAGATCTGAATGTGATTAATGAGTTAATTACTGCTTTGATATGCATCGAAATGCATGAAATATCACTTGGATTCTTTCATAAATCAAATTAGCAATCTAAGAAAATTGATTTTGCGTAATTTGGATTTAAATTGATCGAGATATGTTAAATTTAGTGATCGGGGGTCACGGCTGGAAATTGACATTTTTTATCATGAACATTGTGATAGTCCATTCAAATATGATGATGAAAATAGATTGTTAATTTTCTGAAATAATTAGTTATAAATATTTTTAGAAATATTTAAAGATATAATTATTTCATTAAAGACATTTTCCTAAACCATAACGATAAGATAATTGATCTTGATCATTGGTTGATATGAAATCATCAACAAACATTTTTTTCATGAAGAACCTTAGTTTATCCTACAATAGTTGTAGGACAACTCTTACATGAAAACCCTCTTGCTTGAATAGGATTGGGGATTTGTTTAGAAAATCTCCTTATAATATTATCAAAATTGTTTTGATGTATATTGTATGGTATAATTTCGGTTGAAAAACCGATGAGCATCACATAGTACATGATGATCTATCTGGCATTGTCCTTTCCTGAGGTGGATATGGTGCCTAGTCGAACAGCATTGGGGTTGCGGGTTGTAACGTATGTGGTCCGTCCCACTCTCATCGGTATTGGCCATGATAGCGGGTAGGGACTCGATAGTGCCGGAGAAGTCAGAGTGTATTTTTCTAATTATTAAAATTCGAATAATACGTACTTTGAGATTATACCTACTATTCAAGTAATAATCAAGTTTGTCGATTGATGATTGGATTAATGATTAATTTAATGTGATTAAATTAATTATATCCAATAAACACTCTATTATGAATAGATGTGTAATTCCCCTGGAAGAATTAATTATGTGAATATGATTCACGATAATTAATTATAAAATTTGAATATGAGATGGAGGATCACATAAGTGACATCCATGATCTCCCGTCAAGGCAAAGGGTTCCGTCGCCAGGGATTGTATGTAGGAGACGCCTGTTCGAAGTGACAGCTCATGTATGCAAGCGCATCTGGATCGGGCTCTTTGCTTCTCGAAAGAGTAAGGCCTATGCGTAGTAACCCCAATATCGAGTCCTCATATTATTGGGACGATATTGGATTGCGCATAGCGAGTTCTAATCCTATTGACGGTTGGTTCAATTAACAAGGGGTCAACATCATCTTAGGGGTTGTGGGCCCGGGTGTTAAAGACCGAATTGGGAAATGCAAGTTGGACTTGCAAGGTGGAATGAGTTCCCGCTTCTTTTTATCGGAGTCGCAAGTTCTCATATTATTGGGATGTGACAAAGATAGGAAAGGAGATCCCAGATCTTGCTTGAGATATAGCGGTAAGTATATCTCTTACTTTGAAAGACAATTAGGGAATAATCATTCAAAGTTGACATAGCAAGACAAATTTGATTTAAAATTCCTTAATCAAATAACTTAAAATGAATAAATAATTATTTATGTATTATGATATAGTGCATTCTTAATATCAGAAAATGAAGTCCATGAACCCACTTAGCAGGCTCCTAGAGGTCAACAAGTTGACCAGACCAAATTATTCGGATTGGATCCGAAATTTGGATCTTGTCCTTTCTACGGAGCGCATCTCGTATGTGTTGTCCAAGGACAAGATAGCAGACCCTCTGACTGCGGAAGATATCATATAATGAGAAATATGATGATGACCATAATCTGGCAAGGTGTTACATCCTTAGGTCATTGTCCAATGTGCTTCAGAAGCAACATGTGGAAATGAACCATTGCCAAGAAATCATGTTGAATCTGAAGGAAATGTTCGGTGACATAAACCACACACAGCGTTACAACGTGATGAAAGATCTTATTCGCTGCAAGATGCAGGAAGGGACCTCTGTCAGAGAACACGTACTCAAGGTGTTTGGGAACCTCTCTGAATTGGAAACCCTGGGAGCATTCATGGATGCTGACATGCAGGTTGATTTCATTCTCCTGTCGCTCCTTAAGTCTTTCAACAACTTTGTCGTGTCATATCACATGAGCAAAGCTGATTTCATTAACGTTGGGTTGTTAGCTGTATTAAAGTATGCAGAAGACGTAATGAAGAAGGACAGCACCTCTGCTAGTGCAATGGTTGCACAACTGAGACGAAAGCGCGGGCGGAAGCAAGGTTCTCGGAAGGGCCGACTCAGAAGAGAAAGAAGAAGAATCAAGGAGTTGGTTCGTCTTCTATTGCTTCCACACTAATGACATTGAAAAAGTATGATGTCTGTCACTACTGCAAGAAGACGGGGCACTGGCGGCGTAACTGCCCGGATTACTCGAAGTCTGCTGACAAAGGTAAAGCCCCAGCACGTATGAAATCTACTTTCATCATTGAAACTAGCTTTCTCGTTGGACGAGAAGGAAGTTGGGTTGTAGATTCTGGTGCTTACGTTCATGTATGCAATTCGTTGCATTTGTTTCAGGAAACTAGGAATCTGGAGCATGGGGAGATAGTCATCCAGATGGGATCTAATGCAAGTGTTGCAACAGTCGCCATCGGGACCTGCAGACTATCATTATCTAGTGGTCCAGTCATAGTACTTAAAGAGTGTCTTTATGTACTTGAAGTTAGAAGGAATCTGATATCTGTATCTAAGCTAGTTAGAAATGGATATTCCTTCACATTATGTAATAAGTTAATCATAAATCGTTACGATAAATATACTGCGGATGGTATTTTGACTTCTGGTGGACTCTATGAATTGTGCATTGATTAATGTGCCATGAATGTTACTATCACTAATGATGGAAACCCCAAAAGATCCAGGGAGGATGGAAATCATTCGACTATGATTTAGCATCAAAGGCTTGGTCATTTATCTGTTGATAGGATCAATAGATTGATAAAGAATGGACCTTTAGATTTTCTGCAAGTTCGAGGTAAAATGACTAGAGAACCTTTCCATAACAAGGTTACGAGATGCGAAGGTATTCTTGACCTAATACATACTGATGTATGTGGTCCCTTCAGTACCATGACTAGAAATGGATATCGATATTATTTGACATTTATTGATGACCATTCGCGATACGAGTTTATATTCCTAATACGTCATAAATCTGAAACCTTTGAAAAATTCAAAGACTTTAAGGCTATGGTTTAGAACCAAATCGATAGGAAGATCAAACGGATTCGATCTGACCGAGGTGATGAGTACCTCTCAGATGAACTCAAGGAATATCTTAAAGGGAATGGAATTGTCTCCAATCTCACTTCCCCTGGAACTCCCCAACTTAATGGTGTTGCTGAAAGACGCAATAGGACCATCATGGACATGGTCCATTCAATGATGAGCAAAGCACGTTTACCTCTTAGTTTATGGTGATATGCTGTAGAGACTACAATATATATCCTGAACAAGATTCCTAGCAAGTCTGTACCCAAGACTCCTCACGAGCTCTGGTATGGTACTACACCTAGTGTTAAACACTTGAGGGTTTGGGGATGCTTGGTCCATGCAAAGAATGTGGACGCAATTAAGCTAGAATCTCGCACTCGTGAGTGCCACTTCATTGGGTATGTTAAAGAGAGTATTGGATATCAGCTTTATGACCCTGAGACCCAAAAGATTTTTGTCTCTAGGGATGTGAAATTTCTAGAGGATGATTTCCTTAAAGGTCAAGACAGAAATGAAGTGGAGGAACTTATTGAATTCCCTGAGATTATGAGATTCCTGAACCAGAAATTGAAGAGATAAATAAAGATGAAACAACCATACCTCTTCGAAGGAGTTCTAGTGAAACTAACAATGATCCTTCTTCATTTGATGAAGCATTGGTGGATCATGACATAGATAGATGGATGCTGGCAATGAAGTCAAAAATTGACTCCATGCATAAGAATGGTGTATGGACCCTAGACGATCCACCTAAAGCGGTAAAACCCATTGGGTGTAAATGGATCTTCAAGAGAAAGAGGGGACATGATGGGAAAGTAGAGACTTTCAAAGCACGGCTCGTAGGCAAGGGCTATACATAGAGAGAAGGCATCGACTACGATGAGACATTCTCTCCTGTGGCCATGCTTAAATCCATCAGGACGGATATAGCTGCATCTCTTGACTACGACATCTGGTAGATGGACGTCAACACAGCTTTCCTCAATGGATACCTCGAGGAGGACATCTATATGGAGAAGCCCCAGGGCTTCATAGTTGAGGATGGAGAAGTATGCAAGCTGAAGAAATCCATCTATGGGATCAAACAAGCTTCTCATAGCTGGAACATCATATTTGATGAAACCATAAAGATCTATTATTTTATGCAGAATCCTGATGAACCTTGTGTGTACAAGAAGCTTAGTGGGAGCGCCATTGTGTTCATCGTGCTTTACGTAGATGATATCCTTATCATTAAAAATGATACAGGAATGACGACCAGTGTGAAGATTTGGATGTACCATACCTTCGAGATGAAAGATCTTGGAGAAGCCTCTTACATCTTAGGCCAGAAGTTATTCAGAAATCAAGAAAAGAAAATATTGGGATTATCACAACATGGATACATCAAGAAGATTCTTGAACGATTCCGTATGGATAGTTCCAAGAAAGGATTCCTCCCCTTAGGACATGGTATCCATCTGTCTAAAGGGATGGCTCCTCAAGGTGTTGAGGAAAAGAAGGCCATGGCTGGATGACCCTACGCATCAGCTGTAGGAAGCTTGATGTATGCCATGATGTGCACTAGGCTAGACATCTGCCATGCAGTGGGAGTGGTAAGTCGCTACCAATCCTGCTATGGAGAAAAACACTGGAATGCAGTAAAGAACATATTCAAATATCTAAGATGGACACAAGATTACATCTTGGTCTATGGGGATGGTGATCTCCAAGTCTTGGGATATACAGATTCAGACTTCCAGTCAGATATTGATGATCGAAAGTCGACATCAGGGTTTGTATTCCTGTTGAACGGTGGTGCTATGAGCTGGAGAAGCAAGAAGCAGGACACTACAACAGATTCAACAACAGAAGCCGAATACATTGTTGCATCGGATGCTACGAAGGAGGCGGTGTGGTTGTGGAAGTTCATCTTAAAGCTTGGCATAGTTTCCTCTGATATTCCCATCCCGTTACTCTGCGATAACACAGGAGCCATTGCCCAGGAAAAGGAACCCAGATGACATTAAAAGAGCAAGCACGTGGAAAGTAAATACCACATCATTCGGGAGATTCAAAAGCGTGGTGATATCATCATCACCATGGTGGCTTCTACCGACAACGTTGTTGATCCTCTTACCAAACCTCTGACACAGAAGGATTTTCACCAGCATGTAATGAGTATGGGTTTACGGATTGTACCTGAATGGTTCTGAGGGCTAGTGGGAGATTGTTAGACATGTGAGCCCCGAGTGAACCATTCTTACAATAAATGTTATTGTAATATATATGTTTATCAATAAAAGTTATTGATGTTTCACTCCCTTTCTGAAATTAAATGAATGAATGCACTATAAGATCCCTCTATACAATTAGGGTTATGTATCATGGCCATCTTGATGATCATATAGCTATTGATTCATTAAATGAAGCATAGAGGCTGGTGTTTAGGTGAATATCTAAGGAGTTAGATACATGACTCATCAAGCACCATCAAATGATTGTTAAGAGATGATCTCCAGCCTGAGTAGGAGAAGGAAATCCTTTCTCACATAGGGTGATATCTGACCGACCTCTTGATGAAGGTCTTATACATGTGAATAGAGATTCGGAGGTGTCAGATTAGTTAGGTCAATGGGTTGACTTAACGAGATCGATATAACCTAAGTCCTTATGTTGAATGATGTCACAGCATAGGCACGCATACTCTGACTGGAGACAGATGTGTTACTATATGTTTGAGTGTGTACATTTGGAAGACCAATAAGTTGATGACCTAACCAAGGTCTATACACCGACGCGCTCGTGTACATGTAAGGGCATATGAGTAATATGATCTCTCAAAGGGATCATACAGGTTCACTTATGAACCGGAAGACATGAGCTCACTCATGAGGTATTAGGACTGATCGATTTCTATGCATGGTCGTTGTGCTTTGGAAGCATGACATGAATTTGAAGGTATGATATACGCTTTGGGAAAGCATATGATCAATATCAACTCCCAATGAACAAGATTGAGAACCTTGGTGATCAAACCCTGAAGAAGAAAATGTAAAATTGATCTTGATCTTCAGGTTGATCATAGGTCTTCCAGTATGCAGGATGTACATGTATTGGGAATACATGAGGGTGATGTGATCATAAACGATTGTATAACCATGACGCTTCCATTTCGAGAGAGAGAGAGAGAGAGTGATGAAACAGGTCTGGTTTTTAGTGACTCCTCTCAGTAGAGAAGCAATTTGATCTTGGTCCAAGTGTTGGACATTGGTCTGAATGAGATTTAGATGCAATGAGAAGATTGGATTTGTGGTCTTGATTTAATCAAGCATCTGTGAGAGGTCCGTAAGATCTGGATTTGAGATGAGATCTCAATATCCAAGTCACTATACGTGGAACAATACAATCGCCCTGTCCTTATCTCCAAGTATCTGCGGAGAAAGCATATTATTCTTGAAGGAGTTCAAGAATAATTCATGTGATGAATTATATATCCAAGAAATAAGAGAATGATAATTAAATGATATTTAATTATCAAGAATAATATGAATGAGATTCATATTATGAGAATGATTATCCAAGATAATGGGTTTTGATTATCAAGGATTGCAGAATATGGATAGTACTATCCATGATGTCTGTATATATATATATATTATAAATGTGATTTATAATATATTAGAGAGAGATGCTTTGTAAATAACATTTGTTAATTATTAATGTGAATTGGACTCACATTAAGTAATTAAATGGAAATGTAATTTACGAATTAGTTTGGGTTGTGAATATGATTCACATATTTTTCAATGGCATGATTAAAATATTCACAAATTAATTTGGAATTGATTTGGTGGATATTTTTATGACAATGGTTATTGCAAATTTATTAAGAAATAATAGGACAAAATAAAAAGGGGATAAAAACAACCAATTAAGGTGGCGTGACCAATGACATGGTCAAAGGTGACGCCCCCTCAAATTTAGGGGGGTAATTTGTTATATCCCTTTTTGTTATCTTATTGTCTATTAATAATTGATTTATGTTAAATTAAATTATGTTGATAATAATGCAATATATATTTTATTTAATTTAAATTAATGTTGTTGGTTTTTAACCAACAACAATCATGGCCATTGATTGATGCATGGATCAACCTAACCGTTGGATCTATGTATCCCATGGATTGAGATCCATTGGATCCCAAACTAATATATAAGGGGGGCAGCCCTAGCCCTTTCAAGGTACATAATTAAGAGTTGTACAAGGTTACTACTACTCTCTCTCTCTCTCTCACTCTCACCTACTCTCTCTCTTCTTCAAGGTGGTCGTCCATCTTGTGTTGAGAAAGAGAGTCTCTCGCCTTCTCCTTCGATGACTCGAGGATCTCCTTCTTCTTTGGGGCTGTTTACTTTAAAGGAAGACGACGGATTTCGTTGGACGAAATGAGGGGACTCGTAGCATGGATCTTCATCTAGAATTGCAGGAGGAACGCGTCTCATCATCACGCCCGCAAGTGCCATCTTTGTGGATCGGACTTGAGACAGGAGGATCTCTTGCTTTAGATATCTTATGATTACAGCCATGCTCCAAGAGGTATTCCCTATACTTTGTGGTTTAATGAAACGATCCAAGAAATGTTCTTGTGATCATGTGGTTTCATCTCTTGGTTAAAAATTTAAATTTCCGAGGCATCTAGCGACTATTGCGACTAGTCACCCCGATCGCATAAGATTGATCAACACGCTTCCGTGATGCGCTTGAGGATTCTCATTATCCTTCATGGACGACCGCCATGAATTAGGACTAGGGTGGTCATCTCCCCTCCCCTTAAGAAAGGAGCTCCTCTTTTTCCTATTATGCGAGATTACGAATATCACATTATCCATTAATTACTTACAATTTCTTTTATAATAAATTGTTACATAAAATAATTCCAAATTATTTTGTGAAATATAAGTCATGCTATTAAAAATTTGTGAAACATTTTCATGACCCAAAATAAAATGTAAATAACATTTGCAATTAATTATCCAATGTGAATCCAATTCACATCAATATTTAAATTGCAATTGTTATTTACATATAGCTCTCTCTTATATATTATAAATCACATTTATTATATTTATGATTAATATGAATAGTACTATTATAAATCATATTTATAATATATATGATTAATATGGATAGTGCTATCCACATTATTCATATCCATGATAATTAAATCACATTTAATTATATTGGATCATTATTATCTTGCTTCTAAATAATATGGATCAAGATAAATAAATATTATTTAATTATCCATTTCTCAGTGATTAGATATACAATACATCAAAGGAATTATTCTTGAACCCTTTCAAGAATAGTATGCTTTCTCTATGGATACTTGGATATAAGGACAGAGTGATTGTACGTTCTATGTATAGTGACTTGGATATTGAGGTCATATCTCAAATCTAGATCTTGGGAACCTCTCAGAGATGTTTGATTGAATAAAAGCAATAAACTAATCTTCTATTACATCTGAATCGTATTAGATCCATGTCCAACATTTGGACTAAGATTAGATTACTTCTCTATTGAGAGGAGTCACTAAAATCCAAAAATGATTCATCACTCCCTCTAAATGGAAATGTCTTTGTTATACAATCGTTCATAATCACATCACCTCGAGTATTCCTAAAACATGTACATCATGTATACTGTAATACCAAGATAAACCCAAAGTTTTTGATTGCCTTTATGTTGTCTCCTTCAGGGTTTTATCATTAAGTTTATGATTTGATCATTGGGGGTTGGTATCGATCTTATACTTTCCAAAATCATATATTAAACCTACAAATTCAGTTAATCTTCCAAAGCGAGAAGTTCGTGCACAGAATTCAATCTTAATATCTTACGAGTGAGTTCATGTCATCTGATTTGGTAGTGAACATGTATGATCCATTTGAGAGGGTTTACTCATATGCCCTTATATGTACACCAGCTCGTTGGTGTATAGATCTTGATTAGATCATCAACCTATCCGTATGTCAAATGTGCATACTCAAACATATAGTAACACACCTGTCTCCAATTAAAGATGGTGTGCCTATATCATGATAGAATACAACATAGGTATTGGTTATCTCTATCTCGTTAAGTTCACTCTTTGAACTAATTTATATAAAACCTCTTATCTATATTCCTATACAGAGGACCTGCCTCAAGAGGTCGGTAGAATATCAACCTTCAGAGAAGAATTTCCATCTTCTTCTCAAGCGAGAAATCTTATCTTAACAATCAGTTGATGATGCTTGATGAGTCCTCAATCTAGTTCTTTATATATCATCCAAGCACTAGACTCTATAAATCAACATTTGAATCAACAACTATATGATCATTAAGATGGACATGGTACATAAACCTAATTGTACTAAGGGACCCGTTATGCAAATTATTTGATCTTCATTTCATATGAGGGAAGGATTTGCAATAACATATTGCATAATCGCTCACCATGATCTCGCATGTCCAACAACATTGCCGGGAGCAACATATAGTGTAGAATTTATATATCTTGTGTACATTATTTTTCCCTTTATTTTCAGCTTTTTTATTTATTATTATTTAATTTATTTTTGACCCATTCTTATTTATTTGATTTCTATGTGAGGGACTGCGTGACGACAGTCACTTCTGAGGAGGTGGACGTACCTGAGCCATAAGAAGAATGACTCCTCTTCTTGTCAACTAATTAGGAGAGTGTAGAAGAGAGGAAGAGAGAGAGAGAGTATGAGCAGAGCAGATACTTCAGCATTTTTTTTATTTTGTGAGCAATGTCTTTATTTTATTTTTCAATAATTATTTGTCATAATTTGGATACATGGATACTTCCAGATCACAAGGTCCATTGCCCGAGTGTCTGTTCACCTAGGGGCCTCATTAGGTTTTTCTCTATTTTATCACCTTTCTTTTATTTTGTTTGTCGTGTTTTGAACATCCTGATTTCTTTTTATTTTTTATGTGAATCCCCTAGATCTAAGATTGCTTGCATTGGTAAATTAGGTCCACATCTTAATTTGACTCTTGCGCCTATAGTGATATACGCTTGGACTTAGTCAAACTTAATTGCTAATTATTTGCATTTGGAAAGTTGTATTGTGAGAGACTCCATACAGTGCTTGCATGACCCGTTGTGGTGAGGATCGAGTAGTCTCCATGATCGGATAATTAGTATCCATTTTTTAGAGTTGAATTAGGTTCTTCATATCATTGGTAATTCCTATTTAGGATGCTTTCTCACTTTTGCATATTGTGCATGTAGTGTAAATATATTTATTTCTACTTTGCATTGCTCATGGAGAGAGCTGGGAAGCACTGCAAGTCTCTTTACTTTGCATGCATTATTTGATACCAGAGTGAGATCTCCACTCCAATATCCACTTGCATTTCTTTTTCGCTTTCTCCTTTTATTTTATATCACATAGGGACAAAAAGAAAATACAAAAAAAATTAGGTACATTTTATTGAAAAATACTCAAAAAAGTAAAAATCCAAAAAATAAAACAAGTGGACACCTAATAAAACTTAGACCTTAATTTAAAATCGTAATGGACATTGGGTTCATAAAAGCCCTCATTATTTTCAGGTACCTATTTAGACTGAGTGAGGCACGACCCCTAAGGATTAGAGCCAAATTCCCAATCTGTGGTAGCCTTGATTATCACCTGAGACATTGAAGGCTTGGTGCTTCTATAGTACGTTGGCGTATAGGGCTTTATCGAAGACGGTGTTCGCGCCTTGTGTGGAGCATTCGACTTGGTCTGAAGTACTACGTATAGGTGAAATACCAACTTTGTTATAGGGTCGTGTGATATCACGTGGCGAGATCGCGGTCGTTGAGGTGTCCTCTCACGAAACTCAATAAATTCAAGAATTAACCCACAATCAATGATTAAAGAAATGCAAAAGTGTGTGGTGTTAAAATTTGTTTTATTTAACTCTACTAAATATGTATGTGTGAAAGTATGTAGAGTGTTAAACACAAGGACACAAGTTCGTGTAGCAGGTATATTATTTATAGATAAATAATAAATGTGTATTTTGTATAAGATTCACACATATGATAAATGAATTAATTAATGTCTTTGTGGATTTTCAATTATTTAAAATACTTCCTTTTTATTTTCTTTATATTTTTAGATTTTAGATTTTATATTTCTTCATTTTTATTTTATGATTATCTGATTTTTTCTTTTTAATAAAAAACAATATAATTGTATAAATATCTCTATATGTAGATATCTATAATATAGGGTAATATAATTATGACTAAAAATAACCAAACTTTGCAGAATAATTTTTTTTGTGATTTTTATATTTTACTATTGTATTTTTTATTTCTTATGAATTTTTGCTTATTTTTAGGTATTTTTAATGTGCTAAATACACAAAATCAAGGACAATTTAACTAGGCCAAATGTTTTGGAGCTAAAAATACTAAATATAGCCAAAATTTATCAAAACTTTTTTATATATAATATATAGTATAAAGTACTTTCAAAGATGAAAATAAATAATTTTGGATTTTATAAGAATTTCTATTATTTTTATAATGATTTTGGAGCTTTTTAATTTTTAGTGATTTCCTTTTCTATTTTAGGTATTTTTTGTCCGGAGATACAAAATACAATAACAAACAAGCACTTTTTTAGAATTTGTAATTACAATTTCATATTTTTTTATATTTTTTAAGACAAACATGGAAAAATCATGCTATTGTTATTTTTAATAAATAGAAAATGCTTAAAATACAAAATTAAAACTGTAGCATTAAAAATAAAGTAAGCAGGCACACAATTCTATTTTTTGCATAATATTTGGAGCATGGATGTTATTTATAAAAATTTCAAAAACATGATCGAAATACTTAAACTAGCAAGGGTATTTTTACAATTTAAATAAAAGACAGGTGTTATAATCCAACATTACCAAAAATATGACACATATATACAAATTTTATTGACTAATTAGAAATTATAAGAACCAAGTTTGTAACCTTGCAAGTTGCCCACCACACATGGCTGCCCACGTAAGGTGAGATGGCATGGACTCTACAGTTTGTCCATGCAATTTGTTCATATTTATTAACTCCACATACATTATTTACAAGATTAAAAAATAAAATGGAGTCGTGGGTGTCTGTACAATTTACCCCTTATTATGTTTCATCCAACATTTGCAGATGATTCACATAGGAGCATCAGACAGTAGAGTATCCACCATACCACTTCACTATTGGATGCATGCGATTAGATTTGGCCTCTCATCTAACATTGGTCAAGTCCCAAGATCTAATGGTTGTTCTACAAAATGGGAAGAAGGCCCCATTAAATGATTGTGCTTCATTCCCCATGAACAAGGAAAACACACATGTGTTCTTCTTTCTTTCTCCGATTCCTTGTGCTCTAAGGCTCAATCAGGGCAGGTATTATGCTTGTCATATTCCTACGGCTTGTCCAAAACCAATGGCACCTCCAAATGCATCTAGGACCCATTGATGGGGTCCTGGTGGGTCGATGAAGGACAAGCGCTCAGGATTGAGTTCTTGGGACAAATTAACCCCAGCTGGGGCCATCTCTTCCAGAAACCTATAGGTTTAGAATACATATGCATAAGAGAAGATATTTGGGTTGTTATTGGGTGAAAGGAGTGAGGGTGGAGGTGAGGTGGCGACGTTCTGGCAAGCGACAGAGAGGGAATATCGATTCATTGATCCTGAATGAATCAAGTTGGTTAGATTGGTCTACTAGATGTATAAATGGAAGGGAAACATAGTGAGATTGTCAGCAGGTCAAAACTGTGGTTGTACTATGGCTGGATAGTGGCTGGAGCCTAGCGCTCCGACAAACTTGAAATCCTAAAGATTACACTATGAAGGATGATACAAATGTGAAATAAAAACTACACTATTGTTGACTGCGAAATTCGTGGGGTTGGAAAATGATTGATGGAAAATGTGTCGTTGTTGTTATCCCTAAAATCCCGTGACAACAAAAAATATTTTTTTCTTTTATTTTGCTGCTTATTAACATGTATAGCGGACATGGTCCAACTCAGGGAGGCTACAATTCCCGAGGGTTATTCAATTAATCAGAAAATAATGAAGAGAAAACATGAATCTCAAAGGACAACTATCCTTAGTTTTTGTGAATTTTTTAAATTTTTTAATTTTTTATTTTATTATTTCCAAATTTTTAGTGATTTTGATTTTGCACTTTTTTTTAAATTTTCAAAAGTGAACAATATGCATAAGGTCAAAAATATGCACACCAACTATTTTTGTAATTTTCAATAAATTAACAATGCTCAGAAAAATCCAGAAAATATATTTTTGAGTTTTAAAAGTTTTGAAAGGTTTTTGAGAATTTTTGTGGAATTTTCAGATGTTTTTGTATTTTTTCTAAAAATCAAACAGTGAGAAAATGCAAAAATGTGCACAGCCTGGAGTAATTTGCAACTTAAAAATACTTTAAGTGTCCAAAATTCCTGACAGTAATTTTTAAAACAAACTAGAAGTAATTATCTACAAACTGGAACTGAAATCACTATTTTTGAATTTTTGTAGAATTTTCTTTGATTTTTATAATATTTTTGATTTTTTTCAACTTTGGGTTTTATAAATAATTATATGCATGAAAATTGGTCCAAAATTTAAAGACAATTAAATACAACTACTCTAGTTTTTTTGGAATTTTTGGAACAATATTTGAATTTTTATGAATTTTGGAATTTTAATAAGACACAAATACATTGTTTTTGATATTTTAAAAATAATAAATGAAGGCAAAATACAATGAAAAATTTATGCTAGGAATATAACCACATCAGGAGCATAGCATAATTTTCTCAGAATTTTTGGACTAAGAAAAATATTTATTTCAATCAAAGAGATCGAGCAAATCAAGGTCTGAAGAGACAGGGACTGAATTGTAAATTCTCAAAGTTTTAGCACCAGAAATTAACAGAAATAAAAGATATAATAAGACTCGCAATTTACTCAATATATCACATTCTGGAGGCTGATAGGGGCTTCTTTGAAATTTGCAAGACTTTCAGGGGACTTTATGATGTTTTCCAATTTAAGCCAAGGGCTCTTCTGTAATTTTCATAAATGTCGGGGATGTGCACGTAATTTCTCCAAATTTTTATTAAGAAATCAAACCCTAAGAAGGGTCTCTTTGTATCTTCAATCACGAAACCGCAGGGGCTCAAGGGGTCGGCAACAGAGGGGTGCTGCCCCTGCTTCTTCTCCCTGCAAGGGGCGGCGAACTCAGGTGAATGGCGTCGGGCGGCGCTGGATACGGTAGGTGACGCCGCATTTGGCGGAAGACAGGCGACACGGAGGAAGTTCTAGAGGTCGGGCCACGGTAAAGGTGTGGGCGGCGCACTGCTGCGGCGGGCTGGAAGATGGGCGGGGGGGTTGAGGAAGAAGGGCGTGCAGGGCTGGCGTTGGTTCGAGGAGGGGGTGCCGCGCCGGGGGGCGGCCGAGGCGCGGCTTGGAGTGCGTGCGGCTGGGGTTGGTGGCCCTGCCGCCTGCTGTTGATTTGATTATTTTTTTAATTTTTTTTATTTTTATTGTAAACTGCGAATAGATGAAATTAAACTTTTTTTATATTTTATTTGTAAATCCGAAAAAAAAAGGAGAGAAGAAAGGGATAAAGAATTTTTTAATTTTTTATATGATCATGCAAAACAAACGTTAGAGAACAAATAAGAAACAAATGATTTATTTATTTATTTACAAGTCAGAAAAAATGAATGGGGATTCGGCGAAAGTGGAGCATGAGAATCCGATCTCTGATCACCGTATGCGGCCGGAGTTGAGAGATCGTGGACGGTAGAAATAGAACGCGTAGAGATCGAGAAAGTGGGATGAAAAATCGAGTCGGAGCGGATGAAAATCGTGATGAAAATTTTTTAAGATATAGAGAAATAAAAATGACCATGAAAAAAAAATATGACAAAATAAATTACGATTAAACTAAGATAAAATGCGAAGAAAAAATGTGGATCTCACCTTAGGAGCGGAAAAGGACCGCGATCGCCTCGACAAGGCCGACTCGCTGTCACCGGACAGCTCGGAGGCTGGGCACTATTCTCGATGAAATTTCTCTCGGAGACCGAGCTCCTCTCTCTAAAGATTGATCTAGTTGAAATGAGGGAGAAGGAGCCATATAAATAGAAAAGATGGAATGAAATTTGAATTTTTGAATTTTTTGGATAAAAAGATAAGAAAGATAAAAATTGAAATGAATTTTTGAATTTTTTTTGGTGGAAGAGATAAGAGAGATGAAATGAGAGATGAGATAAAATAGAAGAGAGATAAAATTATTTGCAAAATTAACTATTTTTTTTAAATTTTCGTCACTTTATTTATTCAAATTTAAAAAATGTTTTTTTTATTTTTTTATGATGGTTAGTTTAAAATAGCAACTATATACATATATTATATACATATATGACATTATATACAAGGGTAAATGAGGAAATTAGCCTTTTTTGTTTTAAGAATTTTATTATTTTTATTTTTATTTTAAAGAATTAGTAAAAATATTTACAAATGTATACAAATACAATATGCACAAAGTACATATGAAAATTGCACAAACCACCCCAAAAACTGACTTTTCAACCGTAACTCCAAAAATTATGGAATCAGAGCCATTTTGAAGATAATTTAATTTATAATTCAATGGAAGTGATATTGGTTCGATTTGATATCATGTGGAGCCGGAATTGATCTTTCAATTAGTGCTTAGTGACTTTTTCCAAGTATGGCTACTTTTATTCGTTACATGATTTAATTGTGCAATCATTTTAGTTAATTAGGACACATTTTTATTTGCAACTTTGGTTTTGAAAGTTATTTGATTTGGGGTCAATTAAGGCACGAATTAGTGTTAGTTTTATACAGATATACACAAAATAAGTGAGAAATATTTACAACAACACATACATACACACATTTTTTTTATTTCCTTCTTAAGGACCCTTATCTCCCCCAACTTTAATCCTGGTCGATCAGGTCAAGTCTTGACCTTCTCTCGGTGTTGGATCAGCTTGTATACAGTCTTCCTCTTTTTTTATTATTTTATTTTCTTTATTTTTCCTGACTTTCTTTATTTTATTTATTTTAGGTTAATATTAGTAAGAAGTGTACAATATTTATAGATGCAAGTTAGTAAGAATATGGAGTTAGTGTTTTATGCATGTGTTTTATAAGGGATTTTAAGCTAAAATAAATGAATAAAGATAACGAATTGCAGATTCATCGTCCCCCTATGCTTTACCTTTGCTAGTCCCTTAGCAAACACTTATTTGAAAGAATAAGTGAAAAAAGAAAAAGAAAGGGAAAATAAAGAAAGTAGAACAATATCGAGTACTAAACTTATCTTCATAAAATTGTAGTTTGGAGCTTTGTCGAACCTTTGGATTATTAGTGTGTCAAAACTTCTATGAGACTTAGAATTTTAAAATCGACAACCTTCAAGTTCTACAAATCATTGTCACAGTTTCGGCTCAGAAGTCATCTTAGATCAATCCTCTTCCTAAATTATACCCTATGAACATTGAACAATTGAGTCATGTGTGTGAATGGTTTTAGCTCTTCCCATCTAGAATGTCGGACTACCATGCAAATGTCCTCTCCAATAACTTGTCCTCGGGGAGTCAGGTATTTCCTTCTAAGGTCTGTTGTGATGTGTTCACAATCAAAATGGGGGAGAAATTAGAAGAAGGAGAAATGAACTGGAGGGTGACCAGTGTAGTCACACCTCTCCTTGTGAAGCTGGCCAGTGTAGCCGAGTCTCCACCAAGATCTGCAGGTTTTCTTGAAGCTTGGACCTTTTTGGTATGATATTTATTTGGTAGTGGCTTCTTTGTATTTGGATTTTTGGTGGTTCTACTTGGATCTTGTTGTGCCCCTACGGATATAGAATCTTTTTTTCCGTACATGTTTTGGGGTCTTAGAAAAAATTGTGCCCAGCCATCCATTCCTTTTTCGAAGCTTTATTTCAACCGTACTCCGGTCTTTAGATTTCCACGATACCAGAAAAGAAACTAACATAGTCTTCCAACATCCCGTCTGAGTTGAGCTAAGTGCATGGTGCAGGAGTACAAATTAATTCCCTATTCCAGAGTTGTACCCAGAATGAAGAGACCAGGTTACACACTGAGAGTCAAACGCTGCACATTGTCATGTGGAATTCAAAGAATTAAGTCAAAGACCTGAAGCTTCTAAAATCCTATTTCTTGGTGAAGTTCCTCTGAGAATTAGGTGGATTAAGGTCCAACTAAGCTCCATTCTTCAATTTTATTCCAGACATAGTTTAAATATCAATACTATCATGAAAAATGCATATGCAAATGCAACATATGAACAATGCAGAGTGCTTTTTTATGCACATGCGAAAAGGATATTTTTTTAAAGCACTTTTCTAATTTTGAACTTTTTATGGATTTTTGGAGGAAAAATGCAGATGTGAAAGAAAGGTTTTTTTTTGCAAATTTTTATAGACTTTTGGTTTTGTAGTTTTTTTTCTTTCTTCTTTTTTTAAGGAAAAAGGTTAGTAAAATATATACAAGTATATACAAGAGATTTTTTGCTTTTTTTTACTTTTCTTTTTTTTATTCTTTTTTTTATATTTGTTTTTATTCTTTTTTATTTCTTTTTATTTGTTTTTGATTTTATGTTTTTTTGTGATTTTGTTTTTGCTTTTGTTTTTATTTTTTTATTTTTTTACACATGTGGATTTCACAAAATTATACACATAACCCGCCAAATAAATGTATTTAAAAGTACGAGTTATGTCTAAAGTATATATACAATATATACGACACCCCCCTATACTTAGCTCGAACTATGTCCTCATAGTGATCAGAGAGCGATAAAGAAAGACATAACTCGTGCTTAGTATAGAAAGGTGAAAAGACTCCTATGCTACAATGACCCAAAGATAAAAGGACGAGAAATTGGTGATCCCCCCCTATACTTCGGATCAAGTAATGCTAAGTATAGTAGAATGTACAAAGGGGAAAACCGATGAAGAGAATGTACAGACTCACAAGGACGCGATATGAACAACATCACCCCCCCTATACTTAGGGTAGAGTATCCCTAAGTATAGGCAACAACAATAAGGGTGATAAACAGTACGAATATGAACAACACAAATCCTTCACCCCCCCCCTATACTTAGGATAAAGCACATCCTGGGTATAACACATACACACACATACGGAAAAGGGGTGAATGATCAAACGGGAAAAGAAAGAGTGAAACGAAAGGATATACAAGAGGAATGGATGTACAAAGGTTAAGAAGGTCGAAAGCGAACCTTCTTGTAGGACCGCTAAGGTATGGATTTGACAAGGTGTAGGTCGATATTGGGATCATCATTAGACATAAACTGGGTAGGATCGACCAAGAATGTTTCCTCGGCGGTTTCAGATTGTGCAGACCTAAACTGGTTATTGGAAGTAGTGTGGTCATGTCCTGCCTTGGAAGTCTCACAAACATCGAAGTAAAATGGCTCGAAATCATTATCAGAAAAAGTAGGATCAATTTCAGCCGGGAGAGCCTCTACCGGATCATCATTTTTATCAAACGACCCAAATTCCTTTATAAAAGCAATCAAATCAAATTTGGCCTGATCGGTCTCATCTGAATCAAGGTGAATAGGAATAGACTCATCAGTGAAAGTAGTCGAATCATGTCCTTCCTGTCTAGTCTCAGAGTCTGCCTTCCGATCTAGGGTGTCTATCATGTAAATCCCACGGATGTCATCAATGCATCGCCACGTACCAGAAAAGGGAACTCCAAGGTCTATACCTTCCGAGTCCTCCTCCTTGAAGTGGAATTCCCGGGTCTTAGTATCATCCATCATATAGAAAAAATCTCTGATAGTATCATCATGATCAAAGTCCTTGGGGTTGTCTAACATGGGCGGGCTCTCATGGGATGCGGGTCTTTGGACGGTAGTGGCTGTAGTGATTAACACATCGCTCCCTACATCAGAATGGAAGCGAATCTCTCCTGAACCATAGTCAATAACGGCTCTCGCAGAAGCAAGGAAAGGCAGTCCCTGAATGATTGGAGGGTGCTCCACAGGAGTAGAGGTCTCCATTGGCATTACAACAAAATCCGAAGTAAAATTCATGCCCTGAATGAGAATGACAACATTTTCTAGAATACCCTTCGGCCTCTTGATAGATCCATCAGCGAATTGAACTGTCATCTTGGTTTTCCTGAGAGGCCCAAGATGAAGAGACTGTACCATAGAGAAGGATATTGCATTAATTGACGAACCTCCATCAAGGAGAGTGTGATCACAAGAATAGTTAGCTATGGAGCAACGCACAATAGGTGTGGTCATGTTCCTTTCTTAAAATATGGACGGTGAGAGATGGCATAGGTAGTGGCCATGGTTAGGATGTGACGCTCAGATCTTCTCCTTCGCTTTCTTTTCTTGTGTTGAGGAGTAGATAAATCTGTCATGGCCTGTTGAAGTGGGGCTTTAATGATCTCATGAAGGGTGGCCACCACTTCAGGTTTAGTCAACAATTTTTTGAATTTTTGGACCTCATCCATACAAGGGAGGAGGTCGGAATCAACATATACATGAGGATTGCCAAGAGCAATCTGTACAGTGGCATCCTTGGGGTCAAGGTTAGGACATGCCTGTGTGGGTAAATGATCGGGCATTTGGGTCATCTTCTCACAAAATAAATAAACAACGTGTCTCCCGAATTCTTTTTTGATTTTTGATTTTTTTTATTTTTTGTATTTTGGGTGATTTCAAGCTCTCATGATTATCCTCAAATGAATCAATATCCTCAACTAGTGGAGCAACATTCTGGCTCTCATTTATAGTAAATAGATTGGAAATCCTCGAATTCATATGCTCCATCATTTGGTTCAATGTCTTAAGTATGGAAACCATGAAAGGTGACTCCAAAATCCCAGGATCGGATGAGTGGGGTGGGGGTGGGTGAGAATCAAGGTCCTCCAACTTCAAAAATAATGGGTTAGGTGGATATGCACAAACATCAGGAGGAAGATCCTCTTGGAAAAGGGAAGGTGGATTGTCTGGAGAGTATGAGGTATCTGTGATGATCGGATTAAAATAACTCCAGTCGACCATCTTCGAAACAAAAGATGAGAGAGAAAGAGGGTCATGTCAAAAGATATGTAGAAAAAGGTACAAATGCGCAGAAGGATCTAGTATGCACACAAACAATCAAACACAATACAAACCCCCAATTCACCAACTCAACGCAATGTGAAGACCGTGAAGGTTCGGGCTCTTAATATTGTCTTATTTGGAGTTAGGTGATAATCACAAAGTTGTACAAACACTTAGGTTGAATTATGGGATTTGGGCACTAACCTTAGTGTGTACGCGAACAAGTTAAAACGAATACAATGAGGGGGTTACTCTCCCCAAAACAATGATTTTTCTGTATGTTTATTTTAGGGTTGAGTTTTCTTTAGCAGTCCCAAATTTTAGGCAGATGTCACTTGGTTAAAATATTTTCAAAGAATCACCTACCGAGTGTCCAATTTAATTTTTAACTTATGTGAGTGAAAACAAGGAAGGAGATCGGAAATGCCAATGCGCGATTAAAAATGATGATGCATGCAAGGGTTAGATATGCGTACCTTGTCGCCAGCACTCTACATGCAAGTGATCCGCGCAGAATTTAAATACAGAAAATAAACTAACCTATATGCAAATGCAAGTGAACCGTCCTAGATGATAACTTCTATTAATAAGCAAGAACAAGTTAATTTGATTAAGTAGAAATTACGATCTACTCTATAGGCATAGAAATTATTGTTTAGGGTGTTTGGACCTAATTAATTACCTGGCTCAAGCAAATTAATTAAAGCAATCAATAAGTGGCTCGCGAAATCCGCGCAAACCAAAGAAAAATAAAGGCGATGACAACAAAACCGGTGAGGTCCCCCAAGTGCACCGGCTCTTGGCGAAACAGACCCCGCAACAAATGAATGTCCATTTTACAAAGTTCAAATGATAGAAAAAAATCACTCTCTCTCTCTCTTTATCTTTTTTTCTTTTTTTCCTTCTCTTTCACTTCTTCTCCTCTTCTCACGCTATCCTGTGGATTGGTGAAGAATCAAGCTGCCTCCATGTCGCTTGGGTGCTTCGGCTCTCCTAGGATCACCTCCTTCGCTCTGCGGGCCCTCGCAAGAAAAAAGAAAAGAAAATGTGTAAGAAATGCAATTATCAAATATGAGAAAATGATGAAATGAATGCAGTGGATGTCAACAATGGAATAATGTGGCAAATTATGCACAGATATTTACAACCAAGAATAGGAGGTCAAAAGAGAAACCTAACTACCATCGTTGACTGCGAAATTTGTGGGGTTGGACAATGATTGATGGAAAATGTGTCATTGTTGTTATCCCCAAAATCCCGTGAGAACAAAAAAAATATTTTTTTTTCTTTTTTTTGCTACTTATGAACTTGTATAGCGGACAAGGTCGAACTCAGGGAGGCTACAATTCCCGAGGGAAATTCAATTAATCAGAAACTAATTAAGAGAAAACATGAATCTCAAAGGACAACTATCCTTGGTTTTTGTGAATTTTTTAATTTTTAAAATTTTTTATTTTCTGATTTTCAATTTTTTAGTGATTTTGATTTTGCACTTTTTTATTTAATTTTCAAAATCGAACAATATGCACGAGGTCAAAAATACGCATACCAACTTTTTTGTAATTTTTCAATTAATAAACAATGCTTAGAAAAATCTAGAAAAAATATTTTTGAGTTTTAAAAGTTTTGAATTTTTTTGAGAATTTTTGTGGAATTTATCGATGTTTTTGTATTTTTCTAAAAATTAAATAGTGAGAAAATGCGAAAATGTGCATAGCCTGGAGTAATTTGCAACTTAAAAATACTTTAAATACTCAAAACTCCTAACATTGTTTTAAAAACAAACTAGAATCAATTATGTACAAACAGAAACTGAAATCCCTATTTTGGATTTTTGTAGAATTCTTTGTGTATTTTATAGGATTTTTGATGTTTTTCAATTTTTTGGGTTTTATAAATATTTAATGCGTGAAAATTGGTAAGAAATTTAAAGACAATTAAATACAACTACTCTAGATTTTTTAGGAATTTTTGGAACAATATTTGAATTTTTATGAAATTTAGAATTTCAATAAGACAAAAAGACACTGTTTTTTATTTTTTTTAAATAGTAAATGAAGGCAAAATGCAATGAAAATTTTATGCTAGGAAGATAATCACATCAGGAGCATAGCATAATTTTCTCAGATTTTTTGGACTAATAAAAACATTTATTTCAGTCAAAGAGATCAAGCAAATCAAGGTATGAACAATCAGGGACTTAAATGTAAATTCTCAAAGTTTTAGCACCAGAAATTAACAAAAATAAAAGATAGAATGACACCTAATTTACCCAGTATATCACATGCTGGAGGCTGACAGGGGCTTCTTTGAAATTTGCGCGACATTCAGGGGACGTTCTGATGTTTTCCAGTTTAAGCCAGAGGCTCTTCTGCAATTTTCAGAAATGTCGGGGACGTGCACGTAACTTCTCCAATTTTTTTTAAGAAATCAAACCCTAAGAATGTTCTCTTCGTATCTTCAATCACGAAACCACAGGGGCTCAAGGCGTCGGCAATAGAGGGGCGCCGCCCCTGCTTCTTCTCCACGCAAGGGGGAGGCGAACTTAGGCGGATGGCATCGGGCGACGCTGGAAACGGCGGGTGGCGCCGCCCTTGGCGGAGGATGGGAGGCGCGGAGGAAGTTCTTAAGGTCGGGTCACACTACAGGTGTAGGCGACGCACTGCCGTGGCGGGGTGGAGGCTGGGCGGGGCCGAGGAAGAAGGGCACGCGGGGCTCGCACTAGTTCGAGGAGGGGGCGTCACGCACAAGGGGCGGCCAAGGTGCGGCTTGGAGTGCGGGCGGTGGGGGTCGGTGGCCCTGCCGTCTGCTATTGATTTGATTATTTATTTTTGATTTTGTTATTTTTATTGTAAACAGTGAATAAAGGAAAAAAACTTTTTTTGTAATTTTTTTGTAAATACGAAAAAAAATGAGAGAAGAAAGGGATAAAGATTTTTTTTAATTCTTTATATGATCCTGCAAAACAAACGTTAGAGAACAAAAAAGAAACAAATGATTTTTTTATTTATTTACAACTCGGAAAAAATGAATGGGGATTCGATGAAAGTGGAGGATGAGAATCCGATCTCCGGACACCGTACTTGGTCAGAGTTGAGAGATCGTGGACGGTAGAAATAGAATGCGTGGAGATCGAGAAAGTGCGATGAAAAATCGAGTCGGAGCGGATCAAAATCATGATGATTTTTTTTTAAGATCTACAGAAATGAAAATGATGATGGAAAAAAATACGACAAAAAATATGATTAAATTAAGATAAAATATGAAAAAAATGTGGAACTCACCTTAGGAGCGGAAAAGGACCGTGATTGCCTCGATAAGGCCGACTCGCTGTCACCGGACAGCTCGGAGGCTGGACACAATTCTCGACGAAATTTCTCTCGGAGATCGGGCTCCTCTCTCTAAAGATTGATCTAGTTGAAATGAGGGAGAAGGAGCCATATAAATATAAAAGATGGAATGAAATTTGAATTTTTGGACTTTTTTGGATGAAAAGATAAGAGATATAAAAATTGAAATGGATTTTTGAATTTTTTTGGTGGAAGAGATAAGCGAGATGAAATGAGAGATGAGATAAAATAGAAGAGAGATAAAGTTATTTGCAAAATTAACTAATTTTTTTAATTTTTGTCACTTTATTTATTGGAATTAAAAAAATACTATTTTTATTTTTTTATGATGGTTAGTTAAAAATAGCAACTATGTACATATACTATATACATATACAACATTATATACAAGGGTAAATGAGTAAATTAGCATTTTTTTAAGAATTTTATTTTTTTATTTTTATTTTAAAGAATTAGTAAAAAAATTTACAAATATATACAAATACAATATGCACAAAGTACATGTGAAAATTGCACAAACCACCCCAAAAAACTGACTTTTCAACCGTTAACTCGAAAAATCATGAAATCACAGCCACTTTGAAGATAATTTATTTTAGCATTCAATGGAAGTGATATTGGTTCGATTTGAGATCATGTGGAGCCGGAATTGATCTTTCAATTAGTGCTTAGTGGCTTTTTCCAAGTGTGGCTACTTTTATTTATTACATGATTTAATTGTGCAATCATTTTTATTAATTAGGACACATTTTTATTTACAACTTTGCTTTCGAAAGTTATTTAATTTGGGGTCAATTAAGGTACAAATAAATTAGTGTTAGTTTTATACAGATATACACAAAATAAGTGAGAAATATTTACAACACCACACACACAATTTTTTTATTTTCTGCTTAAGGACCCTTATCTGCCCCTACTTTATTCCTGGTTGAGCAGGTCAAGTCTTGACCTTCTCTCGGGGTTCGGGTCAGCCTGTGTACAGTCTTCCTCTTTTTTTTATTATTTTCTTTTCTTTATTTTTCCTTTCTTTCTTTCTTTATTTATTTTAGGTTAAAATTAGTAAGAAGTGTACAATATTTACAGATGCAAGTTAGTAAGAATATGGAGTTAGTGTTATATGCAGGTGTTTTATAAGAAATTTTAAGCTAAAATAAATGAATAAAGATGATGAATTGCAGATTCATCAACTATGCACAGAAAAGAAATGCGAAGGTAATACCTAAGTTAGCAACTTGAACCTGTTGGTGAAACCAAGGAGCAGTGGAGATCACCAGAACAAGCTTTGGCGACCGGGTGTAAACCAAATGTGGCCTCACGCGGAGCGAGCCGTTATTAAGATCCACATATCCATGCAATGTTCTGAGGGTTCCAACCGACGAAGGCGAGACATAAAACAAAAAGGTAAAGTAAGGTTATTAACAAGTGAAGGTTCGAGGCTCAAAAGATCGATGTTATCCATAGGAGACCCAAGTGTATGGCGAGACTGAGAGTTGTGTAGGGAAAATATTTGGTGAAGGGCTCGAGGAGATTCAAGTGACATATGATGCATGAAAAATTGGAGAAAGAGGACTTGTCGAGTTTTGACAATGCTAGTGGTGGAGGACCATGTCGTTAACCTAGGGTCAATGCACAGTGGACTCCCATTGGTTCACCTAGGACATAAAACGACAATACATAAATAAAAAGATTAAATAAATATAAATACATTGCAATTAAATTTTTTGATTTTTTTGCTAAAATATGAAATGTTTATAATTTTATATAGTATTTTATTATGTCTTCTATTTACTGTTATGGGATTATTTATTATGAGTTACTTTTTACAAGTGTAACAATAGGTATAATGACAAATGTTTCGAATATTTTGTTTTTGTTTTCTATTTTCTATTTTATTATTTTATACACATAACTTATATTTTTATAAGATATTGAAATATACATAAACATATTTTTTTATTTTTCTAATTTTACTTCTACATTTAAATAAAAATATTTTTTATCACATAGGTATGTGTATAGGTAATCCATCTATCTATTCTTGTATATTTATCTATTTTAAGTTATTTTTTATGGTTTTATTTTATTCTAATTATGTACATATACTATAAATAATATTTATAAAATTAAAAAAAATAAAAAATTGTAAAAGTATAAAGAATAAATAAAACGCATATCTTTTTCAGATATAGTACAATATGCATCCAAAACTTAAATTTTGCATCTTAAATCCAAATCAAGTGAAGCCACCTTCACTAAATAGATAATTAAAAGTTATAAACATTTAAAGTTGATTTTGGTGCATTGAGTTCATATGGAGAAGATATATGTCCGAGAAGTTGGGATTTTGGAATTTTATTTTGAGTATATAATGTACATTATGTATTATTTTTGTGTGAAATCAATTTTGTAATTTTTTATATATTTTTATCTACAAGTATAACGGTGAGGATTTTATTATTTTAAGTGTAAGCAATAACAAATAAAATATGTGCCAAAAGGCATTTATTGGCCTCTATTTTTATTTTTTTCTTTTCTTTTCTCCATTTACTCTTTTATTTTGGCTTTAAATACAATATTTTATACAATATTTACTTAATAAATAATAGATGTTAATTTATAAAAAATAATGATATATACATGCATTTGACTAGGGATTAAAGGCCAAAATGAAAGAATAAAGGTGATGAAATGTAGATTCATTGGCAGGCCACACCCTTATGGGAGTGTCTTTCTCAACGCCTTACGTCCGAGTACCTCACTTGCGAGGGAAGTAGTATTTTCACCTATTAGCTTCCTTTATCTATCCTTTGACTGAGTAGCCCCACCGTAACGAGATCAATGACCTCCAAGTGTGCATATCACATGTCACAAAGGTGATGGTACATTGAAGGGGAACTTTCCAAACAATACGTACACTTCTGTAGCGATAGTCCTCATTAGGACTTGTTATAAGATTTTCCTGTAATAGGATTTAAATTGAGAAGATAAAAGTATCCAAACTCTTACAGCTTCACTTGTGTTGAGTTGGTGACCACGACTTTTTTGGTGTTTGTTTGAGATAGATTAAAGTCAAAGATCAGTCTGACAATCTTGTGCAAAATTTTTCCTTTCTTTTTCTTTTTTATTCTCATTTCACCCTCGCTCACTTTGAGCCATTCTACTATTTTGCACTCCTTTTATTTCTTGTTCTCCATATCATTCAACAATTCTCGATATTCCTTTTGACCCTCGAGATGTCAACTCATGGATGGTTTGGTCGGGACTCCTCCTATAGTGATGAACGCAGAATCTGCCTCTTTAATTCTCTAAGATTATCATAGTAGAGGAGGCAGATTTTGGTCATGCAAAGAACCACACCTTCGAATAGGTGGAAATTATTTTTCTTGGTAAGTCTACCAACATCGAACATAGGGATACGAGCCTCTTCGTATATTTATCGAATTTATTGTTTAGTTAAATATTGGATATCTTCTAATATTAGTTCTTCATGCAGATATGATGCCAATGAAATATGTAGACAAAATAGTAGGAGAATGATGCATGAAAGAGATGTAATTTTTTATTTGATTTTCAAATGTAATGATATGATGATGCATGAACATATTGGATAACTAAATGCAAGACAAATGCAAAAGATGAACTGCAAATATGCCTACAGAATATCAAATAAATGAGCACAAATTTTAGTTCAATTTCAGAGTCAAAGTGTGTAACAAAGATGGTTAATGACATTTGATTTGAAGAGAAGGTACACTATCGACCATCCAAAAACTAGCACAGTTAATTAAGTGTCAAATTAATAAATTAAACATGTTACTAGATAGAGGGTGAAACAAGCAACAAATTGAAACTGAAATTGTGCAATTTAGACATAATATGCTCAAGATATGTTAAAAATAGTTCAAGGGCATAAATGTAATAAAAATATGATAAAAATAAAGACAAATATTACAAATAGGTCACTGGAGGGACCCATTTACAAATACTAAAACCCGATAGGGCCCTTATGTAATTTATCTATTACGTGTATGATTCATTTTGTAAATAATGAAACCTTGTGGAACCTCTTTGCAAATTATCCTAGTTGCGCACATGAGGCACGTTCCTGGGACCTTCTTGTAATTATGAAAAGGTTGGGGAGTTTTCCTATAAGTTTCCTAGCCCGTCACGTGCGGGGCACGTGAGAGATCTAGGATCGGGGGTCCACTGAGTGCAAGCTACGTGGATGCGTATAGAGGTTCAGTGCTTGGCTCGGACAACCTAAGCCTTGTTGCCTCGCAGGGGGCAACGTGTCTTTCCCTAAACTGTCCGATCTTGTGGATCGAATGACACATGTACTCTCGTCCTCCTATGTGGACTTAGCCCTCAGCGGCGAACCTTGTTGCACTCTGATGAGCATGTACTTCCTCCACAAGGCTATAGAAGCTAGATGGAAGGTGTGGGCACCTTCACGATGAGATGGCGGAGGGGAAGGAACCATCCTAGAGGTATGTAGAAGACTAGGGTGGAGGGATGATGTCACCTCCCTGGAGAAGAAGATGGAAATCAGAGTGCGGACACACATTCCGTCCATTGAGCACATGTACGAGTTAGTCGTAGCTGAAGCGTGTTCGTTAAGTGTGGATGATTGAAATGGGGGGTTAGGAGGGAGCCTAATCGACCAGAGAAGGTGAAAGCTCGAAGCTTCCTCCATCTTGACGATAGAGGAGATGGTTCGAAGTGAAGGGGGTTATGGGGAAACAGAGAAGATGGTCGGAGGTATTGGCGAGCTTTAGGGTGAATTGGTGGAGATCGTCAGGTGGTCAAGTGATGGTGGAGATGGATGTAGGCAGCGAGAAAAATGGAAGAAAACGAAAGAAAAGTAAGAAAACAAAGAACCTAGTCAGACGGGAAGATAGGCAAAGGTATTGTCCTATGATGAGGTCCAAAGGACTTCATGGTCGTTGCATGTCGAAGTCATCTAGCCTCTAATCTCGTGCCACTGCCGAGGAGGCAGGGCGTACATGGTATTTCCCATGGATCGCACCTGGGGTTGGATGGTTGTTGTCGCCTCGATATGCCACCCTCCGTTGTCATCGGAGGTAGACAAGGCTGGGTCGAAGCCCCTTGGATGGTGGATAATGGGTATAAGTGTGGAGGAGATTGATTTATAGGAAAGGGTCGCCGACCGTTATGGTGGTGATGAGGTGAGGATGGGATGGCTTGTAGGATGCATTAGAGGAAGGGGAGAGATCATTGATGGGTGTATGAGAAAGGTGGAGGTAACGACAATGGATGGATAATGTTAGGTTGTGCGTAGTTGCTCAGAGATGGGAGCTATAATTAGAAGGGGGCGTGGGTGTTGCATGGTGTAACTCCAGGGGAAGGGTGTGCCTTAGGTAGATGATGATTCGTGGACCGTTGGATCTAGCGATCCAATTGTCTAGAAGATGGTGGTGCAGAAGGTTGAGATCATATCAGCTGATCTGACCTAGTGGTGGAGGGTTGAGCGGAGATGATCGATGTGGATGGAGCAGGGGCTTCATCCTATGGAGGGAGTGGGATGGTTGACGTGGAGGGTGATTAGCCATAGGATATGGGGAAGATTGGGCAGTTGTTGTTATAGCAGGCAAGGATGGATGAGATTGCATCTAAAGATAGGATCTAACGGCTTGAAGTAAAGCGGAGAAGAACGGTTAAGACGGAGGTGGGTAGAAGGTGATCCAACAGTCCAGAAGAAGGCCGGTTAGCGAGAGGAGGAGCAAGCCACGTGGGAAGCTCAGAGGGCACCACATGGCTACATCAGAAAATCTAGAAAATATAAAATAGAGAAAAATACAAAAGGAATAAACGGAGACGAATTAAAAAATCTAAACATGATATTTATATATCTCTATGAGATTTTAAAGTTTCATGTTGCACAAAAAGTTAAAAGAGGTTATTTGTACAAAAGTGCATTTTTGGGATTATTTTTAAGAGATAAAAACACTATTTTTAAGGGTTTCAAAATTTTTGTATTTTAAATTTCTTTTAAATGTCAAGAAAAATATAGATAATAATTAATATATCAATCCCCGAGGACTGTCTGCAGGAGGATACAACATATTCTTTATGCTCGGTCTGCCTTTTTGAATTTTTTTCCAATCTGATTGAGCACGCAACCGAGTCGTCTATTATTTGATATTAGTCCCACTTTCTGATTATGTTCCCGATCTATCATGACACGAGACTAAATTTTCTGGACTCCTTTGAGACTGATCTCCTTGATGGTCCTCGCAAGGATGAGCCATTTTACTCTGATGATTCCTTGCTTAGTTGGCAGTATGTTCCTCGAGGGTTTTTCTACGGGATGTTGTCATGTGTCTTGATCTGTCAGTCTCTTCTACTGGTAACCGACCTATCGCCAACATAGACTGTTTCTGATGATCCGTCTGATAGATATGACTCCTTTGAGTTCGCTCACCTTGACGACCCTCACAAGGGTGAGCTCTATCTGATTATTCATTGATTAGTATGTATCACTCCTCGAGGGTTATGTGCGGGAGGATACATCATTTTCTAGGAACTCAGCTTCACATATGGTGTGTCTTACTTAGTGGAGCACAAAGCCGAGTCTTCTGATTTCTATATTCGATCTCCTTTCTGGTTGTGTCCCCTATCTATTGGAGCACAGAGCTGAGTCATCTGATTATTCTGCAATCTCTGACTCATATGAGTCGGCTCATCTTGAGAACCCTCACAGGGTTGAGCCATATCTTGTGGTGTTCGGTGTGTTCTGGTGACCTTTCTGACCTTATGATTACTGGATATCATGCCACATTAGGAGTCTCATGTTCTTCACTTCTTTTACCTCCTTGAGACTATGATTGACTTGGAGGATTCCGCAGTGTTCCTTCTTCCTCCTTGTCTTATGGTATCGGCTCTTCTCACTCATTCCTTCCTTATGAGACGATCATTTACTTCTTGCTACTGGTTTTTGGTTTAGTTTTCAATATGCTTTTCCCTGGTAGCTGACACCCACTTGATTGTATACACGAGTGTCTTTCCACTTTCTGACTGTGTGACCGTTCTCAAAGGGAGATGATGACGAGAGTACGGTATTCGCTTATTAGATACCGTCTTATACTTCATCGATCAGCATTTGTTGTATATATGTGTGTTTTTTCTTACATTCATTCTTTATCCCGTATGCATGTGTGCCCCAGATCTTTCTCCATATCTGTGTGTCTATACTTAGGGCGTACATTGTCCCATATATTTGGGGGTACACCCCATGTTGTTCTTTCTCCATCCATTTCATCACTCTTGTTGTTTCTTATACTTAAGGATCTTTAACCCTATGTATAGGGGGAGTGATGTGTACATTCTCTACGAGCTATTCATCTATCTGTATATCTCTATCTTCTCTTCTTTTCTTCTTTCTTATTTTCCTTTTCATTTTCTTTTTCTACATAAAAGGTGTCGCCCCTTTTTGTCAGTTTTTCCATACATAGGATGTACTTTGTCCTAAGTATAGGGGGTACACCCCGGATTCTTTCATTCTTTGATCCCCTCTACTATCTCCTCTCTTGTTGATTTGCTCTACTATACTTTGAGATATCTCACCCTAAATGTAGGGGGAGATGGATGGAGCTGGGATCCGTTTATGACCACCCTTGACCCTCTGTACATTATGTACAGTCTACTATACCTAGGATTATTTAGTCCTAAGTATAGGGGGGACATCACCTTCTAATTCATTTATCCCTTCATTCTTTCATTTTTTATTCAATCATTGTAGTATAGGTTTTTCTACTTAGCACGATTATTGTCTTCTCCTTTTCTTTTCGATCTATGAGGACATAGATCATGCTAAGTATAGGGGGTTCGTATATACTCTATATATACTTTAGCCATAACTCGTACTTTTGTATAATTAATAATAAATATGGCTAAAAATACTATATATACATATATAATTCATTAAAACCCAATTTAATAACACTTTTATTCCTCAAGTATATATTGATTAATAATCCAGGTTAAAATTATTTTTTGCAAAATGATTTGAAAAATGGTTTGAACCATTCGGATTTTTTTGTGAAATGTTTTCAACCTTATTAAAATATTTTGATTTTTAAAAATTCTTTTCTTTGTGTGAAATAAAAGTTTTGAAAACCTGTTTGCAAGTGATTTTGAAAATAATTGTAAAAATATTTTGAAAATCAATATATATTGTTTGAAAAATCTTTGCAAATGGCTTTCAAATGTGTGTAAATATTTGCAAAAATTATTTTGCACTATAGTTTTCAAATTGTTTTCAAATAAATTTGAAGAATAGTTCATAATTAAAATAAATAAATATATATATATATATATAATATTTACTTGTAAAATAATATTCTTGACCAATTGTAAATATATACACCTGTAATTACATAATAAAACGACTTTTTAAACATGTAAATTCTTTAATTCTTAACTCTTGTAAATAAAAAGAAGCACACACATGTAAATAGTTGTACATATTTTGAATTTGTGTGCAAAAACTCATTTTATTTTCATTTTTTTTTGAAAATTTGCATCATTCTTTGCATCATTTTATAGCATCTGCATAGCATTCAAAATATTTCGGATTGAGCTTGATGATTGGACTAGTCCAATAAAGTCGAAGATTGGAGCTTTGTTGGGCCTTACAGCACCTGATTGCACTGGAACCTTATGGGAAATAGGTTTAAGGTACTTCAGTTCCATTGGGACTTAATTCTTTGAGACTCACGGCTGGGTTCAAGTGACCTCAACTGACTAACTAGAAATTTTCGAGGCGCACGCACGACTCTTGTCGGTCGTGTCCTAACTTGGATACTTTCACCTTTCACTTGGCTCAACTCAGTTGGAGTGGTGATGGGATTGGATTTGTCGATCTGATACGCACATGAGTGGAAACATTTGTCCTCGTCTAGGGAGGCAAGTGCACCCCAACATGGTCCAGTTAGCATGAAGTCTAAAAACATGAGAGTCTAGGCTTCAATAATGCTTCAAAAGAGGGATAGTCTTCTGGCTCAAGAGGAAAAACTCCTTGTGCAAATGCTACTGTAAATATTTTTTCAAAAAAAAGAGAGAAAAAACTCCAAAAATTTGGATAGACCTGATTAAAAATAAAATACCTGGCGAAGTATGTTTATATATTGTATAGACAATAAGAAAGCTTGAGAACAAAGTTATACCATGCGAGCCTGCAGCTGGATGACTTGATTACACTGATCATGCATCCCGGTATAGGTAGCTACACTGTCTACCATCCCTTATTTTCTTCACATCCTCCTCTTGAGTTGGATGCCACTTGAACTAAGGAGGCAATACCCGCTCCTGGAGGAAAGAGTGCTGGATTGAGTAATCATGGGGTTTTCATTCTGCAGAAGTCAGTTCTTTTGTCATTTCAGTTGGGGAGAGCCACTAACGATGTACAAGTCAGCTTCATAGTCATAAGGGTTTGCATATGATGTAGGCTAGTTCTGACATGGTTTTTGAGGTAGTTTGAATTGTTATCTGTGACTCTCAAAGGCTATTTTGTTTTAAATTTGGTTCCCAACAAGGTTCCACACACATTTTCGCACCAACATCTAACCCGAGCTCCAAACTTTGATTTTGTAAAGACAAGTTTAATAATTGAAATCAATTCTATTTATTCTTTATTTTTCTTTTGTTCTTTATTCTTTCTATCCTTATTGAATAAGTGTTTGCTAGGGACTAGGAAAGACAAGTACAGGGCGGTGATGAATCTACATTTCATTACATTTATTCTATCATTTTGGCCTTAAAAACCCTAGCAAATGCATGTAAATAGCCTTAGTTTGTAAAAAATTAACATTCATGCTTTATTGCATTTATTGTATAAATAATAGGGTTTTTAATGCCAAAATTCTATAATAAAGAGAATAAGAGAATAAGAACAAAATATCGAAGATATTATATGACCCTAACCCTCAAGAGCAAGGCAACAATTGAGTTGGCCGACAAGGAATAAAGTAGGGGGAAATAAGGGCCAAGAATACAATAAAAATCCCATTTATGCATTTATTTATCCAGGTTTGGCACCTATTTTATTCTTTATTATTTATTCATCAAATAAAGAAATTTTGTGCATAAAAGTTTTAGACAACAATGTAAATAAAAATGAAAAATTAAATTTGTACAAAAATAATAAAAAGTGTACATTTTATACACAAAATAAACAGCCAAAATCCGAAGTTCACAGACCCATATCTTTCAAATAAAAACTTAAAACATATCAAAATCACCTTTTCATAATCCATTTAATGGATGTGGTTTCATATTTTTTGGAGTTACGGTGTTAAAATTAGGTTTTTGCCACTTATAATACATTATACCCGATTAAAATATTCAAATTACACATTCATTATTATTTTTAAAAATTCATATTTATGTAATTCTGTAGATAATGTTTTTAACACACGCACACACAGATATATATATATATATATATATATATATATTAAAGTAAATATAAAACATAAATAAAACATAAACTGAATTAACCTTATATAAATATATAGGTAAAATACCTTAAATTATACATGTATATAAATAAAAGGGAGACCTATTCTTTTGTTTATTCATCCATATAATATTGTAAATAACATGTATATTAAATTAAACATACAAAGATAAAATTAAACTCAATAAAATACATTAAAAAATAATAATGTATATGATACACAGATGAAATACCTACAATTATACCTACATAATTTATCTCCGTATTTATTTAAGGCTACCAATACTATCATAAAAATAAAATAAAAATATATTTATACACCTAAAACTAAGTTATATATACATAAAATAGAAAATAATAAAATAAAATAAAATATACAAAATAAAAATAAAATACCCTAATATAGGCAACTATACCTACAAATACACCATTAAAAATTAACTACTATTAAATAAAGTCAAAAAAATAAATAAAAATCATAATAAAATACTAAAAATAATAATAAACATTTTTTATTTTATAATCAAAAAATAATAAAATCAAATACTATTTTTAAATAATTATTTTTGAATAAAACTTGTTGTTTTGTCTTCTAGCGGGCCGAGCTGACCCAATCACGTCGTCTGGACTGTTGACTTCTAGTCAACTGTCCTTCCACAACGTATGACTTGACGACCTATCATTTCCCCCCTTTTCCTCCATTTTTCCCGCACGATACATCCTTCAATCGACATCGATACCTTCAGAGAAATCAATCCTTGATCGTTGTACAAACACGACAGCCCCTTGTATGCATTCTATATAGCTTCGATTCGTCAATTTTGTCCGGTCAAGTAAAGACAACACTCCGCTGAGGTGCTAGAAGCCTACATAGGAGGAGGTGCACCCATGGCCGCCATCACTAGTGACCTCAGCTCCTTGGCCCCTTGGCCATGTAAGAGATGCATCCTTTCTTTATTTAGGTAGACTTTAATTCATGCATTTTTATTTTGCAATTAGATTAGTCCTTAGTGTAGCATTTTAGCATAAAATCGATGATTCGTAGATCGCGGGATCACTGCTCCGACGAACATTCCCACCATGCTCTGCCAATTGACCACTTCACTAACCACCCTCATTTCGTTTCCTACCCATTACTCCACCTTCCCGAGCCATCAACCCGACCAGGAACTCCTTGGTTTTGCGAATCAATGCTTCCCTCTGCAACCTCATCCGAAGCCTCGCTGTCCACCTCATTTTTGTGCATCCAGCTTCATTTCTGGTGGAGGAGCACTAATGAATCTCCATTCAACACTCTTTATTCCTTTATTTTAGCTAGAAACCTTAGTAAAATACCATGTAAATGTAATGAATTGTCAAAGTGCATGCTTCATGTAAATGACCATAATTAGCATGTTTTTGCACAAAAATAAAGGAATAAAGAAATAAAGAAAAAGAGGGAAATATTTAGAATAAATATTGAGTGACCCAAACCCAAGGGAGGGCTCAATATGGGCATGACCGCAAAATAAAACAAGGAGAGAGAGATAGGGCCATTCATCTTTGTTTAAATATTCCCCCTTTTATGTATATATTAATTTCATCAAAAAAATATTTATGTGTCCCTCAAAATGTTTATATATTTATAAAAATAAAAAAATAATAAAAATACAAATAAAATACAAATAAATTCTCTCGCTTCCCCTTGTATATACCATGTATTTATGTACCTATATATATTTATTTTACCCTTGTAACTACACAATAAAAATTAAATAATAAATATTTTGATCCCCATATTTTATGTTGTAAATAAATAAAATATAAAATAGGGATAATTGTACAAAAATAAACAATTACAAATAAAAATAAAAAAATACATAGGTACACATACTTGTATATAATATAGTACTATGTATATACATTAATTTATTTTTCACAAAAATAAATAAAAATCAATAAAATTATTTTGAAAAATAATAAATATTTTTCATGTTGAAATTTTTTTGAAATAAAATCATTTACTATTTTAAAATGAATTTTTAAATAATTTCACAATGGAATTTTTCCATTGGTCCACGGGGGATTGTTGGCCCCCAGTCAACTCTCCCCCCAGGACCACATCTGGTTGGATCTTCACGCAGACCCGACTTCTCTGAATTATCGTGCCTCGATCCGACCACCATTCACCCAAACCCTGGGCTCTGATTATTGATGATACAATCTTGATCCACGCCCCACCATCTTTTTAGGTGTCCGAGCTTTGGATTGCGCGCCCGACTCCCATCTTCCTGGACCCCTACTAGTATACAGCTTCACCTCCTTCCACGATTTGATGCACCTTTGGCTCCCGTCTTCGACTCCCAGGAACTCCACCTTCATCCTTGAGTGACAGCGAGTGATCGAGAGTGTTGTAGTGAGGATTTGGAGGCGTGCCCTAGGTTCGGCGACCATCGTCGTCGAGCTCCGCCGTCGGCATAGCCAGAGCCTCTTTAGGCAACGCTCCATTGAGGCGAAGACCGTCGGAGATCCAGCATCTCCCCCACAGTCAACTCTGACCATCAGGTATCACCTTTAGCTTCCCGATCATCGTGTAGCTTCGATTCTTCCATTGTCGCTCCACCAGCTCCGCCCCAGTGGCCTTAGCCCCATCACCTCATCTCAACCGTATCGATATATCCCTCGACCCATCATCACCTTCCTTACACGATCTGATCACCTCAATTTTGGCTATCCGAGCCAAGATCAGGTCTGGTTCCTTCCGCCGCCTCCGTCGGAATCTCCCTTCGCATATCCACGCCGCTTCCCTTTGTCATTTCGTAAATAACCCATGCCAGAGTCTTCCTCCGAGCACGAGCTTTCTCTTGCAAGTGAATAAGCGCAGGACACCCCTCTTAGTCGCGTCTTCCATCCTTCGCCAGAGTCGCCCAGCTCCATCTTCCATCGCCAGAGGATCGACTCGTTGGGAGCTCCATCGGACGCCACCACCCGATACGGATCGTCATCGCGAGGAGAACCCTCTTCTCCGATCTTCCATCGGATTCTCGGATCACTCCCAGCTCGCCGGAGAAGCTCGCCTAGGAGGAGTTCATCCAACCTTTCTCTCTACCGTCGGATCGCGCCTCGCCTCTAGTTATCATCCAAGCCGTACGTGCCCAGCTCATGTCAGGCCGTTAGATACCAGATCTAACGACCACGTGCACCCCACGCTTGGTGCCTTGTCAGCACCGTTGGATCTTCCAGGAGGCGCCATCACAGCCGCACACCATCCGCCATTCACCGCCCGACACCTGGCCCTCAAGTGCCCTGCACGCGCTTTGGCTGGGTAACTTGCGTCCGACCCCCTGCATTTTATTTTAGTTTTGTTTAGTCTATTAAATAAACTCACACACTTGGATAATTTGCATATCTGGACCTGCAGTTTCTTATATTTGCATTTTAGTCCCTACTCTGTGAAGGCACGCGCTTCAATACATGATTTTGTGGGCTTTCTGTATATTCAGGGATGGGTTTTCTGTCTGTTATGGAATGAATCTTTAGTTTAATTATTTACATATATACCCTTGTGCGTACTGGAATTGGAACATGTGCAAATTTCGTGTGAAATTTGTGGTTTAGCCCCTATACTTTTCGCGTGTGTTTCTCTTTAGCCCTCCAAACTTGATTTTATTACATATAGGTCCGTGTGTGCTATGGCTTTTATATTGGTTGAATAAAATAGCAAATAAACTCCAAATATTGTAAAATTTGCACTCGTGGCTCCTGCTACTATGTAAAAAATTCATTAATTTTTTGGGACATTTTTATTACTATTTGTTATTTTCTAAAAAAATAAAAAACACCCATTTTTGTCACTGTTTGAATTATAAAATCAACTAAAAATATAAAAGCTCGTCTAAAAAATACAAAAAAAGGTATTGTTTGTTTTGTCGTTTACTTTCTTCATACCAATTTTCGCTTGATTTGGATTTACAAAACACCTAAAAATTACAAAACCCTAAAAACATCATAAAATCATTAAAAATTCTAAAAAATCAATAAATTTCAATTTTAGTTTCTGTAGTTTAGTTTTTATTGCTAGTTTTCATAAAACTTGTCTCCATATTTTTAGAGGCTAATTATATATTTTTAATTAGCCTTTCAAATCTGGTTGCACATTAGTTCCCCATTTTTATCTTTTTCTATTTTTATAAAATCAACTAGAAAACAAAAAAAATTGAGGAAATCACCAAAAACATAAAAATAATTTTATTTGAATTTTCTGAGTTGTTTTAGAGTGTTTAATAAAATGTTGTTTGTGTGCTTTTAGACCTTTTCCCTCGTTTTCTACAAAAAAAATAAAAATATATAAAATCCACTAAAAATACATTTTCGTATTTTATTCATCTTCTGACTACTTCATAGGCCACTTGGCCAACCCGTGCTCCTTGAGTTCGACCGTGGTCGCTATACCAGGTTAAATAAATAGCAAGACCATTCATTCGGCTTTTTGACTGATTATTCTTATTTGGCGGTCTGATTTTTCTTGTTGAGTCCGATCTGCGAGATCCGGGTCGCAACGACCCTTGATTGATTTTATCCTTACTCGGATTTTGTGGGATTTTCGGCTCATCAAGCAACCCCTCGAGTCGTTCTTTCTTTTTGTTCAGGTCACGAAGCCAAGGGAGCCTTTCTAGGCTCGAATCGAGTCGGCCTGCAAGTACATGGGGGTCCAATTTTCCCTGAGCTTGCCTTACCTCACTGTGAGGTTCTGGAGCTTCTTTTGAACCTCAATCGCCACGGAGAGAGTCTGCAGATGTGAAGAGTCCAATGCCATTGAAGGAGACTGCTGAGAGGAGGAGGAATCGTCGATCGAAGGTCGAGGAAGGCTCTGTTCTTCCTTGTTCTTTGTCAACAACAACAGTCGTGTCAACTGAGGAGGCGTCCCAGATTTAATTGTAGTCGTCCATGCTTGCCATGTTTTGACCGTTAAGGAAGACCCTAGATCTGATCTGGAGCGCTCATCGTCGAAGGGGTATCGGCTCACCAGAACACGCTCGTATCTAAGTGAAGGGAGGAGGACCGTCCAATAGCGTGCCTTTATTGGGGTAAATTGCATAACTTTGCCCCATCTTCTTGTAATTACTATTTAGTCTTGTAAATAAATTGTAGTGTTTTCTATAAATTGGAAATTCTATAGTAAGGCCCCCATATTTATTGTATTTGCATCTGGGTCCATTCCACGTAACCTCACGTGTTGTCCCACTTGAGGTGGTGAAATTGCATAGAAACCCCTAGCATTTTGTATATTGTAAAGTAGTCTTTAAATATGAAATAAATGTTGTTTTATTCAAGCAAAATTACACTGTAGCTCATGGACTTTATTTTTATTGCAAAAATGCCCCTGGTAGGACATATATTTGTGCTTTTTATCTATTTATTAAATATATTTTTGGTTCTCCAAAAAATCCACAAAAATAGGATTAGATGCTTCATGCCATGTACTTCCATGCGGTGATTTTTATTCACATTTTTTTTGCATTTTATACATTTATCAAAAATGAAATGGAGCCTATATATTCCTTGAGTAATTTATAAAATACCAAAAAATATAAAAGCATGTTTCAAAATTCCAAAAAAAATTACATAGTATATTTTATCCTATTTTAATTTTAAACCAAAAATCACTAAAAATGGAAAAAGAAAAAGCTTAAAATCGACAAAACCTCAAAATCTTTCATAAAAATCTAAAAAATCATTTAAAAATCCAAAAAAAGAGTCTTCTATTTTTATTATTTCATTATATATATTTTTATACTGAAAATAATTTGGATAATTTTGGGACCTATATATTAGTTTTAAAATCCAATTCAATTTCGACCTATTTATTTACTCTCTTATTTCGGATTATTAGAACTTAATAGCACATACAAATTAGCAAAAGTTCCAGAAAAATTACAAAAACATTACAAAAATATGAATAAAATCAAAAAAATATTTTATGGATTTTATTTATATTTACTAGTGTTTAAAAATATATTACTCTGTATTGCATATATAAAGCCTTATAAATGTTATATAATTTATATAAAATAAAAGGAAATTTAAATACACAAAAAGAAAATAGAAAAATTAAAATTTAAAACAAAAATATAAAACAAAAAAATAAGAAATAAAACATAAAATTGAAAACCCATAAAAACAATAAAATGGACAGAAGATAAAAGACAAAATTCTGATCATTATTTTTGCCTCCTTCTATCGTTTGCTCCCTAAGTTCGACCTCTACACAAACTTACGCCTATACACATTTGCTATAGAGTTATAATAAATTTTGACTCCATATTTTTGATATTGCTTTATTCTTGTTGTCGGTTAATTGTTGATCGAACCGAGGTTTTCGTCATGGGTCGCCACAACGACTGTGTTTTTGCCTTGTCTGAGACATATTTAGACCCCGTGCAAAAAAGTTTGGTTCATCTATTGGCGTCGTTGCTAGGGAGCAATGTTGTATAGTTGGAGATTATTTTATTTGTCCTCTATCTCTTGTTCATTTTCTTATTTATTGCATTCATTAATTTCTATTGTCTATTTATTTATTTTTCATTCATTATTTGATATTGATTGTGATAGTTTTGATCTTTTCTCTGTTTGATTTTGATGCGAGGGACCGCCAAGCAAGGGAGGACAACCTAGGAGGATTGGTGCACCCAAGCCAGGTGGAGCCGACTTTCAGACCTTGCCGGCAGGAGAGAGCATCAAGGGCAGATGGAGGAGAATTTTTGAAGAGCAGTAAGTTATTTTTCTATTATTCTTATGTATATTCATGTGATAGGGGGATATTTATTAGTAATAATTTCGACTCACACAGGTACATAGACGTTTCGAGGTCCATTGCCTGAGGGATTGTTCCCTTGGGGGCCTAACCGGCTTTTTCGTGGTTTTCTCGATTTATTTTTATTGGTTTTCCACTTTTGTTTTCTTTATTTTGTGTGAATGAGCCCGAGCTTAGGAATTGTTTGCTCGATAGATTAAGTTCCAACTCCTAATATATATTACATATACCTATAGATTCGCTTCTAGACTAAGTCAAATAATAAGTGTTGATTATTTAGATTCAAACTTGCGTGTTGTGATAGAAATCATACATCTCTAGTAGTACCCTGAAGAATATGGGAAATCCTTAAGCGCATCATGGAAGCATGATGATCACATCTAATGCGAAGAATTAAAATATTTAAATCATATGATGAAACCACATGATCCCATAATATTTCTTGTATCGTTTCATCTAAACACGGAGTATTAGAAATACCTCTTGAAGTGTGGTTGCGATCACTTGATTTTTAAAGTAAGAGATCCTCCTAACTCAAGTCCGATCCACGAAGAAGGCATTTGCGGGTGCGATGATGAGATGCGTGCTTCCCGCAATCCAAAATGAAGATCCAAGCAATGAATCTCCTTATTTCGTCCAACGAAATCTGACGTCTTCTACTTGTCCTAGATGCACCAAGGAAGACAGATATCTACGAGCAATCGAGGCAACTCCAAGGCAGCGTAGCGACGACTGCAATTCTCTCAATACTCAAGGTGGACGGCCACACTTAGAGAGAGAGATGGGGCATGAGTATGAGGATAGAGGGAGAGAGAGAGATTAGAAGTATATTTGAAGGGCTAGGGTTACCCTTTCTTATATAGTAGTTTAGGAGTCCATGGATCACAAACCATGGGATACACAAAATCAACGGTTAGATTGATTTGTGTTTTTAATCAATGGCCATGATCATTGTTATTTAATAAATCAACAACTTATTAATTTATATTAAATTAAATATATGTTTCATTATCATCAACATAATTTGACTTAGTAAAATTAATCAACACAAGATAATAACGAGGATAAAAACCTCCTCCTAAAAGATGGGGTGTTACCTTTGAATAATTCATGGGTAACACAAACTCTCCAATAGGTGAGTTTTTATCTTCTTTATTTTATGAGATAAAATCCCATTATCTTTTAGTTATTTGCAATAACATGTATTTCAAACATATTCACTAAATTAATTCCAAATTAATTAGTGAATATTTTAGTCATGCCACTGAAAAATGTGAATCACATTCATAACCCAAACAAAATGTAAATTACATTTCCAATCAATTGCTCGATGTTAATCCAATTCACATTAACAACCAATTAATAAATATTATTCGCAAATGAGCTCCCTCCAATATATTATAAATCATATTTATAATATACATTGATATTATGGATAGCATGGATAGTACTATCCACATTCTTCATATCCTTGATAATTAAATATCATTTAATTATCTAGGATAATCATTCTCATAATATGAATCTCATTCATATTATTCTTGATAATTAAATTATTTAATTATCAATATCCTATTGCTTGGATACTTAATTTATCAAAGATATTATTCTTGAACTCCTTCAAGAATAGTGTGCTTTCTCCATATATACTCGGAGATAAGGATTAGACGATTGTATGTTCCATGTATAGTGACTTGGATATTGAGATCATATCTCAAATCCAAAACTCAGGGACCTCTCACAGATGCTTGATTAAATCAAGTTTGTAGATATAATCTTCTCATTACATCTGAATCTCATTCAGACCAATGTCCAACCCTTAGACCAAGATTAGATTACGTCTCTCCACTGAGAGGAGTTACTAAAATCCAGACCTATTTCATCACTCCCTCAGAATGGAAGCGTCATGGTTGTACAATTGTTTTTTATCACATCACCCTCAGGTATTCCCAATACCTATACATCTTGCATACTGGAAGACCAAGAATAAACCAAAAGTCTAAGATCACTTTAGACTCTCTTCTTCAGGGTTTTATCATTAAGATTCTCATTTAGTCAATGGGATTTGGTATTGATCATGTGCTTTCCAAAAGCATATATCATACCTATAAATTATGTGAAGCTTCCAAAGCAGGAGGACCATGCATGGACTTTAATACATCCCAATACCTCATGAGTGAGCTCATGTGTTCCGGTTCGATAGTGAACCTGTATGATCCCTTTAAGAGATCGTATCACTCTTATGCCCTTTCATGCACACAGCTCGTTAGTATATAGGCCTCGATTAGGCCATCAACCTATTGGTCTATCAAATGTACATACTCAGGCATATAACAACACATCTGTCTTAGGATATAGGATGCATGCCTACATCGTGCCAGCATACGACATAGGTCTTTAGTTATGTCGATTTCGTGAAGTCAACTTTTTGACCTAACTTATCTAACACATCCGAATCTCTGTTCCCATGCTGAGGACCTACATCAAGAAGTCGGTCAGATATCAGCCTTTAGAGATAGGATTGCCATCTCCCACTCAGGCTGGAGATCTCATCTTGACAATCATTTGACGGTGCTTGATGAGTCCTCAATCTAACTCTTTAGATATTCATCCAAGCACCAACCTCTATGATTTAACAATGAAATCAACATCTTTATGATATAAAGACAGCTACGGTACATAACGTTATTTGTACAGAGGGACCTTATAATGCATTCATTCACTTAATTTCAGACAGGGAGTGAAATAAACCAATAACTTTTATTGATGTATAAAACATTACAATAACATTTATTGTAGGAATGGTTTGCCTTGGGCTCACATGGTTAACAATCTCCCCCTAGCCCTCAGAACCATCTTAAACCCATACTCATTACATGCTGGTCGAAGACCTTCTGGGTTAGAGGTTTGGTAAGAGGATTAGCAATGTCGTCAGCAGAAGACACCTTGGTGATGACAATGTCACCATGCTTTTGAATCTCCCGAATGATGTGGTATTTCCTTTCCACGTCCTTGCTCTTTTGATGCCACCTGGGTTCCTTCTCTTGAGTAATGGCTCCCATATTATCGCAGAGCAACATGATGGGAGTATTAGAGGAAACTACACCAAGATGCAGTATGAACTTGTGCAACCACTCCGCCTCCTCCGCAGCATCCGAAATGGGACTGCTAACTCTATTGGACTTAAAGATACAATATAATGGATTCATTGTTTTAGGGAGAGAACCCCCCTCCTTGTTTGTGTATTTTATTCCTACGTACACGCAAAGGATTAGTGCCCAAATCCCAAGGTTATCTTCGGTGTGTACAACCTTTTGATGATCACCTTACTATAAAATCGACAAAATAAAAAGACCACATCTTGATCTTCATTGTGTTGAGTAGATGATGATTTGCTTTTTACAGTGATTGTACTTTGAGTTTGTCTGCATTTTCATATCTCTTTGAGTTGGGGTCCTATCCGTGTGAGTCGTTATTTTTATCCTAGGTCTATCTACCTCTCTTGTATTGATTTCCTCATTTGCATTCGAGTCGTGATGTTGGGTCTTGAGCTTCACCTTCTTAGCCACATTTTACGGCTTTTTCCTTGTCCATATCATCGATATTTAGTCTGGTTCAAGGAGACCCTCTCCTTGGACCACGATTTTGTTTATATCCACCTTCATCTTGCCCACCCTCCTCATACCCTCCGTATCATCTCTTCTTCTACCGATATTGCTGTGCTTGTAGTAATAACCTGCATTGAGGTTTATGACTTGCAGTGATTATTAGAGTGAGCTGGGCCTCTTTTGAGGATGTTGAGATTGATATGCTACTTTTCGGTGGATCTGATTCTGACATGAGCATAGAGCTAATTGAGGACTTTGATGATTGCACGATTAAAGGAGTGATGCTTATTTGGGGATTCTGATCACGCACATCGGATTTAGGACGTGATGCATTACGATGATTTGATGATAATTTCATGAGCTATGACTGATCTATCTATTTTGCAGTTCCTTCCAACTTGATTTAGAGGTTTATTGATTATATTGATATGTACTTTAGGGATATTGTGTATGGAATCCACATAATCGCAATCATCTCCTTGACAAATCCATCCTCAATCTCTTGACCGTACATCCACCTGTGGCACTTAGAGGATTTCTGTTATATTTTGTGCCATCTCAGTTGATTTGATTAACTTGAGGGATACATTGTGAATGACATGATTATTTATTACCCCTAACATGATCTTATCCCTCCTGAGGATTGACTGCTTGATTTCGAGGACCTGAGATTTGATGTCAGCATTCCCATGGTTTGATTGACCTAGTTTGCATTACCCCTCAAGGACTATCTGTGGGAGGATGCAACGCATTCTCTCTGCTCGATTCCCTCACTGCTTGTGCTGCCATCCTGTTGGAGCACGGAGCCGAGTAGTTTGATTATTCTACGATCGCTGACTCATCTGAGCCGGTTCACTTTGAGGACCCTCGCAGGGTTGAGCCATATCTTGTAGTGTTCGGTGTGTTTTGTTGACTTTCTGACCTTATGACCCCCGAATATCACGCCGCATTGGGAGTCTCATGTTTTTCACTTCTTGTATCTTCTTGAGACTATGATTGACTTAGAGGATACTCGGCTTCACTTCTGGTGTCTCCTACTTGGTGGAGCACGAAGCTGGGTCTTCTAATTTTTATACTCGATCTCCTTTCTTCTTGTGTATCCTATTTGTTGGAGCACGAAGCAGTCTCTGATTATTCTACGATCGCTGACTCATCTAATACGGTTCACTTCGAGGACCCTCGCAGGGTTGAGCCATATCTTGTGGTGTTTTGTGTGTTTTGTTGACTTTCTGACCTTATGACCCCTGGATATCACGCCGCATTGGGAGTCTCATGTTCTTCACTTCTTGTACCTTCTTGAGACTATGATTGACTTGGAGGATACTACATTGTTCCTTCTTCCTCCTTGTCTTACGGTATCGGCTTTGCTCACTCATTCCTTCCTTACGAGCCAATGATTTAATTCATGCTACCAATTCCTAGTTTAGTTTTCAAATGCTTTTCCCTGATAGCTGGCACCCACTTGATTGTATCCTCGGGTGTCTTTCCACTTCCTGATTGCGTCATCATTCTCACAGGGAGACTATGAGGAGAGTACGGCATTCTCTTATCAGATCCCATCCTGTACTTCACTGGTTTGTATTTGTTATATATGTGTGTGTGTGTGTGTGTGTGTGTCTCGTCTTCTTTCATTCTTTCTCCCGTAAGTCATGTGTGCCCTAGATCTTTTGGCGAATCTGTGTGCCTATACTTAGGACGTACCATGTCCTATGTATTGGGGGCTACACCCATTGTTGTTATTTTTCTATCTGTTTCATCACTCTAGTTGTTGCTTATACATAACGATCTTTGACCCTAAATATAGGGGGAGTTATGCATACATTCTCCACATCTTTCCATCTAACTATATATCTATGTCTTCTCTTTTTTTTTCTTCTATTCCTTTTCATTTCTTTTTCTACACAAAAAGTATCGCCCCTTTTTGTCAGTTTTCCATACTTAGGACGTAATTTTCCTTAAGTAGAGGGGGTGAACTCAGATTCTTTCCTTTTCTGATCCCCTCCACTGTCTCCTCTCTTGTTGATTTGCTCTACTATACTTAGGGGTATCTCACCCTCAGTATAGGGGGAGACAGACCTGTCTCCTCTCTTGTTGATTTGCTCTACTATACTTAGGGGTATCTCACCCTCAGTATAGGGGGAGACAGACCGAGCTGTGATCCATTTATTCCCACCCTTGACTCTCCCTACCTTGTGTATAGTTTGTTATACTTAGGATCATTTGATCATATGTATAGGGAGGATGGTCACCTTCTTATTCAGTTATCCCTTCATTCTTTCATTTCTGAAAGAATGAAGGGATAACGCTAGCTTAAAAAGGTATGTTTGATTATAGTTGTAGCTTAAAAATGTATATACAACTTCTATATTCAATGCTTAATTTTTTCAATATTATTTTTTTTCCTTATAAGATGAGTGGATTGTTGAGAATAAAGGTCTTCTGTATAATCCACCAAAGCTCTTGCATGATTCTTTCCCTATTGTCTCATAATTATCATCAACTATAGTAATTATTGGCGTGAGTCCTAATTATTCGGCAATTTCTTGTGGTCTCTGATCATCCTAACTTCATAATGATGGGTCATCTGATTTAGAAAATAAAAGGATGAACTAGTTTCATGTAATACCAATGTTTGAGTCTATTCATCTCATTCTTAGGTCACTATCTATTGTGGATATCCTACACCCAGAGGAACTCCGACTCTGATACCATTTGTAAAAGAACGGATTGGGGCGATTGGCAGAAGCAAGCAATAAAAGATCGCACGACCGATCCATTGCCGAAAACAAGCATGGCAACCAACTAGTAGAGATAGAATCAAATTCCAAAAAAGTCCAATAAAAATAATAGTTCCATTATTACAACTCCAACTGGGGTATTTTTGTAAAAACTACTCTAAGAATCAAAGTAGCATCTCAACAGTTAATGTAGGCATACAGATATCCACCATAAACCTTGTACTTATCCATACCACGATTAACGTCTTGTTGAGTTAGTCGCATGAACCTGAGTACATGGTCAAACTTATTCTTCACCTGAAATAAATAAGATATTTTGTATGAGCCTAATACCCAGTATGCATCGGGGTCCATGCATGGGAATTCTAGCGGTCGTTTAACTAAATCTTGTACTTGAGTTTCGATGGCAAAACATCATTACGAGTCTAATAGTTCCCATGCATGTCTAAATTCGTTCCCTAACATGTATAACTTGCTTTCTTTCATAAATGTGGGTATACAATGAAATATGCACAATAGTATATAATATACATCTCCTTCATCGGATGGGACATATATCATAAGACACATAGCAATTACATAATTCTTCAATCATATATATCACTCTGCATGTTAGTCCCCATGACTTTGATGGTTTACATTCCTTAAACCAATTCTTGCAATATATGTATCGTTTATTCTTTATTAAAACATTACTTGCATAACATGTAATGATTTAACTTTAATTATCATTTTCTTGCATAACCTGTAACTTTTTACCTTTATAAACCATTTCCTTCATAACTAGTAGTGATTTATCTTTATAAACCATTTCCTTGCATACTTGTAATAGTTTACCGTTATAAACCATTAATTTCATAACTTGTAATGATTTATCTTTATAGATCATTTCATTGCATACTTGTAATGGTTTACCGTTATAAACCTTTATTTCATAACTTGCAATGATTTATCTTAATAAATCATTTCATTGCACGCTTGTAGTGGTTTACCGTTATAAACCATTTATTTTGTAAATTGTAATGATTTACCTTAATAAATCATTTCCTTGCATACTTGTAATTGTTTACCATTATAAACCATTTATTTCATAACTTTCATGCACGTATCTTGTTATACGTTTTCAACCGCTGGCACTTGCGGTCCATGACAGTGTAGCTACAACTGTAGAGGACTTAGCTTTTGCCACCATGGTTCCTTGCAACCATACCCCCCTTGCGACGTTGCCCCTTGCAGCTAACACGACCCCTTGTGGTCGTCCATGTGTCTCTTATGAGTTTGTGCCTTAAATCTTGATTAGCTCTTATGTGGTTTTGTTATCCTTCTCTTTCATTTTCCCTTTATCATTAGGGATGTAATAATTTGAGTCAAACTTATTATTATAGCAAATCATCAATTCATTAAGCATACATTTGATATGCGTTAAGTAATATACACATCGGGGGTTAAGATTAATGATGGTTTGCCACTAACCGTAGTAATTATACTTATCACAATTTTGGTTAACATCCATCCATCCTTATCATAAATTTTCCATCGTCTTTTGACAGTTTACAGTTTCTCATTACAATTTTTCCTTAACTGTACATGATCTAACTTTATTCTATTTCTACAATTTTTCCTCGTGAGCTATCCCGAGTTTATATAAGTATATTACTTATTTTTTAAAAAAAACTCTTATGCTTATTCGCATACAATTATTCGTGTCTTTTCTTGTGGTATTTGCTTATCATCCTAATTATTACATGTAGGTGTCATTCATACCTAATATAAGATCTTACACGTAAGACATGAGTGTCTACACTCAGAATCTAAAATATTTCCTAACTTGCATGGATTCACCATTTAAGGTAATTACAATCTTGATCCGGTTAGATTTTTTGAAACAATTTCTACCCATTTAATAAATACATCTATTAGTGAAATCTCTATATCCATCTCGAATTGATAGTTGTGCAGACAAAACCTCCATTTAAAAAATACTAGAAAATATAGCAAGATGTAATTATGTAGATGTGTGTTTGAATGTATATGCAAAATGTAAATCATCATTTCTATGATGTCATGAGAAAATGATAAATACGACTTTTCACAAAACAGTCAGCAATGTATCTCTTAATTAAGAGGTATGTGACAGGAAAGTTCTTTCACATACGATAAATAAGTTCCAGGCATATAAACACCACTTAACTACGAGAGGGGATGACACGAGCATTGTTTTATTTTGTCCATAATCTGTGTGATGATCTAAGGAACTGACACAACATTTAGTGGTCTTCGGTCATTATTCACACGTATTATCCTAGTGTGTACATTCAGTGGTTTAATGTAAAAGGAATTAATATGCATGTATGTTAACCCAAGATCCAACACATATAAATTGTATCTTTGAGCTTTATTTATACGTAATCCTAAATCAATACATTCTTTTACATAACGTAATCCGGGTTTGACCATCATCCATGCGGATAAACCTAATCCGATACGTACAAGAGATCTTATATTAACATAATAAATATTTATACGAAGACCTAAACCGATACATACCTAATGTCCAATGCTTAACTCTCTCTGCTGCAGTCATCGTGGCTCCTTCCAGTCACATATCCGCACTCTCCTTCTCCGATTCAACATCGTCGTCTCCCACGAAAGAGATGAAGAGTTGAAATCTCTTTTCCTCTCTCTCCCTCCCTCTCTCTCTCTCTTTACACAAGAAATGGAAAAGATGGCATAACCTGTCATTTCCAAATCTCATAGTATTTTATAACCATGAATGAGAGTTAATATTGGGTTAATAAATTGGAAATTTAATGTGATGATAATTAGTAGAAAAATAGAAAATGCGGTTGTTTCTTTTTAAAAATCACATCCGTTACAATCTACCACCCTTAAAAAATTTTCATCCTCAACATTTCTTATTAGTGATATGTAGGAAGATTGTGGATTTCCTTTGCATCACTTTTTTTTGGTCGACAATCTTCTTTATAATATCTACTAGCTTTGGTCTCAATTGATCTACATGACTCTAACGATATGATGATATACAAGATCTTCTATACACTACATCATAAGGAATCTTCTTTATACTTAGATGATGACCATTTATTTTTTAGAAAACTCTACCAAACGAAAATGTCTATCCGAGATTCTTGCAAAATCATAAGCGCATGCTCCCAACAAAGCTTCAGATATCTTGATGGTCTTAGATGATTGACCTTATGTCTATGGAGGAAAAGGAGTATTAACATAAACTACACATCCATAACCTCTTAAAGACACTTCCATAGCTAAGATGTGTACCTCGTGTCTTTATCTTACATAATTAATGATAGGACATGTCTAGGATGTCAATCTCATTTATCTACAGTTAAGCCAACTTCTACATCGATTTATCCAAGCAGGTAGGTAAGAAGGAAACTGATTTGATCAACCAGTCTACAATAACAAGTATAGTATTATCAGGATGCATCACCGTCTTGGGTAAATCAGTTCAAAATCCATATGATATGTTTCAATTCCAATCTACTATCATATTAGGATTCTGGAAATAATCTCTACAATCTCTATTTTAATCATTATCCACCATTAATATCATTGGATATCTTTAGACATTTTTGTCATGTATGGATGAATAGTTACATCAAACTCTGAGACTCATAGATGTCTCTTACCTTAACTTGTTGTCAAAAGAATCCAAAAATTTTAACAATGTAACACATCATCATCATCATAATTGATTGCATTAATAAAATCATATTATTCCTTCTACGGTATTTCAATCAATTTTAAATGATCAACATCTTTGTTGCTACCTTGATCCTTCATATTTCCAAAAAAAAATCTTATTGTAATCATAATCTCTACAATTACTTAGGAAAAATATTATCATTACTAACTCCAAATCACGAGTATGATATTCCAAGTAAAAAAATTAGAAAGTTACTCTCTTGTGACCATAGTTGGCATGATGTATAATTAATACCTTTCATAAAGCATGCCCTACATTCTTTGTCAGATGCATCAATGTGAGCTACAAAGTCTCTACTGCATAATAGTAAGCTTCAGGTTTGGGATATGGTCAACTTTAATATCATCCACAAATGTGATATGATTAGGAAGAAGATTTTGTCCAACAAGAATTTACAATTAGAGAGTATTGCATAAAGCTGGTGTTGGAGTAGGGTCCTGAATACAATATTGAGATGCACTTGGTGGTTCTCCATATCGCAAGAGTATATAGCATTATCATCCTTAATTATGATCACAAAATCATCAAGGTATCCTGAAAATACCTGATTCATATACTCCACAAAAAGCTACAAGAGTCCTTATGAGACCAAAAGGCGTGATGAAAACTTCACAATGGTATAATCTTATTCTGAAAGATATTTTCTATGTCCTCCTCTATTATTCAAGGTTATTAGGAACTCATACGTCGATTGATTTTAGAAAATATCTTTTCGATAATCAAAATGAATAAATCATCAATCCAAATGGTAGATATTAATCCCTCGAGGTTACAATATCCACATCTTAGTAACTAATGTACATATATGTGATTTACCTTCTTTTCCATAAAGAGAATAGTGTTTATTGTGGAGGAACATTAAGTTACCAAAGAAAAATCCCTTATCTTGTTCTCACTGTAATCAATTCTCTATCTCCTTAACTTCAACAGGTGTCCTTTGATCATGAGTTCTCAAAATCATTCTAGTTTATAAGATAACATTGATGGAGAGTTCACTTGTCTATAAGAAGATCATCCTAACTAGCATCTAGAAAATCATGCTAAAAATCGATAAAAACCAACCTTCATGATGCAATCGAGATGACTATGCACTAAGTACAAATTAGGTATGTTGTGTAATACCTAGCCAATAGTTCGTTTGTTTCTCATTTGCATATATCTTATTCTCATTCTTCTCTACTCCATGACTTTATTGCACTCTTTAATAATCTCATAGCAACATCAAAGACACCCACAGAAAGATGTACATCACCTTAGGCATGGCATTTTTCCTAACTGGATCGACTTTAGGACTCAAGTGTGGACTATGTGTACTAGCGGGGTCCCGAATGGGGGCATTCTATTTAGAAGATGAAGATGCCCCATAAGTGAACCGTGATTTCAACCTCCGCCGACCTCCGAAACCTCAAATGCGATCCGAGGTAGGTTCACAATAACTGAAACATCTAGTTCTAGTATAGTAGATATTTGTCAAAGAAAAACGTGAAAAATGGACTCGACTAACCACACGTGCAAGTTTCCCTGCATGTGGCTCGTCCGTGCTTTTTTTGTTGCGCAAGAACCTACCTGATCCTGCTCTTCTGTCCTTTAGTCTTCTTAGGACAAGGGACCCGACAAGTCCAAAGATGAACCTCCTCTTCTGCCAGACTGAGACCCTAGCCTATTCCAGCTCTTCCAAGGTCGGGCCCGCCCCCCCGTCCTCCAAGCGTGACGTACTTTTGCTGGGTGGGCGCTTCCTTCGCCTATCGTATGTTGAATAGGTAGGGTGATGCGAGATACTCAGCTTTGGAGTTCAGCTGTGTCCCTCGGACTTTCAGCTGATTGCTCACCTTTCTGCATTCTCCTTGTGCTTGACTTTTTCCCTAAAACGAAGAAGCTAGTCATACATGCGAAAGCTTGTAGGTAGGCATTAGTTCGCTTTCTTTTAAGAGTCCTGATCTTTTATAATCATCAAGATTCTCAAGAGTACGAGAGTTCAAAAAAATCACATCATTTAATTGAATACATCTCAAGCAGGTAGATCATCTTGCATTCACTCAATCATTCATTAGCTATATCTTTCAGACATGTATCTTAACATTATTTATCCTTCTCAAGGTAGTTTGTAGCTTAAAAAGGTATATCCATCTTCTATATTCAATGCTCAATTTCCTCAATATTATTTTTTCCCTTATAAGATGAGTGGATTGTTGAGAATAAAGGTCTTCTGTATAATCCACCAAAGCTCCTGCACGATACTTTCCCTGTTGACTCATAAGTATCATCAACTATAGTAATTATTGGTGTGAGTCCTAATTATTCGACGATGACTTGCGGTCTCTGATCATCCTAACTTCATAATGATGGGTCATCTGATTTAGAAAATCAAAGGATTAACTAGTTGCATGTAATACCAAGGTTTGAGTCTATTCATCTCATTCTTAGGTCACTATCTATTGTGGATATCCTACAACCAGAGGAACCGGCTCTGATACCATTTATAACAGAACGGATCGTGGCAACTAGCAGAAGCAAGCAATAAAAGATCGCACGACCGATCCGTTACCGAAAACATGCATGGCAATCAACTAGTAGAGATAGAATCAAATTCCAATAAAGTCCAATCAAAATAATAGTTCTATTATTACAACTCCAACTGGGGAATTTTTGTAAAAACAACTCTAAGAATCAAAGTAGCATCTCAACAGTTCTTGTAGGCATACAGATATCCACCATAAACCTTGTAATTGTCCATACCACGATTAACGTCTTGTTGAGTCTGTCGCACGAACCTGAGTGCATGGTCAAACTTATTCTTCACCTGAAATAAATAAGATAATTTTGTATGAGCCTAATACCCAGTATGCATCGGGGTCCATGCATGGGAATTCTAGCGGTCGTTTAACTAAATCTTGTACTTGAGTTTCCATTGCAAAACATCATTACGAGTCTAATCGTTCCCATGCATGTCTAAATTCGTTCCCTAACATGTATAACTTGCTTTCTTTCATAAATGTGGGTATACAATGAAATATGCACAAGAATATATAACATACATCTCCTTCATCGTATGGGACATATATCATAAGACACATAGCAATTACATAATTCTTCAATCATATATGTCACATGCATGTTAGTCCCCATGACTTTGATGATTTACATTCCTTAAACCAATTCTCACAATATATGTGTGGTTTATTCTTTATTAAAACATTCCTTGCATAACATGTAATGATTTATCTTTAATTATTATTTTCTTGCATAACCTGTAATTGTTTACCTTTATTAATCATTTCCTTCATAACTAGCAATGATTTACCTTTATAAACCATTTCCTTGCATACTTGTAATGGTTTACTGTTATAAATCATTTATTTCATAACTTGTAACGATTTATCTTTATAAATCATTTCATTGCATACTTGTAATGGTTTATCGTTATAAACCTTTATTGCACAACTTGCAATGATTTATCTTAATAAATCATTTCATTGCATGCTTGTAGTGGTTTACCGTTATAAACCATTTATTTTGTAACTTGTAATGATTTACCTTTATAAATCATTTCCTTGCATACTTGTAATGATTTACCATTGTAAACCATTTATTTCATAACTTTCATGCACGTATCTTGTTATACGTTTTCAACTGCTGGCACTTGCGGTCCATGACAGTGTAGCTACAACTGTATAGGACTTAACTTTTGCATCTGTGGTTCCTTGCAACCATACGCCCCTTGCGGCATTAACATGACAGTGTAGGTACAACTGTAGAGGACTTAGCTTTTGCCTCCATGGTTCCTTGCAACCATACGACCCTTGCGGCGTTGCCCCTTATGGCTAACACGACCCCTTACGATCGTCCATGTGACTCTTATGAGTCTGTGCCTTAAATCTTCATTAGCTCTTATGTGGTTTTGTTATCCTTCTCTTTCATTTTCCCTTTATCGTTAGGGATGTAATAATTTGATGCAAACTTATTATTATAGCAAATCATCAATCCATTGAGCATACATTTGATATGCGTTAAGTAATATACACGTTGGGGGTTAAGATTAATGAAGGTTTGCCACTAACCGTAGTAATTATACTTATCACACTTTCGGTTAACATCCATCCATTCTCATCATAAATTTTCCATCGTCTTTTGACAGTTCACAGTTTCTCATTACATTTTTTCCTTAACTGTACATGATCTAACTTTATTCTATTTCTACAATTTTTCCTCGTGAGCTATCCCGAGTTTATATAAGTATATTACTTATTTTTTTTAAAAAAAAAACTCTTATGCATATTCGCATACAATTGTTCGTGTCTTTTCTTGTGATACTTGCTTATTCATCTTAATTATTACGTATAGGTGTCATTCATACCTAATATAACATCTTACACGTACGACATGAGTGTCTACACTCAGAATCTAAAATATTTCCTAACTTGCATGGATTCACCATTTAAGGTAATTGCAATTTTGATCCGATTAGATTTTTTGAAACAATTTCTACCCATTTAATAAATATAGCGATTAGTGAAATCTCTATATCCATCTCGAATTGATAGTTGTGCTCACAAAACTTCCATTTAAAAAAATACTAGAAAATATAGCAACATGTAATTATGTAGATGTGTGTTTGAATGTATATGCAAAATGTAAATCATCATTTCCATGATGTCGTGACAAAATGATAAGTACGACTTTTCACAAAACAGTCAGCAATGTATCTCTTAATTAAGAGGTATGTGACAGGAAAGTTCTTTTACATACGATAAATAAGTTCCTGGCATATAAACACCACTTAACTACGAGAGGGGATGACACGAGCATCGTTTTCTTTTGTCCATAATCTGTGTGATGATCTAAGGAATCGACACAACATTTAGTGGTCTTCGGTCATTATTCACACGTATTATCCTAGTGTGTACATTAAGTGGTTTAATGTTAAAGGAATTAATATGCATGTTTGTTAACCCAAGATCCAACACATATAAATTGTATCTTTGAGCTTTATTTATACATAATCCTAAACCAATACATGCTTTTACATAACGTAATCCGGGTTTGAAAATCATCCGTGCGGATAAACCTAATCCGATACATACAAGAGATCTATTTTAACATAATCAGTATTTATACAAAGATCTAAACCGATACATACCTAATGTCCAATGCTTAACTCTCTCTGCCGCAGTCATCGCAGCTCCTTCCGGTCACGTATCCACACTCTCCTCCTTCTCCGATTCAACATCGTCGTCTCCCACGACAGAGATGAAGAGTTGAGATCTCTTTTCCTCTCTCCCTCCCCCTCTCTCTCTCTTTACACAAGAAATGGAAAAGATGGCATGACCTCTCATTTCCAAATCCCATAGTATTTTATAACCACGAATGAGAGGTAATAATGGGCTAATAAATTGGAAATTTAATGTGATGATAATTAGTAGAAATAAAAGGAAATGCAGTTGTTCCTTTTTAAAAATCACACTCTATAGTAGCGATGTCATCATAAGCCAACATATATCTTGGAAAGACACCGAAGTCAGGGGGCATATTTGATTCGATGACACACGCACGGATATGGCAATGATTTTTACTCCATAGTTGAAAAGGCTATTGGGACGATAGTTCTCAATATGCAGAGTGTGATCTTTTCTCAGATATAAATTATGGAATAGAGATAAAATGTCAGTTTACTAACTTCCACTAATCCTGCAGACGTTGTCCGGTAATCTATAAAACCCAAGAGCATTCTCTCTTCTCAATTTAAAGACTACTTTCCTAATCTCAAGATTTATGAGGAATCTTGAATTGGGCTCACCAATTTTCTTCCAAACGTTTTTTTCACAATTATAATTCGTTATTTTTTTTTGATATGGAAGGCTAGTGATCGTAGACCGTACAATCTAACATTCAAGGAAGCATCAGAAGGAGAAGCTCCGGCTTTTTCTTGAAGATTAATTATGAGATCATTCAAGAAGCCACCTATTTTAGAGAAGTTAGGCACATAGATTTGCTTCCAATTTTTTTATCACACCCTTTATGTGTCTTAACTTGTAAGCAAGCGAGGCGGAGGAGGTAGTCCAGTTAATTCAACCCTCCCAATTCTTTCAAATATTTTAATATATGAATTAGTTCCAGTTTTTTTTTTAAAAAAAGAGTCTTGATGAGTTTATAGAACAAGGCATGTACCCTCAATGTATATAGTTATGTTTGAGAAATGAATTTCGTGGAAATAAGAGAAATCGAGAACAACTTACTCTTTTCTCAAACTGCCCACCACAGAAGATCAACTCCTAAAAACATTATGTGGATTTTTTAGCACATGATTAAACATTCCTGCATCAATGATGAAAACCTGTAAAAGGTTCAATTGAGTTGGTGTAATCTCCTTCGCCACTAGAAAAGTTAGTATTTAGATCGACATACTATTGGCGGTCGACAATAGCTATCAGCTACAAGGGTCTTGTTTGACCGTTATGAATGTAGCTACTTCAAAACTCAGACTGTATTTTTGAAACATATGAGGAGGATATAATCAGTGATTACCAAACAATCATGAATTTAGATTCCGACGTAATTGATTTGGAAGTGGTTGCTTTGACCATCGAAAATGACAACTTAAATTTTCAGCACCGATATTCCACTCCCCCGCCTCGTATAACCTAACCCTCCTCCCGATCTCTCTCCCCTCCTCCCCTTACGCACCTCCCGTCTTCCCCTCCAACAAACCTCCCCCCACCCCCTCCGATCACCTACGCTCCATCTCCCCCTCTTCATCTCAACCCCACCTCCACATCCTCCCCCTCCTCATCTCCTCCGCTTCCTCCTCCACTCTGTGCCACCTCCTCCCCATTTCCCTTCCCATCTCCACTGCCTGCTCCTTCTTCCAACTACCGCACCTCCTCCCCCTTCCCAGCTCCGTAACCTTCTCCCCCTCCCCTCTGCCACCTCCTACCCACAACCCCTTCCCATGTTCATCGTCTCCCAAAGGACAATCAAAGGACCTCGCTGCCTCCTGTAAGGATAGACACGACCGCCTCCTTCATATTCGCCTTCTCAAATCCTTCCAAGGAAAGTATAATTTTAATTATTTACCTTTTTTTTTATTTCATTGTATTAGATTGTAGATTTTATGATATGAATAAGTTGATGTTTGCAATATATATGTTAATGGTTGTTTCGTAATTAGATGTGGCTTACATATTCCCTAATTAGATGCCGATATTTTCATTTCTTGTAAAGGCCGATTTCTTAAATTAATAATATCTAGAATGTGAAAAGTTGGTCATTTAAAATGGAAAAAATAATATCTAGAATGTGAGTATTAGCTTTTAAAGTGATATGTCCATTTACATGTGTCTTTATGCATGTATGTATGTGTATTTATGTATTTGTGCATGTGTATTGTGTATATATCTAGTGTATGTATGTGTATATATGTTATGTTTATGTATGTGTGCGTATATATGCTTTTGTATGTTTACGTATATCTATGTATCTATGTATGTGAACAGGTGTGTATATGCATGTATGCGTATACATGTATGCACACTTATTTGTATCTATGTGTATCTATGTATCTAATGTATGTATGTATCTATGTATCTAATGTATGTATGTATATGTGTGTGTTTATGTATGTGTATCTAGGTATCTATTACATGTATACATATATATGCATCTACATGATTAATGTATACATGGCTATGAGTATGTGGATTTGTGTATCTCGGTATCTATTGTATGTATGTATGTATGTATGTATAAGTATGTATGCATGTGTCTATGTGATAAGTATGTATGCATGTGTATATGTGATTAATGTATATGTGTACATGTTTCTATCTATGTGAATGTACATATCAAATGTATGCATGTATATGTGTGTGTTTATGTATGTGTATGTGTATATATGTATCTATACGTATGTATGTATCTATGTGATTAATGTATGTATGACTATTAGTATATATATGTATGTATGCGTCTATATGTATGTGTAAATGTTTTTATCTATGTGTATATACATATCTAATGTATGTATTTATATGCATCTGTTTATGTATGTTTGCATCACACATGTAACCATATGTTTATGTATGTGTGACATTAAAAAGCCAATTTGTGATAACTAAGCTATCACATTAAATTCATAATTAATGTAGCATGTGTTACATTAATTCCTAGTTAGGTAGTTAAAACTAAGTTAAAATACTAACTATATATAAAATCACACAACACAATTCACACATCGCACGTCCCATCCAGATGAGGTTAGTGTGTTACCCTATACAAGGGGTGGCTAGTGCAACATTTTTACACATTGGAATATTTCATCACTTTCAATAGTATTGTATTTTTTAAATGTTTTCACAGTACTATCGAACTTACTTCAGGATGAGATATCCCAGTTGAATGGTTGTGGATTTTTACGTGTGTAGGTGGAAGATTTTTTTACAGGTACATGCCCCTATAACAATAATATACGATAACATTACTTAGGCACATATTTTGAGACACGTAGATCCATACTCCAATCATTAACAACTACATATACGTTAATGCCTGGTCAACATAAAAGACTAACTATTTTATAGATATCTTGTTGTTCTCATACGTAGCACATACTTATGAGATGGAAGGTATTTGTATAATGGTACATTTATGTTGTCTTTACTTAACTCTGATTTCTTGAATTAAGGGATCAATAAATATTCAAACCCTAATATAAAATTGTATTTGTTACATGCAAAGAAAAATATATTTGAGCACACATTTAGGTGGCGTAACCCCCTTTTTTCCTTGGTATACGAAGCCAATGTTAGCCAGCTTTAACTACTGTCACTTCCATACCAATTTTTATAGCCAATCATGATTGATTTATGAGGTATGCTGAGGATATGGGGGTTTATGATGTAGAAAACGTCTTAAATATAAACTAGCATGTGACAAAGATCATCTTATATTGTGATAATTTTAGTAAATGCAGTTCTCGTCTCATCTCCTAGTACTCGTAAAATAGGTATAAGCATGTGATGTATCATGGGTTGGGATTACGGTTTAGGCTCTCAATGTATTATGTGGTTATGGAATAACTTGTCTTAGTGTCTCAATGCATCATGACTACACCTCTTACTTAAATGTCAACTCTCCTTTCACAGTCTTAATATGGACAAGTCATGGGCAACGAAGATATGTATGGATTATCCTACTTACAAGTACGTGTTGTCAATTGGTTAGAGTGGGCATTCCATGACAAATGTGAATTATTTCAGAAAGGTGTAAATTATGAGAAAATTCATTGTCCATGCAAGAAGAGTTTGAATGGATTCCTACAAGAAAAAAAGTTGTATTTGAGAATGCTATTGTTAATTGATGATGGGATTCCTATACCACTTGGACAATTCATGGTAAGCATATTACGGTGACCTCCTCATTAATGGATGCAGAAATTCAGTTTTAAAGCAATCAACATCTCAATCAACTGGACATCGAACATGATGTCCTTGATCGTCATCCCGATTTTGTTGAATTCATTAAAGATAGTGATCAATTCTTCACATTTTTTAAGGATGTAGAAGAACTAATAACATCTGGAAACAAGATGCATAGACAAAGTTCCTCTTGGAGTTATTCAAAATAAAGGCAAAATATAGAGTGATCACAGTTTGTATGGACATCCTCAATCTCATAATACAATACTTGAGGTGAATGATGGATTCTCCATTAGTTTATGAGATGCAAAAAAAAGACTTTCGGAAACAAGGACTTAATTTTGAGAATTAATGCTTGTCTAAATGATGACATTCGTTATAGGAAGATCTATTAGAACTAGGATGCATGTCCCCATTGTGGTGCATCAAGATACAATTGTGAACGTGTTGTTGGTTCATGCACAAAACCGACACCAAGTAAAGTATTGTGTTTCTTCCCATTGATTTTGAAGTTGTAAAGATTGTTCATGTCAAGTAGAACATCTAAATGCATGGAATCATGAAATGCAATATATATCTATATGAAAGCATTAATAGATGAGCTGAAACTTTTGTGGCATCATTGCGTACAGACTTTCGATGCTCATATTAATCAAACATTTCTCTTATGTAATGTACTGTTCCGGACAATTAACGACTTTCTTGCATATGCCAACCTCCCTGGTTGGAGCACGACAGGAAAACTTGCTTGTCATGTTTGCATGTAGAACACTCATCATCTTCATCTCAATGAGAGTAAGAAGATAGTTATTTAGACCATCATCAATTTCTCCCTGTATCACATCGATGGTGGAACATTTTACATAAATATGAGTTTGAAGGAAACCATGTCATGAGTCTGTCAGATTTCTTGAGAGAGTTTTGAGAACAGATATTGTTCGCCAATTAGGACATCAAGTGATGGAAAAGTTGCTATAGCTGAAAGACATCCCACTTGGGAAGACATTCGACAAATATTTAAAAGATCTATAGAGAGTGGGATTAAAAAAGAAGACCGTTTTTTACATTGATTTGTCGTGTTGAAAACATCTAACCATACACCACAATCTCGACGTAATGCAAGTCGAGAAGAACGTAATGGATAATGTTATGGATATGTTCAATCTCAACGACACCCCAAAGGTCACTATCAAAATACACAAAATCTACAATAGTTGGGAATTCGTCAGCATTTACATTTGATATCTAAGAATAATGGAGGCTTCGACATGCCAGATGCTCCTTATCATCTTGGTTCGAACTATTGAACTGGTTATTATCCAATCTAAGGGATATTACAGTTCATGATAGCTTCTATTCAAATATATCAAGGTGTATAAATGAAATTTGAAAAATGATGAGCAGTTTCAAAAGTCATGACAACGTCTATATGCAAATCTTCTTTCCTCTAACTTGTTGCCACAATCTGGCATTAAACCTATTACTGAGTTGGTTACTATTTTCAAGATTGTTTGTGTTAAGTCACTCGATTGAAATCTTTTGAAGAAATGCGATGTGAAGATTGTGTAGACGCTATGTAATCTTGAACAGCTTTTCCACCAGTTTTTTGATGTGATGGTTCACTTGTCCATCCACTTGGTAGATGAAGCGATGATCGGGGGACTAGTGCAAAATATCGATGGTTGTATCCTATATAGTGGTTCCTTAAGAAGCTAAAGGATAATGTTCTATATCGGTCCAAAATAGAAGCCTCTATTGTTGATGAACTGTTGTAGGGGATTTTATTGAAACTGTTGAATTCAGAATACATCTAAGCATATTGAAACTGAATATATAGCACCACCCTATTTTTGTATCGATTCGAGTGTTTTAGGACGAGTTGTTATTCTTTCACTTTGCCATGATATCCCAAACTAGATCTCTTATTGAAAATGGCAAGGACGAAGTCATGGTGGGGCGTGAAGTACTAGAAGTCCTCTCTAGAATGGGAAGAATACAACAAACTCAGGTCTATCGAGGGGATTTATTCATACCAAGGATTCCTAAAGCTCTCATCGAAGAGGAGTGTCTTGAGGGGGAATCAGTCTCATCTTCTTAGCTAGCATGAGGTATGCTTGCCGAAATGAAGGCGAATGAGGTCGAAGGGTGGATATGGATCTGGTAGTCACATACAAGAGGATGGCTATATTCTCCAACTAGGAGATGAGAGTCTGATACACCCCTCGGAGACTTGTGTGCGGGTGATCTCGACAACATGTGTGCCCATATAAGGTCATATACTGTCTCTTGACTTCTATCATTCTATACAAGAGAAATAGTGAAATCGAGCGAAATGGACCAAGAGCCGAAAGGACAATGCAACCACGTACTAGATCACAATTATGACTTTATTTGATCACCCCTTTTGACATTGTGGTCAACTTTGTCATCGCCATAATACTCTTCATCACAAATCCACATGCGTTCCACTGTCATGGTATTAATATTTCATCACCTCTCCGCTCACCCTCCATAATCGCTCGTCATTATAGCCCCATTCACTCTTTCTCACCCTCGTAGCTTTATTTCATCGATGATGTGATTGTCCTTTGTTGCCATTGGAATCACCCAATGTCATTACTCTGAATCATCCTCAGATGTTGACTTCGTCGCTCGATCACCTTCGTGACTCTTGCAATATTGGAGCGTTTAGGGTTTCTTGCTAGTATGTTATTTTTGTTAGAGTGGAAGTGGGTGGGGGGGGGGGGGGGGAGGTAAAGTCTTAAGAAAAGGCTCCTCCTCAATAGTAGTGACAACATTTTTTATATCCGTAATATTTTAATATTAACGAACTTTATTTGTCATGATACTAATTTCCTGATGATTTATAATAATCGTCACTATCTATACAAAAAATAACAACAAATATCTGCACAAACATGAAATATTGCTAATCATCAATATTTAATAGTCCTGATTATGTTTTTTTTAAATGAAAAACAACAGAATCATATACGTGATGATCCTAATCATGGCGAAGGACGGCCATCAGGAAAACAAAAAGCACAGGTCAACCCTTCTCAAAATTCGTTAGAGTCTCCCTGCTTTGCGGTGCTATTCCCCCGGGAACCCACTTCTCAGTTGAATGGCCCCTTCCCCGTTTCCCTCTTTTGCTTATAGTTCTCACCTCCCCATCCGTTCTCGTGATGCAGAGCGACCAACAAAAGCGGCAGACCTTAATAATAAGAACAAAGGATCGGAGAAAAGGTAACTAATCATTTTGAGTTGCTTGTTTCATCCTGCGCAATCTCTGAAACTTGTACATTACTACCCCTCACAGAAGTGGATTTTGCGAATGACCAACCTGAATTCTGCTTGTAGGCGTCGAAGTTAGTTCCGCTTGTGGCGAGACATGGCGTCTAACGGCCATCCGGAGAAGAAGACGGTGGATGAAGAAGAGAAAGGAGGCTTCCTGGCAAAGGTGAAAGACTTCATCCACGATGTGGGGGAGAAGATCGAAGAGGCAGTTGGGTTCGGCAAGCCAGACGCCGACGTCTCTGCCATTCATTTCACTTCCATCGATCTCGAAAAGGCCGATCTTATCGTGGACATTCTTGTATCCAATCCAAACCCTATACCGATTCCTCTCGTGGTTATCAATTACCTCATTGAAAGTAATGGCAGGAAGCTCCTCTCAGGCTTCATTCCAGATGCAGGTACCATCCAGCCCCATGGCTCTGAAATATTAAAGGTGCCACTGAAGCTGATCTATCAGGACATCAAGTCTACATACAATGACATCAAACCGGGGAGTGTCATCCCTTACTTGGTCAGAGTGGAGATAATTGTTGATGTTCCCATCATAGGTCGAATTACCCACCCCATGGAGAAGACGGGTGAGATACCGGTCCCTTACAAGCCAGCAGTCGACCTCCAAAAGATCAAGTTCGATAAGTTCTCCTTCGAGGAAACAAGCGCGACGCTTCACCTGAACATCGACAACAAGAATGACTTCGACTTGGGTTTGAATTCATTGGATTATCACGTGTCGCTAGGGACTGTGAACGTAGGTTGTGCCCGTCTCCCGAAGTCGGCGATGATTCTGAAAAACGGAGCTGGGGTAGTCGAGATCCCGATCTCGTTCAGGCCGAAGGACTTTGGATCTGCATTGTGGGATATGATCAAGGGTAAAGGGACCGGATACTCGATGAAGGGAACGATTGAAGTGGACACTCCTTTCGGCCCCATGAAGCTGCCCTTCGAAAAGGAAGGCGGGAGTACACGCCTAAAGAAGTCTGATGACAAAGATGATGACGACGACATTAAGGTATGCTGCATTAGATATATAATATATCCATTAGGATATTCAGAACTGCTGCAGGGATTATAAGGTCTTTTTTTACTGTGAAAAGCATTTACAGTCTCTTTTTTTCTCATTATTTTGCAGGCAAGCTGAGGAGTACCAACAGTAAGCAAAGAAAACCCAAGTCTTCCTCTTCTTTTGTTTTTGGAAGATGACCATATTATTCTATCTAGTCGGCCCTTCTCCCCAACACACTGTTACTGCATTTGAACAATTTTCGTGTTCTTCTTTTTTTTTAAAATTTTGCGCCCTCTTTGTAACTGGGTTGTGGTAATATTGTTTTACATCATAGTTAGGAAATGAAATATGTATCCATTTAAACGAGAGAAGGAAGATCAAACGCTAAAAACAAGTAATACAGAGAAGAGTGGTTCACGCCGTGCCTCCGTTTCTTGCGATATCTTCGTAGCCCGTCGAGGATGGGCTGCTAATAGAAGTAGGAATAGCAGAGGAAATCAAGGATGCTGCTAAGACATTCGTAGCAGCAAGAACAACTAATAGAGACAGTACGTACACAAACAAACAACCATTAGAAGTACTCAATAACAACGGAAACAAAATCGTGAGACTGCACTCACCATTCATTTGTGATCCTGTCTTCCGTATCAACACTGGAAAATACTTGGGGATGTGGTGGCTCCATCTCGCTCTCTCTATCTCCACTTCTTTCTCTCTCTGTCTCAACCTTCCAAAGATGAATATCCATCCAATCAAATATGGCCCCGCGCGCCTTCTCCTGTCTTCATTTTTTTTCTTAATGGCCACTATCCTCTCTATCCAATGCTGTGCATTACAGTGCCCATTTGGTATAGTTCAGCTACGTGGATTCTTAGGTTACATTCAGGTACATCTTGGGTCATTTTCAAGTTTAGATCCGAAAAACTAAGATTCTTCTTGGTATAGTCTGGTTCCAATATTTCATATGAATTTCTTCGATTGGGTCATGTTGCCCAATCAGAAAAAAGAGAAACCAATAAAATGTTAGAAAATAAAAATAAAATGGCTAATGCAGTCAAGTAGAAAAGTGTTCTACATGAAAGTTGTTTTTTTAAGATCTACAACTTTTATGTAAAATCAAAAAATAGCCCCATTTTTGGGCAAATTTTTTTATTTTTTTGAAAAATATCGTCATGTATATTCATCCCTATATCCCTCCTATATGCCATTCGAATTTCGTCAGAAATAGAGACTCCAACTGCCTCCATCCAGACATGGTCGATTTTAAAAATCCTACGACCGTTAAAAAAATGATCTCCAGATGGAGGCCGTTGGAGTCTCTGTTTCTGACGAAATTCGAATGACATATAGGAGGGATATAGGGATAAATATAAATGATGATATTTTTCCAAAAAAATAAAAAAAATTCCGAAAAATGGGGTGGGGCAGCTCCATTTTTCCCAAAATAAAATACATCAAATATACATACTTTTTTTTGTAAGTAATTTTCAACAACAACAAAGCCTTTTCCTGCATCAAGTAGGGTCAGCTACATGGATTCTTTGCCTCCATTCAGATTTATTTTGGGTCATTCTCGAGCTTAAATCCAAAAAAGTAAGATCCCTTCGTATAGTCTCATTCCAACACTTCTTGGACCTTCATCACCCTATCTTAGCTAGCTAAACAATCCAAAACTTGCATCTCCTAATCGATGCATCAGCTGGCCTCCTTTGCAAATGGTTAAACCACCTTAAACGGTTTTCACGTCTCATCCTCGATCGGAGGTACACTAACTTTCATTTTGATTGCATCATTCCGAAATCGATCTTTATGTGTGTGTCCACACATCCACCTTAGTATTTTCATTTCTAATACTGTCATTTTCTACACATGTCTATGATTCACATGCCAATGTTCAGATCCATAGAGTATAACAAGTCTCATGACTACTTTGTAGAACTTTCCTTTGACTTTCAAAGAAATTTTCATATCACAGAGGACAACAGCGACTCCTCTCCATTTTAGCCAACCTGCATTTATTCTATTAGTAATATAATTATCATTTCCTCCATCATGTTGTAAAATAGTGTTGGACATGCGAGCCCACGATGAGACATTATGCAATAAATGTTATTGTGAATATCATTCCCTGATCTGAAATGAAGAGTAATTAATTTGCATAATAGGTCCCTTAGTACAATTAGGGTTATGTACCATGGCTATCTTAATGATCATACAACTGTTGATTCAATTATTCAATCATAGAGGCTGGTGCTTGGATGAATATCTAAAGAGTTAGATTGAGGACTCATCAAGCACCGTCAAATGATTGTTAAGATGTGATCTCCAGCCTGAGTAGGAGATGGTAATCCTTTCTCACATAGGCTGATATCTGACCGACCTCTAGATGCAGGTCCTCTGCATAGGATTAGATATTCGGAGGTGTCAGATTAGCTAGGTCAAAGAGTTGACTTAACGAGATCGAGATAACCAAAGTCCTATGTCATATGCTGTCACGATATAGGCACGCATCCTCTGACCGGAGACAGATGTGTTACTGTATGTCTGTGTATGTACATTTGGCAGACTGATAGGTTGATGACCTAACCAAGGTCTATACACCGGTGCGTTGATGTGCATATAAGGGCTTATGAGTAATACGATCTCTCAAAGGGATCATACAGGTTCACTACTGAACCGGAAGACATGAGCTCACTCGTGAGATATTGGGAAGAATCAAATTCCATGCACGGTCGTCTCGCTTTGGAAGCTTGACTGAATTTGTAGGTCTTATATATACTTTTGGAAAGTATATGATCAAGACCTAGGTATGATATATGCTTTTGAAAGGATTTGATCAGTACCAAATCTCAATGATCAAATGAGAAACTTACTGATAAAACCCTGAAGAAGACCGTATAAAATTGATCTTGATCTTCGGGTTGGTCATAGGTCTTCCAGTATGCAGGATGTACATGTATTGGGAATACCAAAGGGTGATGTGATGATAAACGATTGTATAACCATGATGCTTCCATTCTGAGGGAGTGATGAAACAGGTCAGGATTTTAGTGACTCCTCTCAGTAGAGAAGCAATCTGATCTTGGTCCAAGTGTTGGACATTAGTCTGAATGAGATTCAGATGAAATGAGAAGATTAGATTTGCAGTCTTGATTTAATCAAGCATCTATGGGAGGTTTGTAAGATCTGGATTTGAGATGAGATCTCAAAATCCAAGTCACTATACGTGGAACAATACAATCGCCATGTTCTTATCTCCAAGTATTTGCGGAGAAAGCACATTATTCTTGAAGGGGTTCAAGAATAATTCATTTGATGAACTACATATCCAAGGAAGAAGGATTTGATGATTAAATGAGATTTAATTATCAAGTATAATATGAATGAGACTCATATTGTGAGAATAATTATCCAAGATAATTAAATAGGATTTAATTATCAAGGATTAGAGAATGTAGATAATACTATCCATAATATCTGTGTATTATAAATATGATTTATAATATACATATATTGAAGAGAGAGAATTTTTGTAAATGATATTTGTTAATTATTAATGTGGATTGGATTCACATTGATTAGTTAATTGGAAATGTAATTTACAAATTAGTTTGGGTTGTGAATATGATTCACATATTTTCAATTGCATGATTGAAATATTCGCAAATTAATTGGGAATTGATTTGGTGGATAATTTTGCAATAGATATACATTAATTATATGGGAATTAATTTGGTGGATAATATTGCAAAACAAATAAGAGATAATTGGATTAAATAAAAAGGGTTGGATAATACACCACCAAATGAGGTGGCGTCACCTATGACTTGGTCATGGGTGACACCCCATCTATTTAGGGTGAATTATCATCTCAATTTTATTATTATCCTATTATCTTGTGTTAATTAATTTATTTAAATTAAATTGTGTTGATAATATTGCAACATATATTTAATTTAAATATAAATTAATGTTATTGATTTTTTAATCAACAACAATCTTGGCCATTGATTAATACATAGACCAACTTGGTCGTTGGATCTGTGTCCCATGGATTGAGATCCATTGGATCCTAAACTAATATAAAAGGAGGACTAACCTATCCTTTCAAGATACATGATTTTATAGTTGTAGAAGCCTACTACTCTCTCTCTCACATTCTCGTCCTCTCTCTTTCTCTTCTCCAAGAAGTGGTCGTCCACTTTGTGTTGAGAAGGAGAGCCTCTCACGCCTTTGCCTTCGACGACTCGAGGATCTCCTTCTTCTTTGGGGCTGCTTACTCTAAAGGAAGACGACGAATTTTGTTCGACGACATCAGGGGATTCGATTGCTTGGATCTTCATCAAAGATTGTGGGAGGATCGCGTTGTAGGTGAAATAATAAGATATAAATATGAATGTATAAAAATATAAGGAGAGTTAGATAATACCGGATTTGATGAGACGAACCAACTTGCCGAGGCGTGCAAAATGCACTGACCTTAAGAATAGATTCGTACCCCCACGGAAATTCCGATGGTGCAATCGGTATTGGTACGACTACTCTCCAGGATACAACGGCGAGATCTCGACGGGCGTGCACTCGCCAACGTCAAGATCGATTGAGCAACATAGATCTTTCCTTCAAGTAGACTCATTCTAAACAAGTGAAAAGAATACAATTGTCTATATCTGTTTTCTAACCATTGCTATAATCCTTTATTTATATAAAGAGAAAGCAACATCGGTTACAAACATTAAGCAACAGTAATGCGTCAACAATTAACCTCATCGTTAATAAAAAGTAAATACAAATTACATTATTGCTGCAGTTACAAGAAAAATCATAAGCAGCCCGTTTAATTTCCAATCAAAACCGTCAGACTAATTAGTGCTAACGGAATAGTGCAAGAAATATAAAATAACTTTAAAATACGTTGAACGTTTGCACTTAACGGATGATTTCATATTAATATGGTAATCAAATGTAACGCAAAGGCCATGGCCATGCAACGTGCAAAGATAGCACGTAATATAATAATAATAATATGGTAATAGTAATAGATAAAACAATAGTAATCGCATCTCCAAAGAAACCGTAAAGGCCAAATTGAATTCGATATATATTAAAGAAACAAGAATGGAGTTATATACACTGCATGTAAATATCACATACACCGTATTTATAACATTCCATTCTAGCACAAGAATAATAAGGAGACGGGTAATCAATCATAAGTTTTCATGGGTGTATAATGAAAAAAATCATAATATATGTATTTGAAATAAAATATCAACAATCCCCCACTATTTCAAATACAAATTTTTTTTTGAATTATTCTTCATCCACCACTAATTCAAACAAAGATAAGATAAATATTATAAGAGGGAGAAAACTTAAAGAGGACTATTGAAGGAATTCGAAAATGTAATGCATAAGACTTGGTGTCTTATCGACTATGAACCAAGACGTAGAGAGTATGAATATAGTTTCTAAAGGTTGGTGGAATAATAATTCCTATGAACCGATCCTTTAATTTTGAAACCATTGACCCATATCCCACACGTTTTCTGATCTTTGTTGCTCATGCGGGTTGACACGTTTCGGCCATGCGTCTACCTGGATTTTTCATGAGTGCTCTAGAGATTTTGCCCAAAAATCTCATAGGAAGCGGCCTCACCTCCACACCCATATAGGTGGATCATCATCAAGTGTATACTGCTTTTATACACCACCCAATTTGGGCTATGATGTCCATTAAGAACATGTATGTTCAACCTCACCACTTATGATACTATCGTATCGTACACCATAGGAATAGGGATTAACTGGATAGTATCCTCTTAGTCGTCTAGTGAATTGTTTATCCCATATGAACCTCCTTCCCGGGATCTCCGTTCATGAAGGTTGGGTTTCCATCACTTCGACTATTGATTTGGGCACAATCCCATTCCCCTCGATGTACTCTCCACAAGCTTTTTGCTTAGTGGTTTAGTCAGAGGATCAGCCAGATTCCACTCTGACTTCACATAATCCATGGATATGATGCCATGAGATGTCTCACAATATTGTCCTAGGAAAATATGTCTGGAGAATATGCCTGCTTCTCCCATTATAAAATATTTTTAGCAACATGGCTTCACAATAGAAATATTCACGGCAATAGCTTCATCAAAATGGAAAGATCTGCTCAGAAGATTCTCATCCATGACATGAGAACATGACGTATCTAACGCAATGAACTCGGATTCTATTTTATATCGAGCAATGCATGTTTTCTGATGTTGATTTCAAAGAATAGCTCCACTTTCATATTAAGAATATTCTAGTAGTAATATTCAACTCAAGAATCAAGGATCGAATTTGCATCATGATATCCTTCACGAATTGGATGATCTCCACAAAACATTAAACAATAGCTCCTTGCTTTCTTAAGATATAGAAGCATTATTGCCAGAGCATCAAATACTTTCTTCTGAATTCTGAGTAAACCTGCATAACTTTCAACAACATATGCAATATCTTGTATAATGCATAAGAAATCAATAGTTGTGCATATCTAATTTGAAGTATACAATCACTTTTACTATTTTTAGAACGAGTTTGCAGTAAAAGGAGTTCTTTCCAGCTTGCATTCAAAAGAATAAAATCTTTTGTTAATCTTCCAATATAATATCCATGCGAGAGAAAATTACTAATTAAAATATATCACAAGTATTTGTTTCTCCCATGTTTTTGACATCAAACGAGCAGGAAAAAAAACGTGTCTCCTTTTTTTTGTCGTAAGAGATCACATTATAATCATATTTCATGATAGTTTAAGCAATTTTGATTCAATGCATGTTTACATTTCTTATCCTCAATAAATGAGACATTGGTTAAACACCCCCACACTTCTGAATATTTCAAACTAGTAATTTTATGAATATAGCTACATCATTAAACTCTTAAAAAAAATTCTTTCAACATTTTTTTTTCAACATTACGTGAACCGGAAAGTTGCTCAACTAAGGCTACATCTAAGAGCAGGCATTTGGATAAAAGAAATAATAGACCCTCCGAATCTATTCTTAAGATTGTAGGTGAAATAATAAGATATAAATATGAATGTATAAAAATATAAGGAGAGTTAGATAATACCGGATTTGATGAGACGAACCAACTTGCCGAGGCGTGCAAAATGCACTGACCTTAAGAATAGATTCGTACCCCCACGGAAATTCCGATGGTGCAATCGGTATTGGTACGACTACTCTCCAGGATACAACGGCGAGATCTCGACGGGCGTGCACTCGCCAACGTCAAGATCGATTGAGCAACATAGATCTTTCCTTCAAGTAGACTCATTCTAAACAAGTGAAAAGAATACAATTGTCTATATCTGTTTTCTAACCATTGCTATAATCCTTTATTTATATAAAGAGAAAGCAACATCGGTTACAAACATTAAGCAACAGTAATGCGTCAACAATTAACCTCATCGTTAATAAAAAGTAAATACAAATTACATTATTGCTGCAGTTACAAGAAAAATCATAAGCAGCCCGTTTAATTTCCAATCAAAACCGTCAGACTAATTAGTGCTAACGGAATAGTGCAAGAAATATAAAATAACTTTAAAATACGTTGAACGTTTGCACTTAACGGATGATTTCATATTAATATGGTAATCAAATGTAACGCAAAGGCCATGGCCATGCAACGTGCAAAGATAGCACGTAATATAATAATAATAATATGGTAATAGTAATAGATAAAACATTAGTAATCGCATCTCCAAAGAAACCGTAAAGGCCAAATTGAATTCGATATATATTAAAGAAACGAGAATGGAGTTATATACACTGCATGTAAATATCACATACACCGTATTTATAACATTCCATTCTAGCAGAAGAATAATAAGGAGACGGGTAATCAATCATAAGTTTTCATGGGTGTATAATGAAAAAAATCATAATATATGTATTTGAAATAAAATATCAACACGCGCCTCATCATCGCTCCCGCAAGTGCATTCTTCAATATCCTTCAAGTGGTATCATAGCCTTAAGTCGAAAAAGGTTTTGGATATGATCCATAGACCTAGGACGACTTGGGTTTGAAAGAATCGTGAAAGTTTTGTCGCGTTTCAATTTTCGCACCTCTGTCTAATTGAAATTTTCAATACTGTTTAGATTATTTAAATACGAAATTTGCAATTGGATTCTATTCCCCATTAAATAAGGAAACCATAGGATCTGAGTTTACAAAATTTGGATTTCATTTGCTCATGATATGGCCTTTTGAATATGCACGTATTCACTGTTGCGGGAACAACAGATCTAAACGTGATTAATGAGTTAATTACTGTTTTGATATACCTAGAAATGCGTGAATTATCACTTGGATTCTTTAACAAATCAAATTAGCAATCTTTAAAAACTGATTTTGTAATTTTTAGATTTAAATTGATCAAGATAAGTTAATTTTAGTGATTGGGGGTCACTGCTGGAAATTGACATTTTTTATCATGAACCTTGTGATAAGTCATTCAAATATGTCGATGAAAATTAATTGTTAATTTTCAGAAATAATTAGTGATAAATATTTGTGAAATATTTAAAGAAATAATTATTTCATTGAATGACTTTTGACTAACCATAATGATAAGATAGTTGATCTTGATCATTGGTTGATATGAATTCATCAACAAACATTGATTTCAGGAAAAACTTTAGTTTATCCTACAATAGTTGTAGCACAACTTTTACATGAAAAACCCTCTTGCTTGAATAGGATTGGAGATTTGTTTAGCAAATCTCCTTATAATATAATCAAATTTTTTTGATGTATATTATATGGTATAATTTCGGTTGAAAAAACGATGAGCATCTGAAAGTACATGATGATCTATTTGGCATTATCCTTTCTGAGGTAGATATGGTGTCGAGTCGGAGAGTATTGGGGTTGCGGGTTGCAACGTATGTGGTCCGTCCCACTCTCGTCGGTACTGGCCATGACAACGGGTAGGAACTCGATAATGCCAGAGAAAGTCAAAGTGTATTTTTCTAATTATTAAAATTCGAATAATACATACTTTGATATTATACCTACTATTCAAGTAATAATCAAGTTTGTTGTTAGATAATTGGATTGATGATTAATGTAATGTGATTAAATTAATTATATCCAATAAACACTCTATTATGAATAGATGTGTATTTCCCTTGGAAGAACTAATTATGTGAATATGATTCACGATAATTAATTATTACAATTTGAATATGAGGTAGAGGATCACATAAGTGACGTCAGTGGTCTCCCGTCAAGGCAAAGGATTCCGTCGTCAGATTTTGTATATAGGAGACGCATGTCCGAAGTGACAGGTCCTATATATGATTTATTTGGATCGGGTTCTTTGCTTCTCGAAAGAGTAAGGCCGTATATGTAGTGACCCCAATATCGAGTCCTCATATTATTGGGTCAATATTGGATTGCGTATAGCGAGTATTCAGCCTGCTGATGGTTGGTTCAATTAATGACGGGTCAACATCACCTTAAGGGTGGTGGGCCTGGGTGTTAAAGTCCGAATTGGGAAATGCAAGTTAGACTTGCAAGGCGGAATGTGTTCCCGCTTCTCTTTATAAGAGTCGCAGGTTCTCATATTAATGGGATGTGACGAAGATAGGAAAGGAGATCCCAGATCTTGCTTGAGATATAATGGTAAGTATCTCTCTTACATTGAAAGTGATTAAGGGAATGAACTTTCGGTGTTGACAATGCAAGACAACTTTGAAATAAAAAATCCTAAATCAAAGTAAAATATGTATATATAATATATTTACACTTATGCAAATTTCTTATTTCAAATAATCCTTAACCCACTCAATATTATACTAAATAATAACCAGTAAAATATCATGGACTGGACTCATGATCCAGATATTGTACTTGCAATTGAACACATAATGTATGTGGTTGCATTGTGCAAGATTCCTCAACATAATGAGGTATGACAATTAAATAAGACAATAAGACATCACCTTAGGGTTCGTATGTCTCTATAGTCTTGATCTTTCATCGAGTGTACTTTGGAAGTGACATGTCGATGGTGATCGTAATTTTCGAATAATCCTTATAAAATAAATGAAGATATTTTGGCATATATATGTGCTCTAGACATTTAATCATGAATGACATGGTTCTCTACATTATGAAGAATGGTGGCTCGAAAGAGATGATGTATTCAAAATATTTGAATACTTACCTGAACCCAATTCTCTAAGAGTTGAGATGTATGTAGATATGATGAGTGTCATCATTCTACTATCTATACTCAAGTCATTCATGAAGCTTCACGATATTCATATTGTATGAATTTAATGAAGCATGTATAAATATTGAAATGCTCTTACATTGAATTATTTTGGATTTAACATAAGAGATCCTTAGTCCTAAGCAATGGTTGTTTATAGATGAAGAGAGCACAGTGGAAGTATGGGTTGGACCCATGTGAGAAGGAAAGTTAAAGAGTTAATTGTACTTTTGTGACATCCATATGACATCCAAAGAGTTGGATGAATGACAATACTGCAATAAGTTGATGTGTTGATAGTATGACTATCAAATCTGTCTAAAATCCTTAGTGAAGGACTCAGATAGAGCATCAGAATATTCTAAATATCACCATTGACTCTGACTTTCTTATTTCATAAGAAAAAGTCTGACAATTGTATCCCAATCTTCTAATGACATTTGCAATTGGTTGCATATATATATATATATATATTAGAAGATTAGAAATTTGATCTTAAGGTTTAGTAGTCATCTACATGGATATTGCTGTAATTGTTGCAACAATCTCTGTTGGATAGATAGACTTCATATTCTCAGTGGGAGAGCCCTTAGTCTTGGAGAATGTCTCTATGATCTAGATAGTAGAGTACACTCATTGTTTGTTTCTAAATGTTGGAAATAAGCATGAATTCTGAGATAGAACTATCATAAAGAGTTATGATGGAAATATTTTAGATAGTAATCTAACATCTAATGGACTCCACAAAATTAGAAAATGGTTCATTAACATTTCTAATACTGAAAATCAAACCTTATAAGATCAATAGGAGGATGAAGATCATTTGACAATGATCTGGCATCAAGCCTTGGACATTTGTCTGTTGATTTGATCAATAGACTAGTAAGATATGAAACTTTAGAATGTCTAAAATTTCAAATCTTACATACTTGTCAATATTGTATTCAAAGTAAAATATCCAATACACCCTTCTCTAGGAATGGTGTTAGATGTCGAGGTATTCAAGATCTCATACATATTGATGTATGTAGATCATCTATATCATAGTAAACATTATGGATATGTGATATCGATTGATGATTATGTATGATATGAGATTTCTTCTCTTCACCTGGGAAACCTTTGAAATGTTCAAAGATTTCACAATTTTGGTTTAGAACCAAAGTTTGAAATAAGATTAAATAAATTTGATCTAACCAAGGTAGCAAGTACCCGTTAGATAAAATTCAAAGAATACCTTATGGAGATATGAATATCATTTCTATCTCACTCCTCCTGATAAACCTGAACTCCATAGAGTTGTAGGAGATACAATTGGATCATGTGTGACATGATTTGATCAATGATGAATTTTAGCATAATTACCTCTTAGTTTCCAGGTATATATGTAGTAGAGACTACACTATATATCCTTAATAAGATTCCATGCAAGTAAGCTGGAATTAAGCACTAGAGAGTGCTACTCCATTAGGAAAATAAAGGATGGTATTGGATACCTACTTTATGACCTTGAGATTATTAAAAGATCTCATCTCTTAGAATGTGATTCTTGGAGGATTGAGACTCTTGAGAATCAACATGAAAATGAAGTGATGTATTCCATGTGTCGATTAAGTCTGACAATGATCGGACTTCATGTGATGAAGCTCCTAAGGATCATGACATGGAAAGATGGATATTAGCAATAAAGTTTATATGGACCCTCGAGGATCCACCTATATGGGTAAGACCCATAAAGGTGTAAATGGATCTTCAAGAGAAGAGGGAACCTGATGAGAAGGTAGAGACCTTCAAAGCTTGGTTCGTAGCCATAAGCTACACACCAGAAGAGAAGACATTGCTTGCAATGAGACTTGCTCTTCGGTAACCATGCTTAAAATCATCAGAATATTGGCTATCAAACCGAGAGCATAATACATCATCTACTCACTACTTGGGGTTGGGTGATCAAACCGAGAGCATAAGACATCATCTTCTTCACTAGCAGTTGAGAGGTCCATGTAGCAACACCCGAGCCTAGAGTTTCACTGCCTTCACCTCCACCTTCATCTTCAAAAGGTAGATATAGATCTCCATTAGCCATGGAGAATTTACTAGTCACGAATTCCTCCTCTTCACCAGCAGCAACATCCCGAACTTTTTTAGATTATGCTTTTCCTTTACCTGTTTTGGACAACACTGTACACATTGATTCTGATTGTCCTAATGTACATGAAAATTCCCTTCTGAATAATAGAAATGTGCATTTGAATGTTTCTTCTGATTTTGTGTCATTTCCTTCTGCTCTCAAATCTAAAAAATCCAAAAATTAATAATAACCCTATCTAATCCTGGAATGTTTGAAATCTTACAAAACATCATTTTACATATGTCACTCCCTAAGACCATGGAGTACATGCCTGTAGTGAAAAAGGGAATGAAAGAGGCATATACACAAAAGCATCAACCAAGGAAGAATATACGAAATAAAAAAAAACACACCTTGACCATGGCCACAGTTCATGCCAACAACAACGTTCTGCCTAAAAAGAAAGATAAGGGAGCACCTCACATCTGTTACTGAATATCTTATCATGATTTTGATTATACTCTTCTCGATAGTGGTTACTCCATTAATATCTTTCCATCCTCTCTCCTCAGTGAGTTTGGGTAAGGACCTCTTAAAATGACCTGGATGATCCTTCAGTTTACTGATAGTAGGCCGAGGGGAATCTTAGAGGACGTTATAAGCTCAAGGAATGAAATTCCTTGTTTATTTTGTTGTCATGGACATGGACACGCCTACACCGTGATTCCATACCCTAATTGTACTAGGTCGAACGTTACTCTAAATGGTCGAAGCAGTAGTTGATTACGATACTATGGAGATCATCTTTCACTCTCATAGTGACAAGGTGAAAATTGAGACGATCTCTGATCCTACATCATCACTGTCACTACAATATATGAGAGAGAGAAAGTAACACTGAAGCCAGAGGACTATGATTTTCTTGTTTAATTCTGAGAGACAGATCTTTTCACTTATTTCATAGATACCTAGGAGTTCCTTTCCCAAAAGTATTATCTGGACAACACAGTCAACTTGAGTCTCCTTATTGATCCAATTGAGTTAGTTGCTAATGGACAATTTAAATTGATTTCTGAGGATCAATATGAGTTTTTGGAGGTACCTTCTGATATTCCTTTAACACACTTTTTTGAGATTACTGATAATATACCTCCTTCTAAGAGATCTGAGGTATAGCTATCTGAGTCATTTGGTGAATTTCCAGAGTTATGCATAGATGAGAGACATCTTTCTGAGATTATTGTTGAGATATCTGGGCCGTTAGTTGATGAAAATTCTGAAGATCCTGATGAGCCCCTCGTTTCTGAGTAGAGATCATTCATTGCAGAATTATCAGAGATTTTACTTGTTGAGCCGTTAGTAGACACGGTGGGCAGTTCATAGAGTACAGATCTCATACTGTCTACCAGACAGTAGTAGAAGTTAATGTAGAACCGATTCAGACCCCACCAGTGCTTAAGGTTTTACCTTCAACGTTGAAATATGCCTTCCTTGCAGGTCCCCACACATATTAGTAAAAAAATCAAAAACATGTCATTTTACCTATTTGAAATTTAAAAATTCATAAAATTTTGAATATTTCTCTAAAAATTCCAAAAATGTATATTAGTTTTATTTCATTGTCTTTTAATTTCTGTCAAAATTCCGTGCATTAATTCTTTTCAAAACCCCCAAAAAATTAAAAAATGCTAAAAACTTATAAAAAAAATTATATAAAAATTTAATAAATCATGATTTTAGTTCCTGTAGATATTTACGTATATTTCATCATAAATGCCAGGAGTTTTGGGCATTAATATATTTTTAAGTTGCTAATCTCTAAGTATGCATTGTTTATCATTTTTGCCATTCCTTGATTTGAAGGAAAATACAAAAACATCTGAAAATTCTACAAAAAATTCTCAAAAAAATTTCAAAGCCTTTAAAACCCAAAAATATTTTCTCTGAATTTTTCTGAGTATTTTTGATATAAATGAAAAATACAATTGCAAAATTAAAATAACTAAAAATTTAAAAATCAGAAAATACAAAAATAGAAAAACAAATAAATAATAAAAAAATTAAAAGATAAAAAAATCTACAAAAAACAAGGATAATTTGCATTTGAGATTCCTGCTTTTTCTCTTAATTGAATTTCTTTCGTTTATTTGAATAACCCTCGGATATTGTAGCCTCCTTGAGTTCGATCATGTCTGCTATACATGTAAATAGGTAGCAAAAAATTCCCTTGCTCCACCTTATTCTATGTAATTATTTTACAGCAAGAGAATAAAAAAATTATTTATTTGATCCAAGAATTTTGGGGATAATGACAACTCCACATATCATCAATAACCAATCCTCTAGATATTCCGTATCAACAACACCTTTGTTTCCTGCAATAAGCATAAGTTCGCTTTTGCTTCCTATACTAAGTTTCCAATGCTCACATTCTTTTCCGGCCTCTCAAGCCCCCTAACATTCCATGGAAAAACTTTCATTAAGATACCTTTGAGCTCCTTCTAATGGAGTGTGGTTGGACCACCCCCCAAGCATTCTGCAAACTTGCAATCTAATGGGGAGAATCGGTTCATCCCACTCCATGGTGAGGACCCCACTAACCATTGTTGGGGCAAGAGATCATGTCATTCCGCTCCCTCCAGAACCTCTGCCCTACGTCTCCTTCTGGCTGCCTTAAGTCTGCCCATTTTCTCATAGCGCTCGTTGGTGTCTACCTTATCAGTCGAGCTTGAAGTCACCCTTTCAGGTCTTACTCCTGTAGCTATGTCCATTTCTTGCTCCTACCTTTTGATCCATGTAGGATCAAGCAATTCCTCTTGCACTTTCCCCCTTAATTGACCCGCCTCTCCTGGAATGTGTTCCCTCTCCCTATCCCATACCATCAACACAGTGGCTATCCTCCCTTCCTCGCTAAATCCTGGGCATTTCTACCCCACCCTCTCCTCTATCTCCCCCTTCCAACCGAGCCTTCGAGCCAGGCTTCACGACCCTATACTCCTGTCGAGCCTCCGAAAAGATCTCGTCATCGAGCTTCCTAGCTCACCAACTCCCTGATCTAGACAACGCTCCTCGTAGGTGTGTCCGACTCCAGTTCCCCATAGCTTGGCCCTCCTCCAGCCCATCTACACTTGGTTTTGTCAGCCCCTTCGAGGCCCTTCTAGCCTTACTTCCTTTCACCTGCTCTACATAGGAAATGGGAGTTCTGCTCTATTTCCCCCCACCCACACAATGAACTCCCTCTGCTCCTTCTTCCGATGTTAAGATCATGCTTCTTTTCAGTGGGTCCATCCTTGTGTCATAAGTGTTGGTAGTCAAGGTCTCTACTTCAACTATGCTCTGTAACTCAACCCCATGTTCCTAGTTTCTTGCAACCCCGAAGTCCCCAAACCTAAAGTTGTGTGGTGTCTTCTTTGTGGTCGGATCAAAGGTCGGCATGCAATCCTCTCCCATGGTTCCCTTCAATAGTTGTATGATGCCTAAAACGAGTATCGAGGGAGGTCGTTCTTCCTCCTCCTTGAAAGATATGGTATAATCCTCAAGCACATCACGGAAGCATGAACGTCGTATCGAATACAACGAAGAACGACTAGTCGAACTAGTTGTTCTATGCAGCAGAAATTAAAAAAAAATTATGCAACAAAACCACATGATCCGAGAATTGTTTTCAGATCGTTTCGTCTAAACCACGAACAAGTAATAGGATTACCTCTTTAAGCATGGTTGCGATCGAGTCTCTAAACGAAGAGACCTCCTGTCACAAGTCCGATTTGACGGAGGAGACGCTTGCAAGTGCGGGGATGAACCATGTGCTTCTCGCAATCCATGTTGATGATCCAAGTGATGTATCTCCCGATTTCGACACACGAGATCCATCGTCTTCTTCACGAGCGAGGCACACCGAAGGAGACAGGGATCCATGAGCAAACGATCGGGCAACATAACGACGACACTGCTGCGATGGAGAACCTCTCTAGGGCATCCGTGGTGGATGGCCATGAGAGGAAGAGAGGGCTGACGTGTATAGAAAAATAGAGAGAGAGAGATGTGCCTCTAAAGCATAGTGTGTCAAGAATAGAAATGGGGTGCCTCTCCTTTTATAACATTCTGGGATCCATGGATCTCAATCCATGGGACAACACAAATCCAATGGCTCCCATTGATTTGTGTTTCTTTTGATGGCCAAGATTGTTGTTGGTTAAAAACACAACAACTAATTTAATTCAGATTAAATATACTTGATAAATCAAATATTATTCAATCCTAAATTAAATCACAAAATTGGAGATAATGGAGATGAGAATCTCCACATTCCATGGAGAGCCATGGACGTCCACCAATTCCAATTTGGAATGACCAGCCATCCACACTCCAATTAGGAATGTGAGATTCTCCAATGAAATCCAAGATTTAATGGTTATTTATATCTCCAACTACAACAACAATTGTTGTAAAATATTCGACAACAATAATTCATAATTATTTTGTGCAATCTTACCATTGGAAATTTGTGAATCATATTCACAACCCAAAATAAAATGTAAATTACATTTTCAATTTAATGTCCAATGTGAATCCAATTCACATCAACATTTAATTAACAAATGTAAATTACAAATTTCTCTCTCTTATATATTATAAGTCACATTTATAATATATATATATATGATTAATATGCATAGGGTTATATACATTATTCATATCCACGATAATTAAATCACATTTAATCACCTTGGGTCTCTATTCTCATGTGCCCAAATAATATGAATCACATTCACATTATTCACATATTTGATAATGAAATCACATTTAATTATCTAAGATAATTCTCTCTATAATATGAATCAATTTCATATTATTTATGATAATTAAATCATATTTAATTATTTATTTTCTCAATGCTCGGATATATATATCAACAATAGAATTATTCATGAACTCTTTCAAGGATAATGCGTTTTCTCCGCGAATAATTGGAGATAAGGATAGGGCGGTTGTATTGTTCCACGTATAGTGACTTGTATATTGAGATCATATCTCAAATCCAGATCGCGGGCCTCCCATAGATCCTTGATTAAATCAAGACCGCAAATTTAATCTTCTCATTGCATCTGAATCACATTCAGATCGATGTCCAACATTTGGACTAAGATTAGATTACTTCTCTACCGAGAGGAAACACTAAAATCCAAACCCGTTTCATCACTCCCTAGGAGTGGAAACGTCATGGTTATACAATCGTTTATGATCACATCACCCTCAGGTATTCCCAATACATGTACATCCTGCATACTGGAAGACTCAGAATAAACCCGAAGTATTGCATCAACTTTGTACTGTCTACTTCATGGTTTTATCAGTAAGTTTCTCATTCGATCATTTGGAGTCGATATTGATCATATACTTTCCAAAAGAATATATCATACCTAGGTCTTGATCATATACTTTCCAAAAGTATATATATCACAAGTTTAGTCAAGCTTCCAAAGCGAGATGACCGTGCAGACAGAATTTGATTCTTCCCAATATCTTATGAGTGAGCTCATGCCTTCCAGTTCACTAAATGACCTTGTATGATTCTTTGAGAGATCGTATTACTTATATGCCCTTATATGCACACCAACGCGCCGGTGTATAGACCTTGGTTAGGTCATCAACCTATTGGTCTGCCAAATGTACATACTTAGACATATAGTAACACATCTGTCTCCGGTCAGAGGATGCGTGCATGTATCGTGACAGCGTACGATATAGGACATGGGTTATCTCGATCTCGTTAAGTCAACTCTTTGACCTAACTAATCTGACACCTCCGAATCTCTATTCCCATGTAGAGGACCTGCATCAAGAGGTCGGTCAGATATCAACCAAATTGAGAAAGGATTGCCATCTCCTACTAAGGCTGGAGATCGTCACTTAACAATCATTTGTCGGTGCTTGATGAGTTCTCAATCTAACTCTTTAGATATTCGTCCAAGCACTGGCCTCTATGATTCAATAGTTGAGTCAACAACTGTATGATCATCAAGATGGCCATGGTACATAACCATAATTGTACTAAGGGACCTATTATGCAAATTATTTATCTCCATTTCAGATCAGTGAATGATATTTGCAATAACATTTATTGCATAATGGCTCGCCGTGGGCTCGCATGTCCAACAATCTCCTACTAGCCCAAAGAGCCATTAATGGGCTAATCAGTTAAACCCACACTCATGTGACAATCATAGGCTATTTAGAAAATAGCTAGGTAAGCTGATCAATCACTCTGTTCATGCGAGACTACGCCAAGTCCTTTTATGGCACTTGCATATCATAGTAATAGTTTTCGCATCTAATGCGAATGTTGCATCGTATGCAACAAATACTCAATGTTGTTGGCTAAAATGTCCTTGACACTATAGATTAGAAATTATCATAACCAGTATTTCCATAATCCTTATCAGAATACCCTTATTCTTGGAGATCACTATCTCTTGAGGTATCCACAGTTAAGACCTTTTAGATCTCTATCTATAAAGTCTTAAGCTTTTGAAGATAAGACTTTAAGATCACTATCTCAAAAATCTTTTCATCTATGAAGATTATGTTATTACTGCAATCAAGTGTGTTATCTCCATAGTAGGATTAGCAAACTTTACTACTCCCACTGCAAGGCAGATATCTAGCTTCTGTACACATCTAGCATACACTCAGCTTCTCATAACTAATGCACAAGTGCAAGTAGTTCTAGCATTTACTTCCTCAACTCTTTGAGGTGCTATCCCTTTAGATAAGTCAGGACCATATCTTAAGGGATGCAAGCCTTTCTTGGACTTTTCCAAAATATGGAATATGTTCAAGGTGTACTACTATTGTGACAGTCCCAATACCCTCTTCTCTTTGCCTCTGAACATCTTCAGAACTAAGATCCAAGAGGTATCATTGAGATCATATCTCAAGTTAAGGAACAACCAGATAATAAAAAACTTATTATTATCCTCATATCATTTTAAATGATTAAGATATCATCTACATTTAGCACGATGAAGACAAAGGCACTACCACTAAGCTTCACATGGTTCATAAAGATTCTATCTGAAATTATAACATTTATAATTTCATCAAATCTTATGGTCGAACTTCAAGAAGCTTATTTGAGTCCATAGATGGATTCCTTAGCTTGCACACCTTGCTTTCCTCAACCATGAAGCCCTTGGGCTACTTCATGTGAATATCCTCAGAGAGGTATTCATAGAGGAATGCAATCTTGACTTACATCTTGAATATGCAATAGTCAAGTTGTGTAGCTAAGGTTAGCAATATTCTGATGGTTTTAAGCATGGTCACCGAAGAGCAAGTCTCATCGCAAGAAATGTCTTCTCTTCCAGTGTGTAGATCATGGCTACGAACTGTGCTTTGAAGGTATCTACCTTCTCACTAGGTTCCCTTTTTCTTGAAGATCCATTTACACCTTTACAGGTCTTACCCATATAGGTGGATCCTCGAGGGTCCCATATACAACACTTGTATATGAAGTCTACATTAGACTTTTATTTCTAACATCCATATATCCGTGCTATGATCTTCAGAAGCTTCATCACATGAAGTTCGATCATTGTCAGATTTCTCTGACACATGGAATCCATCCTCAAACTCATTTGAAGAGGTATTAGTGTTTCATCTTCAATTGTCCTTTTAGTTTCCAATTTTAGGTGCCTCATTATCTTCTCAAGATCAAATGAGTTCCTACACTTCATTTTCATCTTGATTCTCAAGAGCCTCAACCTCTAAGAATCACATTCTCAGAGATGAGATATTTTAAGAATCTCAAGGTCATAAAGTAGGTATCCAATACCATCCTTTATTTTCCTAATGAAGCAGCACTCTCAAGTGCTCACTTCCAGCTTACTTGCATGGAATTATATTAAGGATATATAATGTAGTCTCTACTACATATATACCTGGATACTAAGAGGAAATTATGCTAAAATTCATCATTGATCAAATCATGTCACACATGATCCAATTGTATCTCCCTACAACTCTATTGAGTTTAGGTTTATCAGGAGGAGTGGGATAAAAATAATATGCATATCTCTATAAGGAATTCCATGAATTCATCTAATAGGTACTGACTACCTAGATTAGATGAAATTCATTTAATCTTCCTTCAAACTTTGGTTCTAAACCAAACTTGTGAAATCTTTGAACATTTCAAAGGTTTCTAAGTGAAGAGAAGAAGTATCATATCACAAATAATCATAAATTGATATCACATATCCATAATGTTTATTTTGATATAGATGATTCACATACATCAATATGCATGAGTCCTTGAATACCTTGACATCTTACACCATTCCCATGGAAGTGTGTATTGGACATTTTACTTTGAATACAATATTTATAAGTATGTAAGTTTTTGAAATTTTAGGCATTCTAAGTTTCATCTCTTACTAGTCTATTGATCAAATGAATAGACAAATGTCCAAGGCTTGATGCTAGATCATTGTCAAATGATCTTCATCCTCCTATTGATCTTAAGGTCTAATTTCAGTATTTATAAATGTTAATGAACCATTCATTAATTTTCTAATTTAGTGGAGTCCACTAGATTTTAGATTACTATCTGAAAAATCTCCATCATAACTCTTTCTGATAGGTCCATTCCAGAATTCATGTTTATTTCCAACATTTAGAAACAAACAATGAGTGTATTCTTATATCTAGGTCATAGAGACATTCTCTAAGACTAAGGGCTCTCCCACTGAAATAACAAGTCTATCAATCCAACAGAGATTGTTGCAACAATTGCATCTATATCCATGTGGATAACTATAAACCTTAAGATCAAACTTCTAAAACATATGCAACCTATTGCAAGTGTTGTTAGAAGATTGAGATACAGTTATTAAACTTTATCTTATTAAATAAGAAAGTCAATTTCAATGATTATATGTAGATTATTTCGATGTTCTATCTGAGTCCTTTTCTAAGGATTCTAGACAGACTTGATAGTCATACTATCAACACATCAACTTATTGCAGTATTGACATTCATCCAACTTTTTGGATGTCATATGGAAGTCACAGAAGTACAACCAACTCTTTGACTATACTTCTCACTTGGGTCCAACCCATGCATCCACTGTGCTCCCTTTATCTATAATAAACCATTGCTTAAGACTAAGGATCTCTTACGTTAAATTCAAAATAATTCAATGAAAGATCATTTCAACATTTAAAAATGCTTCATTGAATTCATACAATATGAATATTATGAAGCTTCATTAATGACTAGAGTATAGATAGTAGAATGATGACACTCATCATCTACATCCATCTAAACTTTTAAAACATAGGTTCAGGTAGGTACTCAAACAATTTGAATACATCATCTCTTATAGAGCTACCATTCTACATGATGCAGAGAACCATGTCACTCATGATTAAATGTCAAGAGCACATATGTATGCCAGAATATCTTCATTGATTTTATAAGGATTATTTGTGACGCCCCGCCCCTCCGGCTACCGAAACCGACGGGCCGGGAGCGTCGGACCTACGGTCCAAATACGCCCATGATCTATGATACTCAGCAAACCATCTTATGCACAATAGATTAACATTTGAAATATAAATAACAACGGGAGAATAGCATAAAATGGAAAGAAAAATGCAACATCCATTCTCATTAATACTCATCAAGTTCATGTCCATGAACGCGGCAGGTGCGTTCATGAGTCCAAACGGCATAACCACAAACTCATAGTGGCTGTATCTGGTACGAAAAGCAGATTTAAGTACATCTGTGTCCTTAATTCTCAATTGATGATAACCCGATCGTAGGTCAATTTTTGAGAATACCGCTGCTCCTTGCAATTGATCAAAAAGATCATCTATTCGTGGTAGTGGATAACGGTTCTTCACCGTCCTTTTATTCAATTGCCTGTAGTCGATGCATAAACGCATAGACCCATCATTCTTCTTTACAAAGAGGATCGGTGCTCCCCAAGGTGATGTACTGGGATGGATAAATCCTTTTTCCAACAACTCTTGCAGTTGTACTTTGAGCTCCCTGAGTTCGGCCGGTGCCATTCGATATGGAGGTATGAAGATCGGTTGCGTGTCAGGTATCAAAGTAATCTCGAACTCGATCTCCCTCTTTGGCGGCAGTCCATGTAATTCCTCTGGAAATACATCAGGAAAATCTCGTACAATCTTGACATCTTCAATCATACGATCTTCGGCAGGTAACTCCACAAAATAGGCGAGAAAACCTATGCAACCCTGATCGAGCAAGTGTTGGGCCTTCAATGCCGATACATATAAGACCTCACTATCTGAGGCACGTCCATCAAACTGAAAGGTAGGTATGTATGGTATACGGAACACTACCGTCTTCTCGAAGCAATCAAGACATGCGTGATGTTGCTCGAGCCAATCCATACCTAAGATGACATCAAAATCTTCTAGCTGAATGAGTAAAATATATGCAGGCATTAGGTGCCCGCCAATCTGCACTGCTACCTTCTCCATCGCTTGTCGCACTATAAATAATTGGCCCCCTGGACCCTTGATGTAGTAAGGAGATGGAACGCAGACTGGTTCTTTATCTAACTTGGATACTAAGCGATGTGCTAGAAAAGAGTGTGTAGCTCCCGAATCAAATAAGGCGTGTAAGGATATACCATGTACTGAAATCATACCTCGAACTACAGCTCCTGAGGCGTGGGCCTGCTCCTGTGTGATTGCGTTCAACTGTCCCTGCGGCTGTGGGGGGACGTTAGAACTTGCAGCACTAAAGGTTGGTCGTGGTGGAGGACGTTGAAAACCTCGACCCCCACGGCAGGAAACTGATCCGTGTGACTGTGCAGATGAGAAAGTTGGTCGTATACTTGGTGGGTGGCCACCTGAGCTGCTGGCAAGTAAAGGACAATTGGCCATGAAATGGCCCGGCTGTTGGCAGTGGAAACATCTGCGATCTCCTGATTGAGAGAAGGAGCCTCCTGAGACAAGGCTAGCACCTCCTGTCTTGCGGCTCTGCGAGTGTGTCGAAGAGAGGAAGGAAGTAGTACCACGACTCGCCAAGCCCTGCCCCGAAGTAGGTGTAGGGGCAAATCTGCTAACGGTAGGAGTGGTAGCCATTAGGTGGAAACGACGCTCTCTACGAGCTCTATAGAAATCTCGACGAGCAGATCTCCTGGGCTGAGGTGGTTGGAAATGTAATGGACTCCCCTGGAGCCGACTCTGAGTTGTTTCCATCTTGGTAGCTTTAGCGGCTACCTCCTTGATGGAAGTGAAATCTAATGCAGATAGCTGGTGTTGCACATCGTCACACAGCGCCGGATAAACTTCTGTAAATTCTCCTCGGGAAAAGCAGTAGTCGCCGGTGAGTGACGGGAGAGTTCAGTGTAACGAATGAGGTACTCTTGGGCCGTCATTGACCCCTGCTTCAGCTCAGCAAATAACCTCCTCTGATCCTCAACCCAGTGATCAGGATAGAACTGACTACGGAACTCATCAAGAAAAATTTCCCATGTTATGGGATCCTCGAGATGTTCCTTGGTGGCGAACCACCAACGCTCAACATAACCTGCTAGTGAAAACTCCACAAATGTAAGCCAAGACTCTTAAGGAGCATGAATCATCCTCAACACTTTAGATACATGATCCAGCCATAGCTCAGCCTCATCTGGCACGCCAGTGCCAAAGAATTGTGGCACCTTAGATCTCTGATATGCTGCGTAGGTCGTCTGATGTTTTTGCAGCGTCTCTAGGTCTTCTGATCCTTCCGAGTCCAGAGACACCGAAGGGTGAACACTGCCCTCCTCCTCACGAAAGGGCTGGTACGAGGAATCATCCTACTGAAGGAGCCTTTGCTCCAATACCTCCTGACGTTGTTGTATACCCTGTACGGCCTGAACTAGCAAGGCCAACTGCTGCGCAATATCAGGGTCAACACGAGGCGGCATGATTCCCTGCGAGAATCATTATATTAAAAATTATTTTCATGGTTAGAGAGACAACAGACACTTGAAATAGAACTTGAATTATTCTCCTTACTGATGACAAGGTCCGAAGACTCTGTCGCTATTTTTATATTTCAAATCCCGTTGATAATCTAATATGCAAAGATAGAATGGAGTATCGGGCTCTGATACCATCTGTGACGCCCCGCCCCTCCGGCTACCAAAACCGATGGGACGGGAGCGTCGGACCTACGGTCCAAATACGCCCATGATCTATGATACTCAGCAAACCATCTTATGCACAATAGATTAACATTTGAAATATAAATAACAACGGGAGAATAGCATAAAATGGAAAGAAAAATGCAACATCCATTCTCATTAATACTCATCAAGTTCATGTCCATGAACGCGGCAGGTGCATTCGTGAGTCCAAACGGCATAACCAAAAACTCATAGTGGCTGTATCTGGTACGAAAAGCAGATTTAAGCACATCTGTGTCCTTAATTCTCAATTGATGATAACCCGATCGTAGGTCAATTTTTGAGAATACCGCTGCTCCTTGCAGTTGATCAAATAGATCATCTATTCGTGGAAGTGGATATTGGTTCTTCACCGTCCTTTTATTCAATTGTCTGTAGTCGATGCATAAACGCATAGACCCATCCTTCTTCTTTACGAAGAGGACCGGTGCTCCCCATGGTGATGTACTGCGACGGATAAATCCTTTTTCCAACAACTCTTGCAGTTGTACTTTGAGCTCCCTGAGTTCGGCCGGTGCCATTCGATATGGAGGTATGAAGATCAGTTGCGTGTCAGGTATCAAAGTAATCTCGAACTCGATCTCCCTCTTTGGCAGCAGTCCAGGTAATTCCTCTGGAAATACATCAGGAAAATCTCGTACAATCTTGACATCTTCAATCATACGGCGAGAAAACCTATGCAAACCTGATCGAGCAAGTGTTGGGCCTTCAATGCCGATACATATAAGACATCACTATCTGAGGCACGTCCATCAAACTGAAAGGTAGGTATGTCTGGTATACGGAACACTACTGTCTTCTCGAAGCAATCAAGACATGTGTGATGTTGCTCGAGCCAATCCATACCTAAGATGACTACTTAGATCAGTTTGTGGTAGTATTCATTGATGATATTTTGATCTACTCACGTGATGAGCATGAGCATGAGCAGCACCTTCGTACTATTCTCGAGACACTCAGAGAACACAAGTTGTATGCAAAATACAACAAGTGTGAATTTTGGCTTACCGAAGTAGCTTTCCTTGGTCATGTAATATCAGGAGCAGGTGTGGCAGTTGATCCAACGAAGATAGAGGCTGTTATGTCCTGGAAGCAGCCCAAGACAGTTACCGAGATACGCAGCTTCTTAGGCCTCACCGGCTGCTACAGACGTTTTGTTAGGGGGTTCTCGCAGCTAGCTCTACCACTTACTCGTCTGACACAGAAGGATGTTCCTTTCATTTGGAGCGACAAGTGCGAGCTGAGCTTTCGTACGCTGAAAGAAAGACTGACCAGCACTCCGATTCTCACCCTTCCGTCAGGCCCCTTAGACTTTACAGTGTATAATGATGCATCAAAGGACGGTTTGGGAGCCGTGTTAATGCAACGTGGTCATGTCGTGGCATATGCATCACGACAATTAAAGAATCATGAATGGAACTACCCTACTCATAACTTGGAGTTGGCAGCTATAGTCTTCGCGTTGAAGATATGGCGTCACTATTTATATTGGGTCACGTTTGAGATTTTTACAGATCACAAGAGTCTCAAATATATCTTTGACCAGCGAGAGTTGAATATGAGGCAAAGGCGATGGATGGAGCTGTTGAAAGATTATGACTGCACTATCTCTTACCATCCGGGTAAGGGGAATGTAGTAGCAGATGCTTTGAGTAGAAGAGCACATACCGAGGGCACCGCAGCATGGCTACATACTTGGGATATGTTCGCAACACTTAGTGAGTGGCACCCCTTTGATAGTACTACAGACACTGTAACTGTACCTTCCAAGTATAGTGGACTATGGGATAGGATTGTGCATGGTCAGCAAACAGATCAGATTTTACAAGACTTATTCCATCGATGCCTGAAGGAGGAGTTTGATGGATTCAAAGTCTGTGAGTCCATCTTATGGAAGGGGGACCGTGTCTATGTTCCTAATGATGGTGAGTTAAGAAGAGACATCCTCGATGAGGCTCATTGTTCTAGATTATCTATCCATCCAGGGAGCACCAAGATGTATAGAGACCTCCGTCAACACTTCTGGTGGGAGGGGATGAAGAGAGATATTGTAGAACATGTTACTCGTTACCTTACGTGCCAATTGGTGAAGGCAGAGCACAAGCGTCCTCCTGGCTTGTTACAGTCACTTCCTATTCCGTTGTGGAAATGGGAGAGTATCTCTATGGACTTCGTGACATCCTTACCTCATACAGTAGGTGGATATGATGCCATTTGGGTTATTGTGGACAGGTTGACCAAGTCCGCACATTTCATTCCCGTAAACATGACATGCACTCTGGTAGATCTGGCCAAGTTATATATTCAACATGTTATTCGCTTGCATGGGATTCCCATGGAGGTGGTATCTTATAGAGACTCTCATTTTACATCGCATTATTGGGGAGAATTCATGAAGGCCCTAAAAACCGAACCATGTCTTAGTTCAGCCTATCATCCGCAGACTGACGGGCAATCAGAGAGGACAATTCAGACCCTTGAAGACCTATTCAGAGCATGTGCCATTGAGTGGCAAGGATCATGGAAGGATTACCTTCCTTTAGTGGAGTTCACCTATAACAACCGAACTATGTCTTAGTTCAGCCTATCATCCGCAGACTGACGGGCAATCAGAGAGGACAATTCAGAACCTTAAAGACCTACTCAGAGCATGTGCCATTGAGTGGCAAGGATCTTGGAAGGATCACCTTCCTTTAGTGGAGTTCACCTATAACAACGGCTACCATGCTAGTATTGGCATGGCACCTTTCGAGGCATTGTATGGGCGAAGATGCACTACCCCTTTGCGTTGGTAGGAAGTGGGTGACAAGGGTATTTATTCCACTCAGATAATCAAGGACACAACAAGAGCAGTGGAAACAGCTAGGAAGAAACTATTGACTGCACAGAGCCGTCAGAAGAGCTATGCTAATCAGAGATGTCGTGATCTTGAATTTGATACCGGAGACTTTGTATTCTTAAAAGTATCTTCAATAAAAGGTATTCAGAGATTTGGTGTCAAGGGCAAGTTGGCACCACGGTTCGTTGGCCCTTTCGAGATTTTATCTCGTATTGGGAAGGTAGCATACCGAGTAGCACTCCCCCCTCACATGGCAGGCGTGCACGATGTATTCCATGTGTCAAACCTCCGTAAGTATATTCGAGACCCTCGACATGTGATTAGCTATGAGGATCTCACGGTTGAACCAAATTTATCTTTTCCTGAGGCACCTGTGCAGATTTTAGATCGGGCAGTCAAGAGGTTATGACGGAAAGACATCCCTTTAGTCAAGGTATTGTGGCAAAGTCAAAATGTTGAGGAGGCCACTTGGGAGCCTGAGGCAGATATGCGACAGAAATACCCCTATCTAGTTGAAGGTATGTTCATGAAACCCTATTTCAATCCTCTTTAAGATTTTTATGGGTTTCGTTCTCTTTAAGATTTTTATGCCTGAATCTACACCACATTCAAAACTTATACGTTAAATCCTACGTCTCGAGGACGAGACTTCCTTTAAGATTTTTATGATGTGAAAACTTTAATTTTTTTAAAAAATCTGGACTATTTTTGACATCCAAAAAATTCAAATAATCACACCATTACGTAGATCTCGTCGAGATCTTTCCAACGAGCCCAAGAACACCTAATTCCGATATTCCTAGCTCAAGTTATCGTTATTTTAAGAATCATAGTCGGGACCCATATATGGATCCGAACCGGATCCGCATCGACATCCAAATTCACCTCTCCTTCTATAAATAGGAGATGGTAGGCTGCTCTCTAAAAGCCCTAGCCACCACCATCCTTCCCTCTCATTGGAGCACCACCATCTTGGTTAGTGAAGTCATCGGAGGGCCGTTGTTGACGTCGGAGAAGGAGCTCCGATCGAAGATCTGCGACCACCATCACGTAGGAAAGCTCAAGGTCACCGTGGTGCACGCCTCCGCGCTGCAATCGAGCGACGGAAATACCATTCCGTGTGAGATGAGATCCCGAGGGAACATCCTCGGAGGTAACGATAGATACCATTCTCTTGCTGTTGGGTTCCACGTATTTTTTTTCCCATATACTTAAACATGCTAGAGCCTTGGTTGGTTTTGCTATGATTCATATACTAGTAACGATAGTCCCCTTCCTCTTGTTGTTGGTTTCACCCAATCACTCGTCATATATGATAAGTAAGTAGAATTTTGGGTATGAAGATTTCACTCAATTTATTATCAAGTTTCGAGGTATTATGTAGATGGCTATTTGTAATACTCGTAGCCCGTACTATACTAAATTGTTTATTTGAATCAATTATTCCGAAGAACATCTTGATTTCCTTTGGACGTTTATCTATGCCAATAAAAATGTTGGATCTGATAGGTCGTTAAAAGCTTACTGGATGACAGTAGTTTTCCTCCTAAAAGCTTCAAATTGGGGATAGTTATGGATGCTAATGTTCGTTCACAACTTTCTCATGATGTTTGGATACGATGGCATTCGATGTTAAACTCTTATAACATATTGATTTTACCGATGGATATAGGATGAGGTTTGGATTATTTGGTCTCACAGGATATCACATAAACACATGTATATAACAAGTGAATGTGGTGGTTATATAATCTCGTTTTCATCCTTTTTGTAAATTAATTATTATTTTTGGATTATGAACTTTTTAGTATATACATGGATCTTCTCCTGCTAGATGAAATTTCTGGCTGGAAATCAACTTTCATAGGTCACGTATTTGAGTTTTCTGGAGAATTGATCAGCAAAAAAGGGAACTCTTACTATTCCATTACACTTATATTTGACGTTTTTTTTACATAACACCTGACAATAATTGTACCCTCACGTTATTCTGATATGAAATGCATTCTCCGTGAATTATTAACATAGTTAATACAGAGTGTTACGTTATCCCTGTCATCACCATAATTTTATTGGTATTTAATGTTGGTGGCAGTTACGATATTAATCCCTCATTGCCCTACTAAGGGAATATGGAATTGAGTGGATGTTATTCTATTATTAGAACTGTTGAAGTTTGTAAAGCATATTCACATATTTGTTAGGAATAGAGAACGTGTATAATTATGTATTATTGGTCAAAAGTGTTAATCGTGTAAGTAGTTTGAAAACTTATGGATTTGATTACAGTTTGACAATGCATGTTCAACAGAGGTCTTGTGATTTAAGAATTCAACATAAATCCATCAACAAAATAGAAAATTGTGAATATTGATAAGGTCTTTGGCGTAAGTTTGAAATTCATCCATATAAGATGGTTGTTATCGTGTGCAACCAAACCTCTAGTATGTAGTTGATATCGGGTTGATTTACAATATGCATTATCTCGTTGGTGAGAGCTTAAGATGATGGGGCAGATGAAGTTAGGTGTCACAAGGGTTGGGCATGACCCTTGGGTCCCGGGTAGATGCCATGAAAGCCGCGACCCCAACGGACGAGTTGGGTGACGCATTGCACCTAGCAGCCCGGTAGCATCCGGAGTCGCTCGACGGAGTTGGCAGGTGGTGCGGTTGGTATTCTTGGTTTCGCACTTATACACAATATTAAGACTCGGAGTAGAATTGGGTGTGGCCGCATCAAATTCTATTTCGAGTATTATTATTGCGAGAGGTGTTCCGGGATATGGTTTGAAGTTAGAGAATTGGAGGTTGAAATACATGGAGGTTTATCCATGATGACAAACAAGTTCCCGCGTAGCGGAGGCCTGCGAGTCGCGTACTTGCGTGTGCTAAAATAATATGAGAAAGGATAAATAATTTATGATCGGATGCCAGATATTGTATATCATTGTCGGCTCTAACCAACTTGTCAAAATATCAATGATCATTGTGGTAGAACTTCATCGAACATTTTTTTAAAAAAAATCAATGTGATCGAATGTGATTTTAAATGACTTGGCGTTCTTTCTTAATTATTTCAATACATGCATATTCCATTAAATAAAATTGAGTATACATTCTTTTCTTACCCCTACTTAGTCGTTATAATATTTGTCTCGTTACTGGGCAAATGCTCATAACGTTACCCTCGTGTGAACCCAACAGGTGTACCTGAGCAACAACCGCCACAATAGCGCTCTTTTGAGGAGATCAGACTTCTTTTTGTCATATTTGCATCAGACAGGGCGCTCCTGCTTAGAGTAATTTACTTACTTCCGCTTTATTTTATATTATTACCGAGAGACATTGTAGTGAGATATGTGGAGAGTTTTTTTACAAAGTTTGAGATTTCTGATGTATCCCATATGATGGACATGAACTTGAGGAGTATTAATGAGAATGGATGTTGCATTTTTCTTTCCATTTTATGCTATTCTCCCGTTGTTATTTATATTTCAAATGTTAATCTATTGTGCATAAGATGGTTTGCTGAGTATCATAGATCATGGGCGTATTTGGACCGTAGGTCCGACGCTCCCGTCCCGTCGGTTTCGGTAGCCAGAGGGGCAGGACGTCACATTATTTGACAATTGTGATCATCATCGACATGTCACTTCCAAAGTACATTTGATGAGAGATCAAAACTGTAGAGACATACACACCCTAGGGTTGTAGTCCTATTATCTATTTAATTGTCATTCCTCATGTTAGACATGTGAGCCCTTGGAGAACCATTCTTACAATAAATGTTATTGTAATATTTGTGTTTATCAATAAAAGTTATTGATGTTTCACTGCCTTTCTGAAAATAAATGAATGAATGAACTATAAGGTCGCTCTGCACAATTAGGGTTGTGTACCATGGACATCTTGATGATCATATAGCTATTGATTCATTAAATGAATCATAGAGGCTGGTGTTTGGATGAATATCTAAGGAGTTAGATAGAGGACTCATCAAGCACCGTCAAATGATTGTTAAGAGATGATCTCCAGCCTGAGTAGGAGATGGCAATCCTTTCTTACATAGGCTGATATCTGACCGACCTCTTGATGCAGGTCCTCTGCATAGCAATAGTGATTCAGAGGTGTCATATTATTTAGGTCAATGTGTTGACTTGACGAGATCGAGATAACCTAAGTCCTATGTTGAATGCTGTCACAGCATAGGCACGCATCCTCTGACCGAAGATAGATGTATTGCTATATGTCTGAGTATGTACATTTGGCAGACCGATAGGTTGATGGCCTAACCAAGGTATAAAAATCGACGAGCTGGTGTGCATATAAGGGCATATGAGCCTTACGATCTCTCAAAGGGATCATATAGGTTTACTTATGAACCGGAAGACATGAGCTCACTCATGAGGTATTGGGATCGATCAAATTCCATGCATGGTCGTCGTGATTTGGAAGCATGACATGAATTTGAAGGTATGATATATGCTTTGGGAAAGCATATGATCGATACCAACTCCCAATAACAAAGATTGAGAAACTTAGTAATTAAACTCTGAAGAAGACAGTGTAAAATTGATCTTAATCTTCAAATTGATCATGGGTCTTCCAATATGCAGGATGTACAGTTATTGGGAATACCTGAGGGTGATGTGATCATAAACGATTGTATAACCATGACACTTCCATTCCGAGGGAGTGATGAAACATGTCAGGATTTTAGTGACTCCTCTCAGTAGAGAAGAAATCTGATCTTGGTCCAAGTGTTGGACATTGGTCTGAATGTGATTCAGATGCAATGCGAAGATTAGATTTGCAGTCTTGATTTAATCAAACATCTGTGGGAGGTACCTACGATCTGGATTTGAGATAAGATCTCAATGTCCAAGTCACTATATGTGGAACAATACAATTGCCCTATCCTTATCTCCAAGTATATGCGGAGAAAGCACATTATTCTTGAAGGGGTTCGAGAATAATTCATTTGATGAATTACTTACCCAAACAAGAAGGACGTGATGATTAAATGAGATTTAATTGTCAAGCATAATATGAATAAGATTCATATTGTGAGAATAATTATCCAAGATAATTAAATAGGATTTAATTATCAAGGATTGGAGAATGTTGATAATACTATCCATAATATTTGTGTACTATAAATATGATTTATAATATACATATATATTGAAGAGAGAGAGATTTTATAAACAGCATTTGTTAATTATTAATGTGGATTGGATTCACATTAATTAGTTGTAAATGCAATTAACAAATTAGTTTGGGTTGTGAATATGATTTGCATATTTTTCAATGGCATGATTGAAATATTCACAAATTAATTTGGAATTAATTTGGTGAATAACTTTGTGATAATGGTTGTTATAAAATTAGATTAATAAATAATAAATAAAATAAAAAAGGGAGATAAAAATCACCACAACAAAAAAAGGTGGCGTCACCTATAGGTGACGCCCCTAAATTTGTGGGTGATTTAGTTATCACTTTTTTATTTTATGTTATTATCTCTTGATGATTAATTATGTTAAATTAAATTGTGTTGATAATATTGCAACATATATTTAATTTAAATATAAATTAATGTTGTTGGTTTTAACCAACAACAAACACAGCCATTGATTATTACATAGAATCCCATGGCCGTTGGATCTATGTGTCCCATGGATTGAGATCCATTGGATCCCAAACTAATATAAAAGGAGGGCTAACCTAGCCTTTCATGGTACATTATTTTAGAGTTGTAGAAGCCTTCTACTCTCTCTCTCTCTCATTCTCGTCTACCATCTCTCTCTCAATTTCAAGTGGCCGTCCATCTTGAATATTGAGGAGGAGAGTATCTCGCCTTCGCCTTCGACGACTCGAGGATCTCCTTCTTCTTTGGGGTTGTTTTCTCTAAAGGATGATGACAGATTTCGTTTAACAAAATTAGGGGATTCATTGCTTGGATCTTCATCGAGGATTGCGGGAGGAACGTGACTCATCATCGTGCCCGCTAGTGCGTTCTTCGTGGATCGAACTTAAGATAGGGTGATCTCTTGTTTGGGATCTCACGATTACAACTACGCTCCAAGAGGTATTCCTTATACTTTGTGGTTTGATGAAACGATCCGAGAAGTGTTCTCGTGATCATGTGGTTTACTCTTTATATTTAAAAAATTTAATTTCTGCCGCATCTAGCGATCGATACGCTTCCATGATGCGCTTGAGGATTCTCAATATCCTTCAAGTTGTATCAGATCCTTAGGTCGAATAAGGTTTTGGATATGATCTATAGACCTAGGACGACTTAGGTTTGAAAGGATGGCGAAAGTTTTGTGGCATTCGAATTTTCGCACCTCTGTCTAATTGAAATTTTCAGTACTGTTTAAATTGTTTAAACATGAAATTTGCGATTGAATTTCAGTCCCCATTAAATAAGGAAACCATGGGATCTGATTTTATGTAATTTGGTCTTCATTTCATCAAGATATGGCCTTTTGAATATGCATGTATTTACTGTTGCGGGAATTGCGGATCTAATCGTGATTAATGAGATAATTACTATTTTGATCCGCCTCGAAATCCGTAAATTATCACTTGTATTCTGTAATAAATCAAATTGACAATATGAGGAAATTGATTTGCAATTTTTGGATTTAAATTAATCAAGATAAGTTAATTTTGGTGATTCGGGGTCACTGCTGGAAATTGACATCTTTTGTTCATGAACCTTGTGATAAGTCATTCAAATATGTTGATGAAAATTAATTGTTAATTTTCTGAAATAATTAGTGATAAATATTTGTGAAATATTTAAAGAGATAATTATTTCATTGAATGGCATTTGCCTAAACCATGATGATAAGATAATTGATCCTTATCATTGGTTGACATGAAATCATCAACAAACTTTTTTTTCATGAAGAACCTTAGTTTATCCTACAATAGCTGTAGGACAACTTTTACATGAAAAACCCTCTTGCTTTATTAGGATTGGGGATTTGTTTAGCAAATCTACTTATAATATAATCAAAATTGTTTTGATGTATATTATATGGTATAATTTCGATTGAAGAATCGATGAGCATCTCAAAGTACACGATGATCTATCTGGCATTATCCTTTCCTGAGATGGATATGGTACGTAGTCAGAGAGCGTTGGGGTCACGGGTTGAAACGTATGTGGTTTGTCCCACTCTCGTCGGTATTGGCCATGACAACGGGTAGGGACTCGATAATGCCGGAGAAAGTCAAAGTGTATTTTTCTAATTATTAAAATTCGAATAATTTTGAGATTATACCTACTATTCAAGTAATAATCAAGTTTGTTGATTGATTATTGGATTAATGAATTTAATGTAATTAAATTAATTATATCCAATAAGCACTCTATAATAAATAGATGTGTATTTCCCTTGGAAGAATTAATTATGTGAATATGATTCACGATAATTAATTGCAAAATTTGAATAAGAAGATGGAGGATCGCATAAGTGACATCCATGGTCTCCCGTCAAGGCGGAGGTTCCGTCGCTAGGGATTGTATGTATCAGACGCCTGTCCGAAGTGACAGATCCTATATGCAAGCGCATCTGGATCGGGCTCTTTGCTTCTCGAAAGAGTAAGGCCGTATGCGTAGTGACCCCAATATTGAGTCCTCATATTATTGGGGCGATATTGGATTGCGCATAGTGAGTTCTAATCATGTTGACGGTTGGTTCAATTAGCAACGGGTCAACATCATCTTAGGGGTGGTGGGCCCGGGTGTTAAAGACCGAATTGGGAAATGCAAGTTGGACTTGCAAGGCGGAATGAGTTCCCGCTTCTTTTTTATCGGAGTCACAAGTTCTCATATTATTGGGATGTGACAAAGATAGGAAAGCAGATCTGATTCTTGCTTGAAATATAGTGGTAAATATATCTTTTATTTTGGAAAGACAATTAGGGAACACTCTTTCAAAGTTGACACAGCAAGATAAATTTGATTTAAAATTCCTTAATAAAATTATTCTTAAAATGAATATGTAATTATTTATATATTCTAATATAGTACATTCTTAATTTCAGAAAATGAAGTCCATTAACCCACTTAGAAGGCTCCTGGAGGTCAACCAATTGACCGGCCAAATTATTCGGATTGCATGAAGATGAAACACCCATACCTCTTCCAAGGAGTTCGAGGGTGGTTGCACCACCTGAGGGGTATGGATTCCATGTATCAGGTGAGACTGATAATGATCCTTCTTCATTTGATGAAGCACTCGTGGATCAAGACATGGATAGATGGATGCTAGCAATGAAGTCAGAAATTGACTCCATGCATAAGAATGGTGTATGGACCCTAGAGGATCCACCTAAAGGGGTAAAACCCATTGGGTGTAAATTGAGCTTCAAGAGAAAGATGGGACCTGATGGGAAAGTAGAGACTTTCAAAGCACAGCTCGTAGCAAAGGGCTACACACAGAGAGAAGGCATCGACTACGATGAGACGTTCTCTCCTGTGGCCATGCTTAAGTCCATTAGGACACTGCTAGCTATAGCTGCATCTCTTGACTACGACATCTGGCAGATGGACGTCAAGAAAACTTTCCTCAATGGATACCTCGAGGAGGATATCTATATGGAGCAGCCCCAGGGATTCATAGTTGAGGATGGTAAGGTATGCAAGCTGAAGAAATCCATCTATGGGCTCAAACAAGCTTCTCGTAGCTGGAACATCAGATTTGACGAAATCATAAAGAGTTATGATTTTGTGCAAAATCCTGATGAAGCTTGTGTGTACAAGAATCTTAGTGGGAGCGCCATTGTGTTCATCGTGCTTTACGTAGATGATATCCTTATCATTAGGAATGATACGGGAATGATGACCAGTGTGAAGATTTGGTTATCCCATAACTTCAAGATGAAAGATCTTGGAGAAGCCTCTTACATCTTAGGCCTGAAGTTGTTCAGAATCCAAGAAAATAGAATATTGGGATTATCACAACATGGATAAATCAAAAAGATTCTTGAATGATTCCATATGGATAGTTCCAAGAAAGGATTCCTCCCCTTAAGACATGGTATCCATCTGTCTAAAGGGATGGCTCTCAAACTGTTGAGGAAAGGAAGGCCATGGCTGGATGCCCTTACGCATCAGCTGTAGCAAGCTTGATGTATGCCATGATGTGTACTAGGCCAGACATCTGCCATGTAGTGGGAGTGGTAAGTCATTACCAATCCTGCTATGGAGAGAAACACTGGAATGCAGTAAAGAACATATTCAAATATCTAAGACAGACACAAGATTACATCTTGGTCTATGGGGATGGTGATCTCCAAATCTTGGGATATACAGATTAAGACTTCGAGTCGGATATTGATGATCGAAAGTCGACATCAGGGTTTGTGTTCCTATTGAACGGTGGTGTTGTGAGCAAGAGAAGCAAGAAGCAGGACACTATGACGGATTCAATAATAGAAGCTGAGTACACTCCCGCATCGGATGCTGCAAAGGAGGCGGTGTGGTTGTGCAAGTTCATCTTGGAGCTTGGCGTAGTTTCCTCTAATACTCCCATCCTGTTACTCTACGATAACACGGGAGCCATTTCCCAAGCAAAGGAACCCAGGTGCCACCAAAAGAGCAAGCATGTGGAAAGGAAATACCACATCATTCGGGAGATTCAAAAGCGTGGTGATATCATCATGACCAAGGTGGCCTCTACCGACAACATTCCTGATCCTCTTACCAAACCTCTGACACAGAAGGTTTTTGACCAGCATGTAATGAGTATGGGTTTACGGATTGTACATGATTGGTTCTGAGGGCTAGTGGGAGATTGTTAGACATGTGAGCCCTTGGCGAACCATTCTTACAATAAATGTTATTGTAATATTTATGTTTATCAATAAAAGATATTGATGTTTCACTCCTTCTCTAAAATTAAATGAATGGATGCACTATAAGGTCCCTCTGTACAATTAGGATTATGTACCATGACCATCTTGATGATCATATAGCTGTTGATTCATTAAATGAATCATAGAGGCTGGTGTTTGGATAAATATCTAAGGAGTTAGATAGATGACTCATCAAGCACCATCAAATGATTGTTAAGAGATGATCTCCATCCTGAGTAGGAGATGGCAATCTTTTCTCACATAGGCTGATATCTGACCGACCTCTTGATGCAGGTCCTCTGCATAGGAATAGTGATTCGGAGGTGTCAGATTAGTTAGGTCAATGGATTGAGTTAACGAGATCGAGATAACCTAAGTCCTTTGTTGAATGCTGTCATGGCATAGGCACACATCCTCTGACCGGAGACAGATGTATCGCTATATGTCTGAGTCTGTACATTTGGCAGACCGATAGGTTGATGGACTAACCAAGGTATATAAACCGGTGAGCTGGTGTGCACATAAGGGCATATGAGCAATACGATCTCTCAAAGGGATCATACAGGTTCACTTATGAATCAGAAAACATGAGCTCACTTATGAGGTATTGGGACCGATCAAATTCCATGCATGGTCGTCGTGCTTTGGAAGCATGACATGAATTTGAAGGTATGATATATGCTTTGGGAAAGCATATGATCGATACCAACTCCCAATAACCAAGATTGAGAAACTTAGTGATTAAACTCTGAAGAAGACAGTGTAAAATTGATCTTAATCTTCAGATTGATCATGGGTCTACCAGTATGCAGGATGTATAGTTATTGGGAAAACCTGAGGGTGATGTGATCATAAATGATTGTATAACCATGACGCTTCCATTCCGAGGGAGTGATGGAACATGTCTGGATTTTAGTGACTCCTCTCAGTAGAGAAGCAATTTGATCTTGGTCCAAGTGTTGGACATTGGTCTAAATGTGATTCAGATGCAATGAGAAGATTAGATTTGCGGTCTTGATTTAATCAAGCATCTGTGGGAGGTTCCTACGATCTGGATTTGAGATAAGATGTCAATGTCCAAGTCACTATACGTGGAACAATACAATCGCCCTATCCTTATGTACAAGTATCTGCGGAGAAAGCACATTATTCTTGAAGGGGTTCGAGACTAATTCATTTGATGAATTACTTATCCAAACAAGAAGGACATGATGATTAAATGAGATTTAATTGTCAAGCATAATATGAATAAGATTCATATTGTGAGAATAATTATCCAAGATAATTAAATAGGATTTAATTATCAAGGATTGGAGAATGTGGATAATACTATCCATAATATTTGTGTATTACAAATATGATTTATAATATACATATATATTGAAGAGAGAGAGAGAGATTTTATAAATAGAATTTGTTAATTATTAATGTGAATTGGATTCACATTAATTAATTGGAAATGTAATTTACAAATTAGTTTGGGTTGTGAATATGATTCACATATTTTTCAATGGCATGATTGAAATATTCAGAAATTAATTTGGAATTAATTTGGTGAATAATTTTATGATAATGATTGTTACAAAATTAGATTAAGAAATAATAAATAGAATAAAAAATGGAGATAAAAATCACCATAACAAAAAAGGTGTGGTTGATTTAGTTATCACTTTTTTATTTTATGTTAATCTCTTGATGATTAATTTATATTAAATTAAATTGTGTTTATAATATTGCAACATATATTTCATTTAAATATAAATTAATGTTGTTGGTTTTAACCAACAACCATCATAGCCGTTGATTATTACATAGAATCCCATGATTGTTGGATCTATGTGTCCCATGGATTGAGATCCATTGGATTCCAAACTAATATAAAAGGAGGGCTAACCTAGCCTTTCATGGTACATTATTTTAGAGTTGTAGAAGCCTACTTCTCTCTCTCTCTCTCATTCTCTTCTACCATCTCTCTCTTAATTTCAAGTGGTCTTCCATCTTGAATATTGAGGAGGAGAGTATCTCGCCTTCGCCTTCGACGACTCGAGGATCTCCTTCTTCTTTCGGGCTGCTTGCTCTAAAGGAAGATAACAGATTTCGTTTGACGAAATCAAGGAATTAATTGCTTGGATCTTCATCGAGGATTGCGGGAGGAACGCGACTCATCATTGCGCCCGCAAGTGCGTTCTTCGTGGATCGGACTTAAGACAGGAGGATCTCTTGTTTGGGATCTCACGATTACAACCACGCTCCAAGAGGTATTTCTTATACTTTGTGGTTTGATGAAAGGATCCGAGAAGTATTATCGTGATCATGTGGTTTCATCTTTAGATTTAAAAATTTTAATTTCCGCCGCATCTAGCGACTAGTGCGACTAGTCGCCCCGATTACATACGATGTGATCGACACGCTTCCGTGATGCGCTTGAGGATTCTCAATATCCTTAACCTCATTAGTATGAGGAGACTTGCATATTGCAACCACATACATTATGTGTCCAAGTGCAAGCACAATATCTGGATCATGAGTCCAATCCATGATATTTTACTAGTTATCATTGAGTATAACATTGAGTGGGTTTAATGAAGGATTATCTGAAATAAGAAATTTACATAAATGTACATATTTATATACATACATATTTTATTTTGATTTAGGAATTTTTATATCAAAGTTGTCTTGCCTTGTCAACACTGAAAGTTCATTCCCTTAATCACTTTCAGTGTAAGAGATATACTTACCATTATATCTCAACAAGATCTGGGATCTCCTTCCTTATCGTTGTTACATCCTAATAATATGAGAATCTGCAACTCGGATAAAACGAAGCAGGAACACATTCCTCCTTGCAAGTCCAATTTTTATATCTCAATTCGGTCTTTAACACCCAGGCCCACCAACCCTAAGGCGATGTTGACCCATCGTTAATTGAACCAACCGTCAACAGGAATAGTACTCGCTATACGCAATCCAATATCACCCCAATAATATGAGGATCCGATATTGGGGTCACTACGTATACGACCTTAATCTTCCGAGAAGCAAAGAGCCCAATCCAGGTGCGCTTACAAGCAGGAGCTGTCACTTCGGACATGCGTCTCCCACATGCAATCCTGGCGACGGAACTCTTCGCCTCGACGGGAGACCATGGATGTCACTTATGTGATCCTCCACCTCATATTCAAAATTTAATTAATTATCATGAATCATATTCATATAATTAATTCTTTCAAGGGAAATAACAACTCTATTCATAATAGAGTATTTCAATTGGACATAATAAATTTAATCATACTAAATTAATTATCAATCCAATTTAATCCACAAACTTGATTATTTTACTTGAATATATATGGTAATATCTCAAAGTACGTATTAATTTGAATTTTAATAACTAAAAAATATACCTTGATTTTCTCCGGCATTATCGAGTCCCTACCCGTTGTCATGGCCAGTACTGACGAGAGTGCGACGGACCACATACGTTGCAACCCGCAACCCCAATGCTCTCTGACTAGACACCACATCCACCTCAGGAAAGGATAATGCCAAATATATCAATTTGTACTTGAGATGATCATCAGTTCTTCAATCGAAATTATACCATATAGTAATAATCAAAACATTTTTTATTATAAGGAAATTTGCTACACAAATTCCCAATCCTATTCAAGCATCAAGTTTGATGATTATGTTTCCAATTATGATCTAGATCAAATCTAATCAATTAATTTGTTGAGGTCAAGTCAATTAAGGAAATAATCATATACCAATATTTCACAAATATTTTCCATAATTATTTCGTTAAATTAACAATTAATTTCACTAATTGATAATCACATGGTTCATGATTAGGACTGTAATTTCAGCAGTGACCCATACTCACTAAAATTAACATATCTTAATCAATTTAAATCCAAAATTGACAAACTCAATTTTCAAAGATTTCTAACTTGATTAAGGACAGAATTCACGTGATGTTTCATGCATTTCGAGATGAATAAAAACAGTAATTAACTCATTAGTCATGTTAAGATTCGCAGTTCCCGCAATAGTGCATACATGTTCATTAAAATAACCATTTCTCGAGCAAACGGAATCCGAATTACGTAAACTCAGATCCTCTGGTTTCCTTATTTAATGAGGAATAAAATCTTATTATTTTTTTCGTATTTAAACAATTTAAACAGTGCCGAAAATAATCTCAAAACAGAGATGTGAAATTGAAATGCAAGAAAAAAAACTTTCGCAAACCCTACTGAACCCAAGTCATCCTCGGTTAATGGATCGTATCCAAAAGCACCGACCTAAGGCTCTGATACCACTTGAAGTATATGTTATAATCCTCAAGCGCAACACGGAAGCGTGAGTGTCATATCGAATACGACGAATAACGACTAGTCGAACTATTTGTTCTATGCAGCGGAAATTAAAAAATTTTTATGCGACGAAACCACATGATCCAAGAATTATTTTTGGATCGTTTCGTCTAAACCACAAACAAGTAATAGGATTACCTCTTGAAGCATGGTTGCAATCGAGTCTCAAAATGAAGAGACCTCCTTTCTCAAGTCCGATCCGACGGAGGAGATGCTTGTGAGCGCGGGGATGAACCGCGTGCTTCTTGCAATCCATGTTGATGATCCAAGCAGTGTATCTCCTGATCTCGACACACGAGATCCATCGTCTTCTTCATGAGCGAGGCTCACCGAAGGAGACGAAGATCCACGAGCAAACAATCGGGCAACATAACAACGACGCTGCGGCTATGGATAACCTCTCTAGGGCATCCATGGTGGACGGCCATGAGAGGAAGAGAGGGCTGACGTGTAGAGAGAAATAGAGAGAGGGAGAGATGTGCCTCTAAAGAATTGTGTGTCAAGAAGAGCAATGGGGTGCCTCTCCTTTTATAACATTTTGGGATTCATGGATCTCAATCCATGGGACAACACAAATCCAATGGCTCCCATTGATTTGTGTTTCTTTTAATGGTCAAGATTGTTGTTGGTTAAAAACACAACAACTAATTTAATTTAGATTAAATATATTTGATAAATCAAATATTATTCAATCATAAATTAAATCACAAAATTGGAGATAATGGAGATGAGAATCTCCACATTCCATGGAGAGCCATGGACGACCACCGATTCTAATTTGGTAGGCTAGCCATCCACACTCCATTTAGGAATGTCGGATTCTCCAATGAAATCCAAGATTTCATGGTTATTTATATCTCCAATTACAACAACAATTGTTGTAAAATATTCTACAACAATAATTCATAATTATTTTGTGAATATTGCAATCTTACCATTTGAAATTTGTCAATCATATTCACAACCCAAAATAAAATGTAAATTACATTTTCAATTTAATGTCCAATGTGAATCCAATTCACATCAACATTTAATTAACAAATGTAAATTACAAATTGCTCTCTCTTATATATTATAAGTCACATTTATAATATATATGATTAATATGGATAGGGTTATACACATTATTCGTATCCACGATAATTAAATCACATTTAATAATCTTCGGTCTCTATTCTCATGTGCCCAAATAATATGAATCACATTCATATTATTCACATCTTTGATAATCAAATCATATTTAATCATCTAAGATAATTCTCTCTGTAATATGAAAATTCATATTATTTATGATAATTAAATCATATTTAATTATATATTTTCTCAATGCTCGGATATATATATATCAACAATAGAATTATCCATGAACTCATTCAAGGATAATGCGCTTTCTCCGCGAATACTTGGAGATAAGGACAGGACGATTGTACTGTTCCACGTATAGTGACTTGGATATTGAGATCATATCTCAAATCCAGATCGCGGGCCTCCAATAGATAACTAATTAAATCAAGACTGCTAATTTAATCTTCTCATTGCATCCGAATCGCATTCAGATCAATGTCCAACATTTGGACTAAGATCAGATTACTTGTCTACCGAGAGGAGTCACTAAAATCCAGACCTGTTTCATCACACCCTAGGAATGGAAGCGTCATGGTTATACAGTCGTTTATGATCACATCACCCTCAGGTATTCGCAATACATGTACATCCTGGATACTGTAAGACTCAGAATAAACCTGAAGTATTGGATCAACTTTATTCTGTCTACTTCATGGTTTTATCAGTAAGTTTCTCATTCGTTCATTGGCAGTCGGTATCGATCATATACTTTCCAAAAGCATATATCATACCTAGGTTTTGATTTCCCTCAGGTTTTTTAGGCATGTTATTGTTTAGTCGAGAAACATAAATTAATTGCATTTAGGTCCATGTAACATGTGTGTGTCTTATTTAAATCAAATAATTATTAAAATTATTCAAAAAATTCCCCAAAAATTACCAGTAGCTCCTGCTACCATGTAATATTTTTGGTAATTTTTATGACACCATTTAATTTTTTTTGCTATTTTGTAGAAATAAAAAACCCTTAAAAACGTTCCTGTCTATTTTGGAAAATCCATAAGAAATATAAAATTGCCCTAAAAATTCTACAAAAAATCATGTATGTTTGTGTTGCTTTCTTTTAATTTGTTTAGCATTTTTGTGCCATTATCTTCCGTAAAACCCCTAAAAATCTCAAAATACCCAAAACCTTATAAATATCATTAAAAATTCCCTAAAACAAAAATAATTGTGTTTTCAATTTTCGTAGTTAGATATTTTCAGGACCACTCATGCACCTTCCGATCTACCATCAGAGCTGAGGCTCACCTCCATGGATCTAGTGAAGTTCATCCCAGCATTGTTCTTTCAGACGTCCTCTGCACTGTTAGATCGGCCGACTTTCTCCAGATCGAATCCACACCACTGACACAGCTGGCTTTTTAGGCCGTTGTATGACAGATCTGGCGCATCTGCGCTCTACGTCCCCGACCACTTCTGAGGCATCAGATCTGATACCTGCAGCGAATTAGAGCCGCACGTCCATGCTCCCACCAGCACCCTCCACGTGTCCCCCCGCGCTCCTCACGTGATGCAAGGGTATATTGTACTTTTCCCCTGTACTTTTTTGAATTTATGTTTTAGCTTGTTAAATAAAGTTGGAGTTTGAACTATTTGTACTTTAGTACCTAAGTATTCTGGTATTTGCTTTTTAGTCCCCCCTATCTGAAGACACGGGCTCGATCACGTGGAGTGTGGTGTTTTTGCATCTTTAGTCCTGGACTTTGTGATGGTTCATATTTGCATGAAACATTTTCTGAATTTGCATGTATGCCCCTGTGAACATTGTATTGCGCATGTGCTTGAATTTCATGGAAATTTTACAGTGATACCCTCAGACTTTTTAGGCGTGTTATTTTTTAGCTAGAAACTTAAACTAGTTGCATTTAGGTCCCTATAATCTGTGTGTGTCTTGTTTTAAAGCAAATAATAATCAAATTTACTCTAAAAATTCCCCAAAAATTACCAATAGCTCCTGCTACTATAATATTTTTGGTAATTATGATGCCATTTTATTTTCTTACTATTTTCTAAAAATAAAAAAACCATAAAAACATTCCTGACTATCTTGGAATATCCATAAAAAATTATAAAAATTACCCTAAAAAATGTATAAAAAATCATGTGCGCTTATGTTGTTTTCTTTTAATTCCAGTAGCATTTTTGTGCCATTATCTTCTGTATAACATCTAAAAATCACAAAAGATAAAAAACCTTACAAAAATCATTAAAAATTCCCTAAAAACCAAAAAAATGTGTTTTCAATTTCTGTAAGATATTTTCATTTACTTTGACATAAAATTGCAACCAGGACATTTGGGGCACCTTAGATATTTAAAGTTACCTTATTGTCCAAGTTGTACATTATTTTGATATTTATACTTTATTTCATTTTTTTAAAATTATATAAAAATCAGAAAACTACAGAAAATAGCAAAAAACATCTGTATATCTTAAAAATACAAAGAAAATATTCCGTATTTTTGAGTATTTTTAGTCCTAATAAAAATTATTCAATTATGATTTCCTTTATCTCTTATCATTTTCTCATTAGAAAATATATAAAAAATGATATAAATTCAAAATTACAAAAATATATATTGTATTTCTTGATTTTTGACTACTTCGTGGGTGTAGCCCGTGCTCCTTGTGTTCGACTCTGGTCTCTATACGAGGTTAATAAATAGCGGAGACCACTTCTTGAGGTTTTGTGCTTGATTGGTTTCACTTGTGGTCTTATTTTTCTTGTTGATTCCAGATTGGGTGATTGAGGTTGCAACGACCTTTGATATCATTTAGCCTCATCGCATGAGCGCTCATCAAACATGCGGAGGTGTCGATGAAGTAGTTGATGAATCAGTGGGGAAGCAGCGTAGTGGACGGTGGAGCATTAGCTCAAACTAAGGTGGAGTAGTGGATAATGGAAGTTGGCTTGACGGTGCATGGATTCCCAGTGCAAGCAATGATCACGGAGCGATGGGCTGCAACAAGGATAAGATCCTTGGATCTCGTCACAGCGGAGGCTGCTCCGATGGAGGCATTGTCACCACCTCTTGGAGCGGTTCCTTTAATTGTGTGAATCGTCGGATGGGTTTGAGGATGGGCGACGGGCGACTTAAATAAAAGGCGAGGAGCGGGGGTCGGCTCGGAGGTGGAAATTAGGAAAGTGATCATTGACGAGAAATTGATTGGAAAGGGAATGGGAATTGTGAGATTAGTGGAGATCCCGAGGGGCAGCGATCGAGTTTGACGAGGGCATAAAGAGGAAGGTGGCAGCGATGATTTGACGATGGCTGGGATTTGCAAAGTGGAGATCGGGATTGAGGTGGCGATGCCGAGCTCTGCGAAGATTGGAGATCAGAGAGGGGACACGGGCACAGAGATGGGCAGTGGAGGTGGAGCTTTCGGAGGAGCGACATCACTTCCCGTTTGGGAAAGTAGGATAGAGAAGAACGACGCATAGGGGCCATCCGATCGGTCGAGGTCGGATGCCCCTGATGCGTCCATGTGGCAATCGAGGGAAAGGCAGGTGGAGCACGTGCAGGGCACATGCAAAGGAGGTACGTGCTCTGCACGTACGTGACTTCAAATGTTTTTATAAAAGGAATTATAAATAGGCCAAAAATGGGTGACACATGGCGACTCCAAGAGATGCCACATTTTAGATCCAGAGAAATTATAAAATAAATATAAAGATAATTCAAAAAGGAATAGCAAACGACCTCAGATCGAAAATTTTCTTCAACAACAGTTGCTCGTCTTGATGAGACCTACAATTTCATGAAGAGACCAAAATCAGGTAAAATACAAAATGTGTAAAAGAAGCCCAAAACCCAACTTTCACTTATGAGCTTCAATTTACTTGAACTTGGTCTAATTTTGAAGGTATTTGAATATACATTAATCCAAAAGTGAGTAGGGTCAAATCAGACACTGTATGAGGAAGGTATTAAGGTTTTAGTCTGAGAATCCTTGAATTAGGTTTTGGGTTTTTGTCCACTTATTTAGGTTAGTGATTATTGGTATTTTTCATTTATTCTTGTTAGTGATATGTACACAATGGAAGTGATTTTAGGACATTTGAAGTTAGCATAAATTGATTAAAAATCAAGGAAGTTAGGTTTTTTTACAAGTCAATTAGACTTGGATTTTTGGCTTCTTATTCTGTGCAATAATGAGTGATAAAATGCAACTCTTATCAGTACATGCATTAATGCTAATTATGCAGAATAAGTGAAGAAATGACAATGAATTTAGGGATTGAGCTTAATTGGACATTTTTACAGTGATGAATCTGACATTCATCATCTCCCTATACTTAAAACTGTGCTCGTCCTTGAACATCTAAAGAAATGCATTGAGGTGAATTGAGATTGGGTTCCATACCAAGACCATGAGCTGAAGGTGAAAGTGGGACTAGACCCTACCATTGGATTATTAATTTGGCGGAACATCTGTGAGCCTTATGGTTTTAAAATCAATAGCCTTCAAGTTCTACACATCATTGTCACAGTTTTGGCTCAGAAGTCATCTTAGATCAATCCTCCTCCCAAAGCATACCCCATGAACATTGGAACAATTGACTCATGTGTGTGAAAGGTTTTAGTGCTTCCCATCCAAAATGTCGGACTACCATGCATACCTCCTCTCCAGTAATTCATCCTCTGGGAGTCAGGTATTTCCGTATAAGTTGTCATGTTGTGTTTACAATCGAAAGGGGGGAGAAGAATAGAACAAGGGAAAAGAACTGGAGGGTGACCAGTGTAGTCACCTCTCCTTTTGAAAGTTGGCTAGTGTAGCTGAGTCTCCATCAAGATATGCAAGTTTTCTTGAATCTTGGACCTTTTTTGGTCAAATATATATTTGGTACTGGCTTCTTTGTATTTGGATTTTTCGTAGCTTTGCTTAGATCTTGTTATGTCCCTGCAGATATGAATCTTTTTCTCCATACATTTTTTGGGATTTTAGAAAAAAGTGTACCCTATCGTCCATCCCTTTTCCAAATCTTTATTTAACCCATACTCTGATCTTTAGATGCCTACTCCACTAGAAAGAAACTCATACAATCTTCTAGCAACCCGTCTGAGTTGAGCTAAGTGCATAATGAGAGAGTACAAATTAATTCCCTATTTCAGAGTCATACCCATAATGAAGAGACCAGGTTAGACACTAAGAGTCAAACGATGCACATTGTCTATGGAACTCAAAGAATTAATTCATTGACCTGGAGTTTCTAAAATCCTATTTCTCTCTGAAGTTCCTCTGAAAATTAGGTGGATTAAGGTCAAGTCCAGACCACTCTTGGTTTCTGCTCATAACTCGGTTCAGAACCCAAGGTCTTTTCACAAATACAAATGAATGTAATGGTGGATGAAGTGCCGGTGCGTGAAATGCGGACACTTTTTCCCTTTTTCTCCTTTTTGACTTTTGGGATTTGATTTTTTATTTTTTTAATGCTATGAAAAAATTTTATGTGGATATGAATAAGAAACCGTTTTTTTAACTTTTGGTTGGACACAGTCTGTGTTAGTAGCAAAACATTTTTTTGTTCTTTTTTTTGTTTTTTTGTTTTTTAAGTTAGTTACCCTCCCCGTGAACACATATAGACTATGTGAAAGTTTGAGCTATGGGTAAAATATACACATAGTATATATACACACCCCCTATACTTAGAGCATGATGTGTCCTCAGAGCACAATAAGTGTAGAGAAGACATAGCTCGGGCTAAGCGTAGGAGAGTGAAAAAGAAAGAGAAAAATAATAGAAGTCACCCCACCCCCTATATACTTAGACTGTTCATAGTCTAAGTATAGAAGAAGAGCGAAAATGAGGTGGTCGGGAGATGTGAATGAGGAGAGTATATACATGTGGGTATTGGTTCCCCATATACTTAGGCTCAAGTCAGCCTATGTATAGAAGAAGGGTGGAAATGGGGTGATTGTAAGAAGGGGTTGATGAAGAGAATGGTATATACATATGTCATCTGTCCCCCCATACTTAGGCTTTGTCCTAAGTAGAGGAATAAGATGTAAAAGAGAACTGAAGGAAACGGGTGGGAGGGAGGGTAGCCGATGATTAAGGTGGTTTTCAACAAATCTTTTTGTGAGCTTATGGTGGGAGATCATAATGATAGCAAGAGGATGAATCATAAGATTCCTAGTTATCGTCAGAGTCATTTTCAAAAAAATCATTGAAATATTCCTCCACGTTCAATGCATGTTCTGCATATTTGTTCTCAATTGTATTAATGTTAGTGCACTCCTGAGTTGGATTCAATTGGTAAAAGTGTTCAGAGAAGATTTTCATTGACTTAGGATGAGACCAAGCATATGTTTCAAGATCATATAAGAAGTCATGTATGGCATTGGAGGTTAAAGCAGCGTGAAATGGAGGGTTGGGGAGAGTCTCTGTGGTAACAGTCAATTCAACAGCCGCTATCTCAGGTGTAGTAGAGAGGTAGGGCGTTTCTACCTCTTTGTGGTTACGATTGTTGACGTGTTTGTGGGTCGCCTCAGAATCTCATGGTTCCTCGAAGACTGGGTGGGATCGAAGTGCTCCCAATGCCGTAAAATTGATTTACCAAGTCTATCACTGAATAATTGCCTTAGCCGGTGCCAAGAATGGCTTTCCAAGAATGATTGGATACTTGGTGGATTCTCCTTGATGCTCAATATCAATGATCCTGAGGTCCACTTTTGAGCATAGTACCTTGGAAGGTAACAATGACTACAATAATTCCTCTCGACCTCTTTATAGATCGATCAACCAATTGAATGATCTCTCTTATTTTCCTGGTAGGTTCGAGTTTGAGCTTGTCAAATACAGGATATTGATTGGTGAGTCATCATCGATTTGAGCATTGGTAAATGTGATGTTTTTGATTCCATAGTCAAATCTGGGCAACCGCTTCACTATGCGGCTCTTGGTCTTTCTACTCAACACTAAGGAGGTGGCCATTGACAATATATGTCTTTCGATCCTTGTTCTCTTCCTATACAACTTTTTCATCATTAATTTTCTCATTACATATCCTTTAAGGTCGGTGAAGTGTTTAGTGGTATGAATCAAGAGAAGTTCAAAAATAAAGTCTTTTATCGAGTGCTTACCTCAGAGTAGGATTCAAATTCCTCAAGTCTTCTCCACTTTCAATTTTTATGGTTTCTGGTTTTTCGAATTTTTGTGTGTTTTTGAATTTTTCGATGTTTTTGGTCTTTCAATGTGGCGTGTGGATGTGTCACTTTTCATCGATGAGAAGGGACTTTGATGTGCTGAGTCAGAATCATAGTCATAGTTATTCCTAAGGGAGTAATATGCAGAAGTGTTCTTGTCAGAGTCATCCTTAGGGGGGAAAGAGTTTATGGGTTTCTGAATATTCTCAGAATGTTCAACATTAGATCCAATAATTTTATCTTCCACCTTCATATTCGAGCTATTTTAAATTGAAATTATCCGATCCATGAAATTTGAAATTTATCCTCAAATTATTCATATCTCTTAATAATCCTCAAAATTTCATCCTCAAAAAATTTTTCATGATCAATCATGGAAGCAATCTGTACAATTAGAGGATACAAAGAACACGAGGTTTTATACTCAACGTACTGTGACTCAAGCATGTACTGCTGGGTTGAGTAGAGTCCATTTCCATGGTTATGATTAGTTCAATCCTTATATCGTGGAATCATACAGGATTCATGTGTGTTGATACCATTAGTCAAGTCCACTATATGTGTAGGTTGTTCGAAGGAGTGATATGCAGGTTGACTAATAGGGGTTTGATTGTCATGGTTAATCCAACATTGATGATCATTAGGTGCGGTCCTCTCCATCTGATTTGGTCGATCCATCATCTTATTCCTAAGGTCCAATCCAGATGTATATATGTGAAGTGTTGACCTATTTCAATATTACGATGAGGAGAGAATGTAGTTGGTTGGAATTGTTGTCTCGACCAGTCATTGGTTTCAAAAGTTGTTTGATCTTCAAATGGCTCGACGAGAACTTGGGAATAAGATGGGTTGGCCTAGTATGAAGTTTGATCATGTGTAGCAAAGGCTGGGGAGGAGAGAAATAATATGAAGTGTTGAAGTCGTTCAGATGATCTAAGTAACATGGATTGGAATTATAGACTAGGCTAGATTCATCTGAGGGTCAGAGTCTCCCGCGAATGTTGGAGGATTCTTGACAGAAGAGGGTTTAGATTATTTGGGTTTAACCGGACGAATTCTTTTTCATAGTACAAATCTGGTGGGCACTTGGACAAAAGTCCCATAATTTTCAAAGGATGTTTATTTGTTGTCATAATGGATCTTAGTTAATGATGTTCAAGTGCATAGAACATTCAACAAAAGAAACCTTAACTGTTTCATATCAAGAAAGGAGGGTGATGGTACAAGTGTGTCATTTTTTATATTCCAGATCGATTCATGCAAACCAATACAAACACAAATCAAACCCCAGGTTCATCAACTCACACAATGAAGCCGCAAGAGTTCGGCAATTTATCTTTTCATTTTTAATTGGTAGTAAATTCAATCTTAGAAAAAAATTAGCGAGTAGTTAGGTGCTGAAAATTTTCGTAAAGACTGGTCCGAGTTCTTATGACTAATTCACATATTTTCTGCCAGTATGGGTGTATGTACGGACCGTAAAACGGTTACCCATTTGATTTACGGATAAAGCCTTGCATAGTGTCCTTTAAATCACTTACTGTATTAAGGAGATCAGGACCGTTTACTAGCTACCCATAGATCCTCACTGAGAAGTGGCTAATCATTTTTATAAAATTAGTAGTCAATATGAAAATCTGGAGTTGGGCTCTAGCCTTAAGTGTCGCCTCTAGCTCACTCATACAAATAAATGAATACAAGGTCGGGGTTGCTCTCCCATGAAAATTCTTGAATTTATGGATTAATTAAAGTCAGATATATTTACCAATCCCAATTTTAATTAAGTGATCACTGAAAAATTAGATGAGCACAAATGCACGTCTATCATCCAGTCTCAATTTCCTTTTAAAATTATGTGACAAAACGGGATGGATAAATTTAAGAAAAGCCGATACATGTGGAAAACAATGATGTATGCTCAAATAGAAGACTTGCAATGATTCCACGCAATCTCCATGTTGGATGCAATACAAGAATTGAAAATTATTCTAAACGAATGCAAGCCGATAAAAACTGCACCTATCATATAGTTTTATTAGTCAGGAAGAAATGAGTTGAATTTGACTAAGTCGAACGATCTAATGTGCGCCTCAATTAATGTGAAGTATGGTCTTAGGTTCTATGAGCATAATAAAAAACTATAGAAACTATAATAGTCGTATGTGCAAGTCTAACCTACGAGCCACTCAAGTCGGGCCCCACCCTCACTGGAGAGTGAAACAAGCCACGACACACCATAGAAAAAGTTCATTTTTTACACACGTGAGAGTACAAACAAACACCGCTATAAATGAGAAAAATAATTACAAAAAATAAAATTATAGAAAAATAAATTGTAGACTCTACTCTCTCTCACGACTTGTCTCGATCTTAATTTTATTTGTGGTTTTTTAGGGGTTGGTGAAGATGCATCGGCTTCCAAAACCCGCTCCATGTACGTTGGGTACCTCGCATGAAAGATAAGAGAGAGAGTGTGTAAGAGAGTGAGTCAAAGACAAAAAATAAAGACAAAAAATAAATGCTGAAAAATAAATGGAAAATATATAGTGGCACGTTCGATGGTCAGACTACCCAAATGTGTGGAAAACAGAGCACTAATTTCTCAGACAAAATCTAAGCAGTTTGCTTCCCCAGCAACGACGTCATATGATGGGGTCAAGAATGCCCTAATTAATTTGTGAGAATTAAGCCTTAAAATAATAATGGATTTATCGTTCAAATTACGACGGGAATTCAAACTCGATGAAGAAATAACCATAATTTATTTATTCAATTTTATTGAAGTTGCTTTATGTTTATTTTACTTAGGCAAGACCCAAGTTCGAACTCAAGTAGGCAAAGGAACAACCTATAATTTTATCTATCAAAGTTCATGAAAGTTTTCGAGGCGATATTTTTTGGTATTTTTAATACAATTGTGGGATGGAAATGTAAATGTGGTCAATTTGAAGGACTAAAAAGCAATTTCCAACCAAACGATATCCAAAAATCATGAAAATTGGTCGAGAGGTTATTTATGCTAAAATGAGTGTACTATATTTTTTTGGATTTTTCGGATACAATACGAATATTTAATGAATTTATGAATGCAAATAGAGTGAATTTCAGTAATTTATTATAATAAATATTAAAACTAGTTATTTTAAAAGGATAAAATTATCCAAGATCTACCACTAGGTGATTGATCTTTGAATTATCCTAAACTTCAAAAATATGAGTTTTAATACCTACTAAAAATTAAAGACTGAAATATGCAAATTGATTTTTATATGGCAAACCACATGTACAAATGTAATTCATTTTGTGCATGATATTAAATACAACTAATTCGACAATCCACGAATTTTTGACAAATTTTAGATAAATGGTTAAATATCTATGAATTTTAAACCATGGAATGGGTAAAATATGCAATTTCTCACAAGAATATTAATCAATAATTAACCTCAAAATATAAAAAAAATCAAGCATATGCCATACTATACAGAATTAACTGAATAAAATCATGCTAAATTTAAATAATAACATGAGGCAATACAGCAATTTAAAATAAAGGGGAAACATAAGGTTCTGTTTGCAATAGAGAAAATTAAATAAAATAAGAAAGTGACAAACAAGGGTATAAGTGAAATCACCAAGATCCTTGGGGTTAGATTGTAAAATTCCCAAGGGGCAAGTGCTGCGTACATTCCCTTCGGGGAGCCTAGACCTTTGTGCTAACAAGATATCTGGAGACGGGTCATCGCAATTTATCGACTAGGTCACGTGCAATGCACGTGACCTTTGGGTTGGGGATTCCCTTGTAAATTGGAGGATCGGGAAGGGCTCTCCATGCAATTATCCCACATGAGCCGGGGGTGCTTATTACATGCTTTTGCAAATATGCTGGACTCCAGGGGCGATGGCGTAAAAGGCCCCTCCGTGCACGTGCAGTGCACGCGGGGATGGTCCCGTGCAGGGAGCCCAGTGGCAAGGGCGGTCAACGGTGGCGGAGAAGAGGAGTGAGCGGAGGGGTTGCGGGCCACCTAGAGCGGGTGAGGGCAGCTTGCTGGTTGCAGTTGAGGTCGAAGGGAAGTGGACCGATAAACACATGATCGTCTGTTGCGGATAACCGAGGCGTAGTGGGTTCAGCGGATGAGCGGTGGTGGAGATGACGTGTAGAGATGTCGATGAAGTAGGTGATGAACCAGGGGGAATCAGAGTAGTGGACGGTGGAGCGTTGGCTCAAGTTGAGGTGGAGTAGTGGATAATGGCGCAAGGATGGCTGAAGCAATCAGCGACGACGGAGCGATGGGTTGCAGCAAGGAAAAGATCCTTGGATCTCGCCGCAACGGAGGCCGCTCCGGTAAAGGCACTGTCACCGCCTCTTAGATCAGTTCCTTTAACTATGTGAATCGACAGATGGGTTTAAGGATGGGCAACGATCGAGTTAAATAGAAGGTGAGGAGTGACGAGACGCTAAATACGAGTTTTATTTCGGGCACGTTGTAGTACGTGTACTCAGTGATTCAATCAGAACCGAGAGAATATCTCCATGAAGAGTGTCTCGGCTTAATTTATATCCCGGGCAAGTTCGGTGTCGAACATAGGGAGGCAAAGGAACAACATGGAGTTAATTTGATAACTTAGGTCTAGATTTCCAAGCGGTATTTTTTTAAAGATTTTTTAATGCAAAAAACAAATGCAAATGCAAATGCGGTTGAATTTATATAATAAGAAAGCATAAAACTTAGCCAAATTAATTTAATGAGAAATTAATCCAATTTTGCGGCTATTTACATGTGAGAAAGTCCTTTGATTTTGCGGCTTTTATTGTTAATTTATTTTGTACAATCTAATATATAATAATTAGTGTGGTTTATTTACGAGAGTCATTTTGTTAATTTGTTGATTTTATGGATATTTTTCCGCGATTTTACTCGGGGATTTTTCTAAGATCAAGATATTGAGTTGACGAATCGTGGATTCATCACCCCCCTATACTTAAACTTTGCTAGTCCTCGAGCAAATATCGAATGAATAGGTTGAATTAACCCCTGACTGTGCATGTGAATACAAGACTTGATTCGTTCAAGAACTATCGGTTTTTGAGATCCTAAAATTCTAAGCTGAACCAAGCTCTAATCAAAAGGTATCCAATTTCCCTAATCATCAGACTCTCTTCGTATACATATATAGTAGGGAAATGACTTTAAGTGTTGACCGCAATTACAAGAGTAGAGTCACAACGTCACCCAAGGTTCCAGTCCAAGAGACACTCCTAATAACCCGACCCTCAACACTAGGGAATAAACCATTTCTTGCATCCAAATCACTGTCTCTTTAGTTGTCAGACTTGAAAGTGTAGATGGAAGGCCAGTTGATGGAGGGCATAGGATTGTGTCATTTCTTCTCTCCCTCTCATTGGAACAAGGATCCTGTCGAGTGCCTTATTACTCAACGCATATTTTTTGTGTTGAGCAGTGTGTCCGTCAAGAAAAGTTGGATCCCTCTGCACTTGTTTTCCTGGGAGTACACTGGGGTGTGCCTTTTTTGAGTACCTATCATACCTTCTACACCCATACTTGTAGCATTTACGATGGAGAGCCCTTTTTTGGTGCAAGCCCGACTCCTGGTCCTAATAGCGGTGGTCCAAGTGGATACTTTGAAATGGTTGGGAGCGCTCGCCTTTGGTGGAAGCTCTTTTATTAATTGACTTTGTGGAATGAGAGCTTTTCTTTAACTTTTCATTGCTTTGTAGTATTTTTGCTAGCTCCATTGCTTTTACCAAGAGTTGGCGCAAACTGTTCAACATTGTGGAATGTGTTGTTGTAATTATGTTGGGCAATCGAAAGCAATAAAGAAATAACCACAATAATTTCAATTTTTAATCGGTGTGTTTTATGTTTATTTTACTTGGGCAAGTCCCAAGGTTGAACTCAATGAGGTAAAGGAACAACCTAGAATTTCATCTATCAAATTTCATGCACGGTTTTCGATGCGGTATTTATTGGTATTTTTAATGCAATTTGAACTGCAAAATGGAAATGAGGCCAATTTTAGGGACTAAAAATCAATTTTCATTCAAACTATGTCCGAGAATTATGAAATCTAGCCAAGATGGCGGTTATAATGAAATGAATGCATTGTATTTTTTTCGAATTTTTGGATGCAAGATAAATATTTTATGAATTTATGAATGCAAATGGTGTGAATTTAAATATTTAATTATAATAAATATTAAACCTAATATTTTCAAGGAATAAAATTATTCAAGATCTATCACTAGGTGATTGATCTCAGAAAAACCCTAAACTTCAAAAATACTAAGTTTTATACCTATTAAAAAATTAAAGATTGAAATATGCAAAATGAATTTTACAGGGCAAATGCATTCTTTTTGGGCACGATGCAACCTACAACTAATTCTATGATCCGTAAATTTTTGGCCATTTTTCAGGCAGTGGTTAACTACTTATGAATTTTGAGGCTTGAGATGGGTAAAATATGCAATTTTCCGGAGGAATATTAATTAATAATTAACCACAATCTAGAAAAATCTCACAAGTATGTCATAATGTAAATAATTAATTTAAGAACACCTTGCTAATTTTTAAATAATAAAAAGATGCGATGTCGAGGTCTAATACAAAGGGGGAACATAGGGGAAGAATTGCAACATAAACTAAATAAAATGCAACACGGGTATTAAACTGGGATTACCTAAAAATCCGAGGGTTTCCTTGCAAAATTTCCACAAGTTACCTGCCAAGCACATACCCAGGAACTTTTGAATATTTTTATAGATTAGTAGTATTCCAGGGTTGTTGGCACAAATGACCCACCATACATGAGTCTCACGTGGGCGGGGTCATTTTCTGACGTTCCCTCTGCCATGCACCACGCACATGAGGAGGGCCTCGGGCTGGGAGCTCGGTCGTTGGCAATGGTGTCGCAGAGGAGCAGCAGAGTGTGCTGCAACGGTGGTTGATCCTAGCGACAGGGTTCCGAGGAGGTTTGGATGCTATGGTTGATGATGACGCGGTGCAACTCCTAGAAGTTGCGGCTGAAAGTGGAGAAGCTTATGGCGTAGAGTTGTGGTCGGGGAAGATGAAGCGCAAGATGGTGCAATCGAGGGTCATCCTGAGAGTTCATGTCGAAGTAATCAGTGGAGATGGTGGACAGAGGAGCCTTGCAGTTGTTGATGAAGCTCGAAGGATATGTCATTATTTTCGTTGGCTCGAAAGCAACGATGCTGGAGCTATGGCATGCGCCCGGAGGATTCGACGTTGTAAGGAGGAAAAGATCCTCAGATCTTGCCGGTGAGAGAATGAAGGGGATCGAGCTGTCACCACCGACCACCTTCCCTTTATAATTTTTGCAATCAGCAGGTGATTTATTTCGATTGGGTGACTGACGAGATCGAGGGGGAGGAAGACAACGGGAGAGGCTGTGAAATTAGGGTGGTGCGGTAGGTAGTGGGATGGGGTTACAGATGGCCATATATGTTAGGTGGCAGGGCGACGTGATGAGAATCACAGAGCGGTGCTGCCTCCCAATTGGGAAGGTAGGGGAGGATTGGAGGAAGGGGATGGCACACAAGTGTTGTCCGATCGGTCGAGATCGGACGACCATGGTACAACCATATGGCATGCCTTTAATATTATTTTTTAAAATTTAATTTTTTTTTAATTTTTTTTATAAAAATGAGTATATATAAATCTTAAAAATGTGTCACATGTGGGGGCTCTAGGAGCTGCCATGTGTCAGCCCATAAAAATAAAAAATAAAAGATGAAGGAAAATAAAAAAACAACAAACTACCTCAGATCGAAAAAAAATCATCACAAAAGTTGCTCGTATCAATGAGATCTACAACTTTCGTGAAGAGACCAAAAGCAAAATCAATCAATTCCACAAAGTGATAATTTTGGGGTATCCCATGTACATAGAATACATTGATTTTTTGAGTTTTATAATTTAATTATGTTTTAAAACCAGATAGAAATCCGGAAAAAATATTGTAAAATCAAAGATAAATATTTACACATATCATATTTTTTAGATTTTAATTAACTAAGAAAAATAAGAAATAAAATAAAACATGAAAAGACAATTTTTGTACAAATAGTTAGTGATGACTCGGACTCTGTTAGTTACTTTGATTTCCAGATCAATTTTGATTTGTATTTTTGCATATTTTAATAAAACTTTCTTGAAAGAAAAGAACTGGAAAATAAATAAAATAAAATGAGTCAAATATGTACATAAAATAATAGGTCAAAAATAGGTAAAATACAAAATGTAAAAAAGAGGCTCAAAACCCAACTTTCACATTTGAGCTCTGATTCACTTGAACTTGGTATTGTTCTGGAGGCAATAGTTCAAAAGTGAGTAGGATTAAATCGAACACTGGATGAGGAAGATATCGGGATTTTAGTCCGAGAATCCTGCAATTTTGGTTTGGGTTTTTCATCCACTTATTTAGGTTAGTCATTTTTTGTATTTTTCGTTTATTCTTGTTAGTGATATGCGTGGTTTAAGGTCATTTGGAGTTAGCATGAATTATTTTAAAATAAGGAAAGTTAGTCTATTTTACAGGTCATTTTGGCTAGGATTTTTGGCTTCTTCTTTTTTTGCAATAATGAGTGATAAAATACAATTCTTATTATTACATGCATGAATGCTAACTATACAGAATAAATGAAGAAAATGCAAATGAATTTTAGAGATTTGAGCTTATGTAATCATTTTTCATCACTCCCCACCTCTGAAATGATAAAGAAATGGCCTCCCTCAATAAGGTAACTCTAATTCCCCAGTCTAGCAGCTCTTTCCTCAAGCAGCGGGGTATTCCCTTCTATGTTTAAGTACAACCAGTTCAAGAAGTGGGGGAAAGAAGAGAATCAACTGTGACCAGTGTAGCCACGTATGCCTTGGAGCTTAACCAATGTATCTAAGTCTCCAACTGCAATCTTCATGAGATGAGAAGATGTAATACATAAGCTTTGCTTCATTCAATATGTACACTCCAGCATGCATTTTATTTTCAATCAGGCATGTCCTCTTTCTTAGAGTTTTTCTTGATTTTGCACTTTTTTTGATGTGCATATGTACAACATATCTACATGATGCAACATATACATAAGGAGTTTTACTGCTTAAGCTAGTAGACTATCCCTCTTTTGAAGCATTCTTGCAACCCACAGACTCATGTTTTTAGACCTCAATGCCACTAGACCAGATTGTGGAGTACATCCCTCCCTGGAGGAAGACGAGAGGTTCCGGCTAGCAGTACTACCCTCGTATGCTACCCCAAGACAAAGAATTCTGCCTCCTCACCAACTCATCTGTGTTGAGCTATGTTTAAGGTGTGTGTCCAAGTTAAGCCATTGTCTCATAGAGTCATGTGTGTGTTGTTAAGTGTTCTAATTAGGCTCATCAAGATGACATGTGAACATAGCCTAATGGAATCAAAGAATTAAGTCACTAATGAACCTGAAAAGTCTTAACCCCAAATCCTATAAGGTTCCTCTAAAGTTAAGTGGATTAAGATCTTAATCAAGCTCTATTTTTCAATTTAATTCCAGACTAGATTAAATGTCAACTATAATTCAGAACAATATATAATCAAGAATGTACAAAAACTCTTTTTTGAAAACTTTTTCAAAAATATGCACATTTTTATAAAATTTGTTTAATACAAGAAAGTAGGAAAAAATTTGCAAAAATATTTACAAAAAATTATAAATAATTTTTTGCAAACATTTATTTTCAAACATTTTTCAAAAAAATTGTATTATATACATAATTTTGATACAAAAATATATACAAACACTTTGCAATCAAAACATTTTTACAAACATTTGTATACAAATAGTTTTGCAAAGGGTTTTTACAAATTTATGTACAAGAAAAAAATAAACTTTTTTGTTATTTTTTGCCATATTTTTTTGTGGTTTTTATTTATATTATTTATATACACGAAGTACTGAAAGTAGAGTTATGGCTAAAGTATATATACAATATATACGACACCCCTAGACTTCGCTCAGATTATGTCCTCAGAGTGAACAATAAGCAATGAGAGGAAGACATAACTCATGCAGAGTGTGGGGAAGAGAAAAGAATGTTATACTACAACGATGAACAAAAGAATGTAATGAATAGCAATCGGTGATCCCCCTATACATATGATCAAATATTCCTAAATATAGAAGATTATGTACACAAGGGGAAAACCAAGGAATATGATGTACATGTTTTACCTCCCCTATACTTAGGGTTAAATATCTCTAAGTATAGGAAGCAAAACAGAGGTAAAAAGAATCAAATAAGTAATCACATGTCTGATACCCCCCCTATACTTGGGGTAAAGCACACCCTAAGTATAGCATAATCATAAGATGAAGATGGGGTATCAAACAAAAAAGAATGTATAATATGGACAATCTGGATCTATACAACTGTTGAGAAGAAGTGATTATCAGGTATGAGATGCAAATGATGTGAGTCAAAGACCACATCTCATACAAAATGATTGGGGGCAACATCAACGATCAACAGGTCGTGTTCAAGATATGGCTTCAAGCATTGAAAATTAACTCGAAAGCTAGAATCAGATGACAACTCAGATGTATCAATGTTTTGGTTGTCATGCACCTTTCTTACCAAGTACGGTCCCTTCCATTTGCTTTGTAATTTCCTTGGAAATAATCTCAACCTTGTATCAAATAGACATACTCTCTAATTCAGCTCAAACTGTTTATGGATGATATGAGAATCATGCCATATCTTCACTCTCTCCTTATATTGTAGGCTACTTGAAAAGGTTGTATCTCTCAACTCCTCCAGGGCTGCCAATTCTGCTTTCATTTGATCTCCTACACTCTTGGGATCCAACAAAAACTTTGTAACTACCCAAAGTGGCGTGTGCTTGTTCTCCACAGGCAAGTACATGGCTTTCCATAAATGAGATGAAAGGATGTGCCCAAATATCTCTTGAAGGAAGTACTATAGTCCCACAAGATCGAGTCCAAAAGATATGACCAATCCTTTCGTCTGAGCGGACAACCTTCTACAATATAATCTTGATCTCCTTGTTTGATACTTCAGCAAGACTATTTTGTCAGAGGGTAATATGGAGTGGCAACTCGATGGTCTGTGTTGAACTCATTAGCAAGGGCCCTTACCTTATCATTGATAAAGTTAGTCCCCCCGTCTGATATAAAAACTCTAGGTACCTCGAACCATGAAATGATATTTTTCCTCAAAAATCTTCAAATGATCTTAGCATATCTGGCTCGGTGGGTATGGCCTCAACCCAACGACTCACATAACCTACAGCAAGCAGAATGTACTTGAATCCCTGACTCTTAGGGAATGGACCCATGAAATCGATGCTCTATGCATCAAAACCTCAGAGAAGTGAATGGGTTGCATCGACATCATATCACGCTGGCCACAAGTGCCCATCCTCTGTTAGTCAGTGCACCTCTTCTCGAATTCATATGAATCCTTGAAGAAGGTAGGCCACTATAGGCTGGATTGGAGAACTTTCTATGTTATCCGTCTCCTAGAATAATGTCCTCCTTTCTCAAGCTTGTTACAGTAACTAAGGATGTCGTGGTGCTCCTCCTGAGGAATACAATGACGCCAGACACTGTCCCCCTCTTCATGGTAGAGGGTAGGATCCTCCAAATGGTACGAGTTGACCTTCGCAAGGAAGGTCTCAAGTCATTGTTTAGGCCAACCTTGTGGAACCTTATTGGCGACAAGATAGTTCATAATGTTAATGTACCCTGGAAGCGAGGTGATAGAATGAATTACCTCATCTAGGAAAGTCTTTGTAATAGGTGTGATCTTATTAGAATCCTCATGGTTCTCTAAACGAGAGAGGTGATTCGCCACCACATTCTTGACTCCAGCCTTATCCTTAATCTATATATCAAACTCCTGGAGTAGAAGGATCCATCTGGTCAATCTGTCTTTGGCATCCTTGTTTTCCATGAGGTATCGGATGGCAGTGTGATATGTAAATATGGTCACTCTAAATCCAAGAATGTACGATCTGAACTTATCCAAAGTAAATACTACGGCTAGTATCTCCTTCTCAATCATAGTGTAATTCTGCTGAGCGGCATCCAAAGTCCAGCTAGCGTAGTGTATGGTAAAAGGCAATCCATCCCTCCTCTATCCTAGCACAACTCCTATGACAAAATCAGAAGCATCTATCATGATCTCGAATGGGAGAGACCAATCGGGTGGCTGAAGGACAGAAGCCTCGGAAACTAATCCCTTGAGAGTCTCAAATGACACCAGACACTTATCATCTATAATGAACTCGGTGCCTTTCTTCAGCAGATCAATAAGCAGTCGGGCAAAACGATTGAAATCCTGAATGAATTGTCGTTAGAAACTGGCATGCCTCGGAAAAGACTGAAATGTCATAGATTAGACAGTGGATTGAGTTTCTTGATGATATCCACATTGGTCGGATCGATCTCCATGCCCCTGTTGGAGATGGTGTGGCCAAGAACCGTCCCTTGAGTCATCATGAAATAACTCTTCTCCCAAGATAACACAAGAATAACCTCTATGCAATGTTGAAGCACACTGTCAAGGCAATTAAGACAAGCATCAAACCCATCGCTATAGATCGAAAATTCATCCATGAAGACCTCTAAACAATTACCCACCATGTCTTAAAAGATGGAAAGCATCTATGGAATATAGACGGGGTATTACGTAAACCAAAGGGCATCTGTCTAAAAGCATATGTCCCAAATGAATGTCATTTTCTCCTAGTCATTGGACGCTATTGCCACTTGATTGTACCCCGAGTACCTGCCAAGGAAACAATAATGACTCTTCCCAGCTAGCCTCTAGATAATATGATAAATAAATGTTAGTGGGAAATGATCCTTCTTAGTGGCTTGATTCAATCTCCTGTAGTCCTCATAGACCCTCCAAGAAGTGGGTACCCGACTAGCTATCTCCTCTCCATACTCGCTCGAAATTGTAGTGATACATGTCTTCTTGGGTGTTGCATGCAACGAAGTAACCCACTTGGAGTCGAAGATGGGGCAGATAAAATCAGCGCTCAACCACTTAGATATTTCCTTCATGACAACATCTCGAAGATTCAGGTTCAACCTTCGTTGGAACTCACGTGATGGCTTGGCCTGCTCTTCGAGATAGATGTGGTGGGAGCACAGGGCTGGACTTATCCCCTGGAGATCAGATACACTCTATCTAATCACCTTTCGGATTCTTTCAAGAACTTCCATCAAATGAGATTCTTGATCTCCAATCAGATCCACTGAGATAATGACTAGGGACATATCTTGCTTACCCGCAAGGAATCTGTACTTCATGTTCTATAGTAAGGTCTTCAATACTGGACAAGTGGGAGATGGCAAATCTGGCTTCTGGAATGCTTGAGTAAAGGCCACCAGATTTGCATGTGAGAACTCTCACAACAGTGGTAAATCTGACGAAGACGACACTACTAGTATAGTTGTCATCGGAATTGGCTCGCTCTCCACCCTATTTGTTAACTATATAGGAATCAGACATGGTAAATGGCCATCAAAGTCCTCCCAATCAATTACTAAGTCTGAGGGATCTAAATCTGGAGCACATGAGATTAAATCTACCTCGTTATCCTGACCACGATCATCAGCCTCAAATGTGTCTTGTGCCATGAGTGTGCTCTCCGAACTCTCATCTGCTAAAATATGTGAATCTGCAATGTTTGTAGGTGTGATTAGAGTTCGTGATACTGGGTATGCCCAAACTGCTTCATCATCTATGATCACAAAGTCGCACTCCTGGTGGACATCTAGCTCTTCTTATGTCATCTGCTCTAAGCAAGATGATCTGTAGATATGGTCCCCTCGATTGTCTCTATTTGTACACTTTCATCCTCGATGCTAATGTATACCTTCCTGCTATCATGATCAAATGGCCTTGGTTGTGGCTAAGAATGGATGTCCTAGGATGATGTTGGTATCGGTCACAGATTCAGGGATCTCCATGTCCAGTACAACAAAGTCTACAGGGAATTTTATGCATGAATTGTGATGACGACATCCTTAAGTAACCTCTTTGGCCTCTTGACAGATCTACCAGCAAATTAAAGAACTTCCTTGCTCGGTCTAAGAGGGCAAGCTCGAATTGATCGAGTAAGGAAACTGGAAGGAGGTTAATCGATGAACCGTTGTCTAATAGGGTACGATTGAACCGCTTCTCATGGATGTGTCATCTGACATATGGAGCTCCTGCATTAGGTCTCTTGGCTGGCAATCGGTTCTGAATAGCGAAGAATGTGGCACAAGTAAGCACATAGATTTCTGCATTGTTGTTCCCCTTCTACCTGTGGATGGTGGTCCTCTCACTCAAGTTCTTTTGGAAGAGAGGGATGTGCTCTAGTGCTTCATGTAGAGTCAGTTGTATCTAGAATCGATCAATCATCTGCTCATTGAACTCTAGTTGGTGTCACTTTTTGGAATTTTCCTTTTGGGTCCCCTTTCCTAAGCGGAGTGCTTGAGGGGAGGGGATGGAGGGACCTTCTCCAGAGAGATGAGGGTCAGGAGTAGGCTCTTGTTCATGCAATAGGCTAAAATCCATTCAATGATCATCATGAAATGTGGATAGACTCACAGGAGATATATAAACCTTTCATTTATTCATATTTTTATTTTTATTTTTCTATTTTTTGTATTTTTCCGTAGTTGTCCTGTGGTACAACATGAGGTAACACAATTGAATGTAAATTGATGGCATCAGTACCACCCACAACATCTGACTTTGTGGCATCAACACCACACTTTGGTAAAGCATCTAGAATCATCGTGGCATAAACACTACCATCTGTAACTAGAATCATGACGGCCTCAGCTAGATCAACATCCTTGGTGGCTTCAACATCACCATCATCATCATGATCAACAACATCAGCATCGCTTCCATCCGTCTCTGGCACTCTGGAATCGGCATCTGGATGTTGCTCAGATGAGTCGTCGTCAGCTGGCTTCCTACCACTCCTATCTGTCACAAAATCAGCATCAAAACATGGGAAGAAGTACAATAGAAAATATCACTAGGAGTGGTGGTCTCTATAAACTATACCTGCTCAGATTTTCTCTTTAGATTGTTCAGATTGGATTGAATCTACGGGGATTTTACAGCTTTACCCTTGATGATCTCCCTCATTTCCTGACGAAACTGATCTATCTCTCGCCGAAGGATGCCTGCTGGTTAAACAGTAAGTGGGTGAGGTCGTCAAGGGTTGGATTCTCACAAATAGATGCATGAGAACCGGACGAGTTGCCTCGTTGAAATGAGGTTAACTCTGCTGCTACTAGTGGTAGTGAGGAGGGTGAGAATACTGCTGAGGCTATTGTTGTTGCCTCCACTTTTGACCCTAATAGTGGGGATAAGGACCCTACTGTTGGTACTGTTGGGAGAGTTGGGGATGTTGTTGAATGCTCTGCCTTGCATGAGTTGGAGGCTGCTGTTGGGAAGAGGTGCCTTCGATAGACCATCGAAAGCTGGGATGATTGCGATGAATCACGGGCTAGGGTTGGTATTGGGAGTACCAGATCCCGTTGACTTCCATCAACGACTCCTGCTGCTAAAGGTGTGGCAGAGAGGGATACAAGGGGTTGATCTGTCTGGTAGACCACCATCTGAATGTTTGGAGATGATGGTGGATGTTCGTAGTACTGGAGCTGCTAAACCGACTATGTATGGATGTGGTGGACCTGGCGGTATGGGGTAGATGGCTAGATGGAGTTGCTCCCTAGATCGACCCGTGCCTTGAGACAAGGCTGAGAAGCCGTTTGTGCCTTTTGGAGACACATGATCTGAGTCTTCAGGTCACTCAAGTTCTGGACGAGCTCATCAAGCTTGTTGAGATTATTTATTCTTTGGATCTACTTCTTCTCGATAATCTCAATGCAGTCTAGCTTTTGACTGATGATACCCATATTGGTAGCTGAAGAATCAGCAAGTGTGGCAGCTGATGAAGAAGTGGAAGGTCCGACATCGACGCGTGTAATCCTCTGATATGAGACGATCTGTGAGAGAGGCTTTCCCTGAGTGTAAACATGGGTCTAGGACATCAAAGTATAGTTCTCTGCCATCTCCGCATAGATTGCCCAAACCTGGTCTTCACCCTTGGCAAAATAGGACCCTCCACATGAGGCGTTCACTAGCCCTTGCAGATCTAGTGTCAGCCCACAGAAAAATCTATGAACAAGGTTGGCCTTGGATATCTCATGATGTGGACACTTGTCAATGAGCTCTCTGATCCAATCCCAAGCCTCGTGGAACTGCTCTTTTAGGATCATCATAAAATTGCTAATTGCTCACACTGTGTTGGTCCGGCCGAGTGGATAGTACCTGTTCAAGTACTCGATCCGAAGTTGCTCCCAGGTAGTGACTACCCTCGTCAAGTTCTTAATCCAATAGGTTGCTTGGTCAACCAAATATAATGTGAAGGCAATCATTGATAGTATCCTCATCCACAAATCTGTCATCGATAGTGCTACAAATCATCTCGAACTTATGTAGATGGATGCGCGGCTCTTCAATGACTAGCCCATGGAACTTGGGCAACAACTAAATAGTCTGGGGGCGAAGCTCAAAGTCACCAAGGATCTCTGGTAGCTAGATCTATCTATGTGCGAGGGTTGCTCTGGGGTTGTGCAATTACCTCATCATTCGTGGCTGTCTCACGGGCTCGTGATGCTCCTTGGGTCATCCGTCTCCGCCCTCCTAGCATGGTATGTCTCTATCAGCTCGCATCTACGTTATCTCTCATCTCACCTCTGCCCTGAATGCTCCTTGGAACCTGATCTATCTTTGCATGGTTTCCAAGGAAGCTAACTATGTGTTGTTGATAGCAGCCTAATCCAATACGAATGTTTATCCATGTGGCTGCTCATCGATGTGTCCCTCACTATTGGCCATGTTTGCGATCTCTTCAAAGGCAAAAGACCCCAACTCAAGTCTTGTTAAATGAACATATAGTTGTGCTAAACTCTACTCAAGCACCTCAGGAATGGTAAAAGGGTGGTCGATGAGGAATAGGGTGGTAGCAAACTCGGGTTCAGAAATCTTGTCTGAGCTCTTTGAAGCTGCCCTAGGTGAATGGAGAGGAGTTCTCGAAAGCGGTGCTACCAGAGGTAGCCTAAGGTACCTCCTTCCCATCAACGTGATGTGTGATTTATGATGATTGGATCTGGAAGACAAAAAAGATGAGAAATCAAACCCATTTTTCACCTACTCAACATGAGCTGATGATCGTGAAAATTCGGTCATTAATCTTGTCATCTTTTATTTAGGTGATACTCCAGTCTATTAAAGTGGTTAAGCTAGCTATTAGTAGACCAATACTCTCAGGAGATTGTCCCAATCTCACTAATAGTTTTGTCAAACCAGTATGGGTTGCGGACCGTTTAGCGGCAACCCGACCTACCCACTCTGCTAAGGAAGTCCTGGACTGATTACCAGCTACCCAGTGAAGTCGTCACTGGAGAACAAGTAATCAGAAAACCACTGGTCTGAAGATAGATCGGACGTGGCTCTACCCTAGTGTACAGGTCGCTCTCTCGCTACAGATAAATCAAACAAGGACGGGTGACTCTCCCCAAAACAAAGATTTTTAGATGAAGTTTGTTTTAGTGTCAAGTTTGCATTAACAAACCCAATTTTATTTTATTATCACTTTTTAGGTATTTTTCAAAAATAATGCAATGCCTAATGAATTTTTCGATTTCCTTGGTTATTTTGAGTTCAATAAAATAGGTGGGAAGTCAGGAAAATCGATGCACAATCAAACAAAATAATGCATGCAGAGACAAAAATGCATACCTGACTCCAACACTCTACCTGCAGAGTGATTCGTGTATAAAATAGAGACTGAAAATAAAATATCTGTATGATGCACGAGGAAAACGTCCTTAAATGAGCAACTCCTATTACGTGAACTCGATAGCTAGCTAATCAAATATAGACATGAGTTCGATCTTGGGAGTCACTCAGTGCTCACCACATCGGGTCCAACTAGCGTTGTATTGGACTCCTCATGGCATGTCATCTCGTATATAATCAAGCTAACTTTTTCAGATTTATTTTAGCTAAGTCCAGTTAAGATCTATATGAACAGATAAGAAATTAGGTGTTGGGACTTTAGCTAATTACAAGCACAAACAAGAAGAAGTCCTAATTCTAAGTGTCAAAAACTTGGGAATCAAATAGAAATAAAATCGAGAAAAATGATGAAAAAGACCGGTGAGGTCCCCCGAGTACACCGGTACACGGTGAAATAGACCTTGAATAGTCTAAGAGAGTCCAACAGTGTCAAATTCTAAAATTATTACAATAATAGATGTTTTTGCAGAAATAAAACTAATCTATGAGCAATAACTACGCTCTCCTCCTTGGTTCTTCCTCAGATGCAAACTCCTCCAAAAGAAAATCGAAGCATCCCTCGGGCGTTTTCTCGTACAAAAAGTGAAACAAATGGATGTCAGAAGGTGATTATAACAAATAAATATAAAAATGAGCAAAAGTGAAAAATGACTACTAAGATGTGCTCCCCGACAATAGCGCCATTCTGGTGACACAAATATCAAGATCGACTAAGGTGGAAAAATATGAAATGTCATTGTCCCTAATCAACCGAATCGGTCACAAGAAAAATAAACCAATAAATTGATCAAACAACCAAGTGGGAGCGGATTGCTATTTTTATTTACGTGGTATAGCTACCAAGGTCAAAAACAAGGAGAACAATTTAAACAGTAAATATTCAAATTTCGAAAATAAAGTATTTTCGATGATTTTTTATTTTTCAAATTTTTAATTTTCCAATAAAGGCAAGCATGCACAAAACACTTAAAGAACACATAATACTCTTTTCAGATTTTTCGAACCGACCAAAAATGCTCAGAAAATAAAGCTAAAAATATTTTTGGGTTTTTTAGGTTTTAAAATATTTTTGTTAATTTTTCTAGAATTTTCAAATGATTTTGTGACTTTATAGAAATAAAAGAGTGAAAAATATGCAAAACAGTGCACAATCAGGACCAATGTGCAAATTTAAAATATCTAAAATGCCCAAAGGTCCTGGATAACTTTATTATAAAATATATGTAAAAATATAAAAACAAGAACTGGAAAAACAATTTTTAGATTTATCTTTGATTTTATATGATTTTTATCAGTTTTTTGTTGTTTTGTGATTTTTTTGGGTTTTTACAAAGATTTTTTAAGCAAAATTATATTGGAATAAAAGCACAATAAAAGATAAAATTAGAATTTTATGGGATTTTTGAACCATTTTTCGAATTTTTATAATTTTTCGAAGATGATCAGAGCTCTTTTGGTGCTTTTTTTAATTTTTAATAACACAAAATGCAAGCAAATTAGTCCACGAAAATTAAAATAAAACTAAATACTAGCAGGAGCTAACTGTAATTTCAAGGCAATTTTTAGAATTAATTTAATATCTATTATGTCCAATAAAAGCCAAAGAGTTAAAAATAGTTTAGAGGGACCAGAAAGCAAATAGTTTAAGTTCCAAGACTAACCAAATAATCAACTATAAACGCACAGGGTCAAACTTGTAATTAATCCAATCAACACATGCGCAGCACGTCATCTAGGCTCACATGGGCATAAATGCAATTTACAAAACATACTATTCATTCACTAACAACATAAAAGTGCAGAATAAAAGTTGCAAATATCCCAGCATGCACATGGGGACGCACGTGACTCTGACTCAGAAGGACTAAAATGTAAAAACAAAAAAGTACGAGGTCCAAACTATAAATGTCTTTAACTACAAATTTTATTTTATAGACTAGAGCAAAATAGGGAAACATGCAGGGAGAAGTGTGAAATATACCCAAGCAGGGGGCACGTGGCACGCACCCGCTGAGGTAGAAGTGGACGGCTCTAATGTTCTTCTTAAAAGATCTGATGGATATGATTTTGTCAGGATTGTGCACGTCAGATGGCCCCACTAGATTTGATCAGACCGTTAGGATGGAAGCGTGGAGTACGGCTCTAATAGATCTGGAAGGATGCTTCAGATTGAACAGTGAAGAGCGGCCTGGATGAAATCCTCCAGGGTGAACTTCAATTGTACACGGAAGGAGATCTATCGCTCTTATGAGGTCGCCAATGAGACCATCAAGGTTAGGAGGAGGTTCCGCGTCGAATGGCTGGCTCCAATGTAGTGGATAGAAGGCAGATGAACGGGGTGAAGGTGGTCTAGCTGGAGTTGCTCCACCTGAGCAGTGGATGCTCTAGATGGTTGTCTAAGTGCATCCAAACCTACAGGGTACATTCAAGGCTCGAAGACCAAGCTTCGGTCGGGGTTATTCTGCAAGAAAAATAAAGAAAGCGATGGTGGATGAGGGTCGACCACCGACGGAAGTGGAGGATGGAGTTCTTGGCCTTAATCTCGCCCTAACGAGCAAGCCTAAGGGTCGTCAGGTCATGCTAGCAGATGCGGGGAAGAGAAGGGATTTAATCTGACTGGATGAAGGTAGGTTGTGAAGCTCCGACCAACGACGACGGCAATGAAATAGAAATGTGGAATGGACTTGGAAATACATCGGATATGATCGATACCAAAAGCTACCAGTGAGCTCACAAGCTCCAGGCAAAGGTGGTCGATTGGATCTTGTCCTCAACTAAGTTGCGGTTGGTTGGGAGGCTTCAGGTGGTAGAGCTCCATCCACATCTTTAGAAAATATCAAATAGAATTAAATTGACTCACAAAATTTATCAAAAAAATGTTACAAACTAGCAGGAGATAATGGTAATTTTTGTGGAATTTTGGAGTTAATTTAATAATATTTGATTCGAAATAAGAGATATAGGTTGTAGGGACCTAGTTGCAATTATCCTAACGTTTCCAGGTCAAATAGTAATGTATAGAAAAAGTCAAGGGTTACTATGGCAAAAAGTCCACAAATTAAACGTGCATGCTCAAATCACCGTGCATAGGGGTATAATTGCAAATATAGGAAATATTCATTCAGACCATAACAATCAGAAAGTGGAGGACAATTCTTGCAAAAACACCACAAAATCACATGAGCGTGCACGAGTATGCAGACTCGAAGGACTAAAGTGCAAATACTTGAAATCTAAAGGACTAATATGCAAAAAGTTTCAACTACAATTTTATTTAACAATCTAAACAGTTAGGCATAAAAACTGCAGGGAAGCAAGTGTACAATACCCTCGCAGGGCATGTGCACAGGGGGTGGGGGACACGTGGCGTCCTTTGGTGAACGGTGGAACGTGCAGTGTGGATCTCCTGTTGTGTCAAATCTGACGCCCCAGAGAATGTTGAGGATGTGGGGCACAGATGCTTCAGGGCATCAGATCCAAAGGCCAAAATGCTGCTCCATTTGACGGCTAGGATCAGATCTGGCAGAGGTGGACCAATCCAACGATGGAGAAAGGACTTGGAAGAACAAGGCCCAGTGAGCTTCATCAGAGTCTCGGATGGGATTGTCGACATTGATGAACGATAAGAAGGGTCCAGCACGATCGTGGAAGACACCTACGTCAAATGGACAAGCCCGATGGTGCAGCTACTACCCTTGTGTGCGTGGAGAAGAACATGGACCTGGAGCTACTCTAGCGGACCTTTGGAGGCTGGAACCGGAATCCCTACGCACGCAAACACCTCTGAACGTAAGCTCGACTCAGAGCGATGCTCCGGTCGGGGTTATTTGAGCTAAAATGGAAATAAACGACGGTGGGGCGGGGTTCGATCTTCGGTGAAGGTAGTAGAGGAGATCCGGGCCTTAATCTCGAACTGATGGTTGATCTTATGGTTGATCAGGATGCGGAGGAAGGGTGAGCGTGCGTAGAGAGTTCGATCGATAAGGGTATGGTGATGAGATGAGGCTCCTATGACCGAAGCTGGGCGGAGGAAGATGCGGCGGTGCAAAATGGAAGAGTGAATCTAATGGACAAAATGAAGCAGAATGGTGGATACCTTAAGCTCGGTATGAACTCTGGAGCTTCAGGTGAAGGTGGCGAGCGAGGTTATGACCTCGAACGAGCTGTGGAAGGCTGGGAGGCTTGTCATAGAGGCGCACGCCAGCCACAAGGCTTAGCAATGTGGATGCTCCACCAAACTCCGATCCGAAGGGTCCCTCTGGAAGTGGTCACTCAACAGGAGGTGGCTAAGGTTGTAAGAAGGAACGACGCACGAGTTAGGGCACTGTGGAGGTAGATGAGATGTTATATAGGCGTCTCAAAGGTCTGGAAGGATCGACAAAAATTGTAAGATCCGAGATTGACTCGGGCCATCCAAGGAATCAACAAGGATTACAGAGGTCTGAGGAATCAAGAGTCCAAGATTCGAGGAGATAGGAGCTCAGATTCAAGCGGAAGAAATCGGAGAAAAGGCTCCGGTGATGGGTATTCGTCCCGACCCGAGCTAGGAGGGGGCATTGACCGGGGTCAACAATCCCTCCTGGTCCAATCAGAAAATAAGAATTTACATAATACTTACGAATTCAATAAAAAATAATAAATGATTTTAAATCAAAAGGTTTTCAACATCAGAAATGTTTGTTATTTTTCAAGGAATTTTTCTGTGATTTTTAATATATTTTTACAAAATTTAAATTAGGGTATATACAGTATATACAAGTATATTATACCTATGTATTTTGTACAATTATTTTTATTTTGTTATTTTAAACAAAAAACCTGATTTCGTATTTTATTTATTTACAACGTATTTTTTAGGAATTAAAATAATTTTTATTTTATTTTGTTATTTATTTACATGTATCTAATAAATAGTGGTGAAACATATATACATGTATTTTGTACATGTGAGAGAGTATTTTATTTAAATTTTTATTTTGTTTTCTGATTTTTTTTATTTTTAGGACTATATTCAAGGAGGCAAAATGAACATAATATTCTTATTTTACCCAAAAATAATTATTTACATATATAAATGATATATACAATATAGAGTAGGCCATGTCTCTCTCTGCTTATTTTATTTGGCGATCAGGTCAATGTTTGACCTTCTCTTGGGGTTCGAGTTACTCTGTATTTATTCTAAATACCTCCTTCCTTTTCCTTTTCCTTTATTATTTTATTTTTGCATAAATACATGCTAAATATTCAATATTAACAAATGCATGCATGATGCTAACTTATTGTATTTATACTTATCTACATGATGCTTTACCAAGATAAATAGCTAAAATAAAAGAATAAAGAGTGATAATCAGGGATTCATCACCCCCCTATACGTTACCTTTGCAAGTCCCTTAGCAAACACCTATTTGAAAAGGAAGTGAAAAGAGAAGAAAAAGAAAAAGAAGGAGAATCATAGTTGATTATTAAACTTGTCTTCATTAAATTGAAGTATGGATCTCAATCAGACCTTTGGATTATTAGTTTGTTGAAACCTTATTTGGGTCTTAGTTTAAGACTCAACAACCTCTAAGTTCCACCAATCTATGGTCAAGACTCCTCAATAATCCAGATCATAACAAGTCTACATACACAAACTCTAATGACCATAAATCTTTTCTTGTACGGTGTAAGTGATATGTAGCTCCCCACCTCAGAAATGATAAAAAAACAGCCCCCTTCAACAAGGTAACTCTAATTCCCTGGTCCAATAGCTCTTTCCTGAAGGAGCGGGGTATTCCATTCTAAGTTCAAGTTCAACTGACTCGAGAAGATGGGAAAGAAGAGAATGGACTATGACCAGTGTAGCCATGTATCCCTAGGAGCCTAACCAGTGTAGCTAAGTCTCCCGCTGCAAGCTTCATGATATGAGATGGTGTACCATAAGCTTTGCTTTATTTGACTATATACACTCCGGCAGGTATTTTATTTTCTATCAGACCCACCATTTTTTGGAGTTTTTCTTTCTTTTGCACACTTTTTTTATGTGCATATGTACAACATATCTACATGGTGCAACATATATACATAAGAAATTTTTCCTCTGAAGTTAGTAGACTATCCCTCTTTTGTAACATTATTGCAACCCACAACTCCTGTCTTTAGATCTCAACACCGCCATACCAATTTGAGGTGCACTTCTTCCCTAAAAGAAGATGAGAGGTTTCACCTAAAAGTTATACCCTCGTACACTACCCCAAGCAAGAGGAAACTACCTTCTCACCACCACATTTGTAGAGAGCTATGTGTAAGGTGCTGGTGCAAGTAAAGCCATTGTCTGTGAGAGTCATGTGTGCATTGTTAAGTGTTCTACTTAGGCTCATCAAGGTGACATGTTATCATAGCCTAGTGGACTCAAAGAATTAAGTCACCAATGGACCTGAAAAGTCTTAACCCAAAATCCAATAAGGTTCCTCTTAGAATTAGGTGGATTAAGGTCTTAACCAAGCTCCATTTTCCAATTTAATTCCAGGCTGGTTTAGATGTCAACTATGATTCAGAAGTACGAATATTTACAAAAATCTTTATATCCAATGTTTTTGAAAATGTGCAAATTTTTTGAAAATGTTGGAATGTATACATGAATGCAGAAGATTTGCAAACTATTTACAAATATTTACACAAATATTTTCACAAACTATTATTTTTCAAACATTTTACAAAAAAATTGTACACTATACATAATTTTTATACCAAAATATTTACAAAAATTGTTAAAACAAAATATTTTTACAAACATTTGTCCAACAATAATTTTTAGAAATTGCTATGTATGTGGAAGGAAGAATTGTATATACAAGAAAATTTTTTAAATTTTTTTCCATTTTTAGATAAATAGTTTTAGCCATTTTATTTATTAACACACTCACACAAAGTACGAATTATGGCTAAAGTATATATGTAATATATATGACACCCCCTATACTTAGCTCGAACGATGTCCTCAGCATGAACAAAAAGTCATGAAGAAGACATAACTCGTGCTTAGTATAAGGAAGTGAAAAGGAATGCTATACTACAACGACAAATAAAAAGAATAGAATAAAGAGGGCTCGGTGATTCTCATGATACTTAGGATTAAGTAATCCTAAGTATAGCAGGCTGTACAGCAAGGAAAAACCGATTGAGAGAATGTATAGGATTTACCTCCCCTATACTTAGGGTGAGCTATCCCTAAGTATAGGTAGCAAAATAGAGGTAAGAAGAATCACAAGAATAATAACAAATCTGGCACCCCCCATACTTAGGGTAAAGTACATCCTAAGTATAGCATGATCACATGATGTAGATAGGGTGTTAGACTAGAGAATGATGTGATATGGACATCTGGATCAATATGAGGTGGGAGACAGTGATAATCAGGCACGAGATGCGAATGATGTGAGTCAAAGGCCACATCTCATGCAAAACTAATTGGGGTGATGTCAACAATTAGGGGTTCATGATCTATATATGGTTTGAGCCGCTGATCGTTAACACGAAAGGTGGTCTCATATGACATCTCAGATATGTCAATACTACCACTGTCATGCACCTTTTGGACTTGATATGGCCCTTTCAACTTGCTCTGTAATTTCCTTGGAAATAATCTAAGCATGGCATCAAACAACCATACTTTCTGATCTGGCTCAAACTACTACGATTGATATGAGAATCATGCCATATCTTTACTCGCTTCTTACACTGTAGGCTTCATGAGAAGGTTGTGTCTCTATGCTCCTCCAAGGCTACCAATTCTGCATTCCTTTGATCTCCTATACTCTCTGGATCCAATAATATATCATTGAAAGTCCATAGTGACTTATGCATGATCTCAACAAGTAAATGGCAGGGCTTGCCATTAACTAAACAAAATGGAGATGTACCCAAAGGAGTCCTTAAGGAAGTCTGATATGCCCACAAGACCAAGTCCAAAAGTTGTGACCAATCCTTTCAGTCTGGGAGGACTACCTTCTGCAATATCGTCTTGATCTCCCTGTTCGATACTTCATCAATACCATTGGTCTGAGGATAATATCTAGTGGCAACTCGATGGTCTATGTTGAACTCGCTTGCAAGGGCCTTTACCTTGTCAATAATAAAGTGAGAGCCCCCGTCAGATATCAATACTCAAGGCACCCAGAATCGTGAAATGATATTCTTCCTCCAAAATACGCAGACAGTCTTGGCATCTGCAGTTCGGGCGGTTATGGCCTCGACCTAACGACTCACATAATCAACATCCAATAGAAGGTACTCAAATCCCTGACTCTTAGGCAATGGACTCGTGAAATCAATGACCCATGCATCAAAAACCTCACAGAAGTGAACAGCCTACATCTGCATTATATCATGATGTCAATAAGTACCCATCCATTGACAGTCGGTACACCTCTTCATGAATTCATCAAAATCCTTGAAGAGGATAGGCCACCATAGGCCGTATTGGAGCACTTTCTGTGATGTTCTCCTCCCAGAATGATGTCCTCATGCCTCAAGCTTGTGGCAGTATGTGAGGTTGATGTGGTGCTCCTCTTGAGGAATGCACCGACGCCAGACTCTATCCCCTCCTTCATGATAATGGATGGGATCCTTCCAATGGTAGGACTTGGCCTTGGCAAGGAAGGTCTCAAGTCGATGCATGGATCAACCTTGTAAAACTTTCTTGGTGATAAGATAGTTCACAATATCGGCATACCATGGGATAGAGACGATAGCAAGGATCGCCTCATATGGGGAGGTCTCTGAAATAAGATCAATCTGCTCTGATTCCTCAAGATTTTCCAATTGGGAGAGATGATCCGCCACCTCATTCTTGACTCTAGGTTTATCCTTAATCTCAATATCAAACTCCTGGAGTAGAAAGACCCATCTAGTCAGTCTCGCTTTGGCATATTTCATTGCCATGAGGCACCTGATGGTGGTATGATCAGTAAATATAGTCACTTTAGATCCAATAATATATGATCTGAATTAGTCCAAGTCAAAAACTACATCTAGCATCTCTTTCTCTGGGACAATATAGTTCCATTGTGTGGCATCAAATGTACAGCTAGGGTAGTGAATGCCAAATGGTACTTCGTCCCTCCTCTGTCCCAGCACGACCCCTACGACAAAATCGGAGGTGTCCATCATGATATCGAATGGGAGAGACCAATTAGGTGGATGAAGGATAGGAGCCTCAACAACCAAGCTCTTGAGAGTCTCGAATGACGCGGGACACTTATCATCTACATTGAAATCGGTGTCTTTTTTTAGCAGATCGATCAACAGTCGGGTAATCCTGCTGAAGTCATGAATGAATCGTCGGTAGAAACTGACATGCCCCAGAATAGACCATAACTACTGCAAATTGGACGGTGGATTGAGTTTCTTTATGTTATCCACCTTGGCCGGATCGACCTCCATGCCCCTGTTGGAGATGATATGACCAAGCACAGTCCCTTGAGTCCCCGTAGAGTGACTCTTCTCCTAATATATGACAAGATGAACCTCTATGCATTGCTGAAGAACACAGTCTAGGCATTCAAGACAAGCATCAAACCCCTCGTCGTAGACCGAAAAATAATCCATGAAGACCTATAAACAGTCACCCACCATGTCCAAAAATATGGACAACATACACCTTTGGAATGTCATCGGGGCATTACATAGACCAAAGGGCATCCGGCTGAAAGCATAAGTCCCAAACGGACAGGTGAATGTCATTTTGTCCTGATCTTCGGGTGCTATGGCCACCTGATTATATCCGGAGTACCCGTCAAGAAAGCAATAGTGACTCTTCCTAGATAGACTCTCTATAATATGATCAATTAAAGGCAGCGGGAAATGATCCTTCTTGGTGGCCTGATTCAGTCATCAGTAGTGCACACATACCTTCCAAGAAGTGGATACCCGGGTAGCTATCTTATCTCCAGACTCACTCACAAATGTAGTGATGCCCGTCTTCTTTGGCACCGCATGTAATGGACTAACCCACATGGAGTCGGAGATGGGGTAGATAAAATCGGTGCTCCACCATTTCGATATTCCCTTCATGACTACTTCTCGAAGAGTCAGATTCAGTCGTTGTTGGAACTCATGCGATGGCTTGGCATCTTCTTCCATATAGATATTGTGGGAGCACAGAGACAGACTTATCCCCTGGAGATCAGCTACACTCCATCCTAGCCTTGTGGTTCCTTTCAAGAACCTTCATCAAACGTGATTCTTTCTCTCCAGTCAAATTGGCTGAGATAATGACTGGGTACATCTCATGCTCACCCGCAAGGAATCTATACTTCAGCAATTGCGGCAAAGGCTTCAATTAAGGACAACTCGAAGCTGGTAAATCTGGTCTCTTGAAAGGTCTGAGTAAATGCAACCAGATCTGAATGAGAGAACTCTTGTTGATCATACAAACTGGTGAAGACTGGCCTACCGGTATATCTGCACTCCATGCTGGCAAGGTTTCCACCCAAGCTACTGGATCTATGGAAATTAGATAAGGTAGTAAATCATCAAACTCTGTCCAATCTATGTCCACATCTTAGGGATCAGGATCATAATCACAAGAAATATACTCTACCTCGATATCTTAAACATGGTTTCCAGCCTCAACATTGTCTTCTACAAAGAGTGTGCTCTCCAAACTAACCTCTGCTGAGATCTGTGAATCTGTGGAATCTGAAGGTGAGAGAAGGGCTCGTGAAATGGGATCAGACCAAGTGACTTCATCATCAGTAATCACAAAGTCTCACTCTTGGTGGACGTCTCGCTCTGCCTCTATCATTTGCACCGAGTTGTTGCACTGCTCTGAGCAAGTTGAATCTCATGCTCTGGTCTCATCGATCATCTCTATATGTATATTATCGCCCTCAATGTGAAAGTATACATTCCCACTATCATGGTCAGACACTGCCTTAGCTGTGGCCAAGAATGGATGTCCTAGGATGATGGGGGTATCGATCGCATATTTAGGGATCTCCATATCCAACACAACGAAGTCCACGGGGAATTTCAGGCCCTGAATTGTGATGACCTCGTCCTTCAACAACCCATTCGACCTCTTGATAGATCTATCAACAAATTGAAGGACTGTCATGCTCTATCGAAGAGGACCAAACTCGAATCGCTCGAGTAACGTTGTGGGAAGGAGATTGATAGAAGAACTGTTGTCTAATAGAGTACGATCAAATCTCTTCTCATGAATGTGGCATTTGACATTGGGAGATCCTGCATCTGGCCTATTGGCTGGCAGATGCTTCTGGATGGTGAATCAAGTGGCACGGGTTAGCACATGGATCTCTTCCTGGTGGTTCCTCTTCTTCCTAGGAATAGTGGTCTTCTCTCTCAAGTTCTTCTTGAAAGAGGGATGTACTCAAGTGCCTCATGTAGAATCAGCTGGATATAAAATCTATCAATCATCTGTCAGGTGATGTCTAGTTGCTACTCCTTTTTTTGATCTTTTTTATTCCCCTTAGCTAAGCGGAGTGCTTGGGGGAAGGGGATGGCTGGCCCATCCTCATATAGAGGGATAGTAAAAGGTTCCTACTACTGCAAATGCATGGAATCCATACAAATGTCATCAATCATCACATATGGACGAAGATGAAGAAACTTTTCCTTTATTATTTTTTTTATTATTTTTCATATAGTCTCTGGGTACAGAAATTGGAGAAAATACTGCTGGAATAGAAGGGGTGGCCTCAGAACCACCCACAACATTGGAAACTACGGCATCAACAATGCACTTTGGCAAAGCATCATGGAATACGATAGCCTCAGCACCACCCTCTACATCTGGAGAAGTGACAGCCTCAGTAGCGTTGGCTGGATCAATGTCCTTGGTGGCGTTAGTACCACCGTAGTCATCATCCTTAGCAGCATCAGCACCGTTATGGTCCTCGTCTGGCGCCCTTGCATCCTTATGGTGTCCATCGCTCAGACGAGGCGCCACCGGCTGGCATCCTACCACTCCAAAGTGTAAAAAGTCAGCATCAAATGTATATGAAGCAATGTCATCCAATAAATCACTAGGAGTGGTAGTCTTTGTAAACTGTACCTTCTTGGATTATCTTTTCAAGTTGTTTGGATTGGGCTCAATCTGAGTTGGTATGGCGGCATTGCCCTTAATGATCTCCCTCATTTCTTGGCGAAACCCATCCATCTCTCGCCTAAAGGATGCCTACTGGTCAGAAAGTAAGCAGGCTAGATCATCGAGTGTTGGGTTCTCATAGGCTGTCCCATGAGAACCGGACGGGTTGACTCTGAAAAGAGGTTGCTGTTGGAACTGATGAGGGGCAGGCTGAGAATACTACTGAGGCTGCAGCTTGTGCTTCCTCCATTGTTGTCCCTGCTGGTAGGGATGAGGACCCGACTGGTAATGTTGTTGTTGTGGCTGGTGAGGGAACTGGTGTGTTGTGGCTAATTGAGCTGTCAACCCTGAGCTGGAGGCTGCCTCTAGAATGAGGCACCTCCGATTGACCACCTGAATCCAGGATGATCTCGGCTGATCCCGGGCTACGTTCGATCATACCAAATCCTGTTGACTTTCATCAACGGCTCCTGCTCGAAAGGGGGGGTGGAGTAAGAACTGCCAGTGGCTGATCCTTCTGATACACGACCATCTGAGTGTCCTGATATGGCGGTGGCTAGGGGTACTGGTGTTGCGACTGCTGGAATAGCTCTTCCTGGATGTGGTGAACATGTCGGTATTGGATGGAGTGCTGTGTCGAGGTGTTGCTACTATGATCAGCCTATGACTTGAGGCGGGGATGAGAAGCCATCCGTTCCTCCTTGAGACACATGATCTAGGTCTTCAGGTCACTCAATATCTTTGCCAACTGATCGATCTGAGTCATGCCTTGGCACTGCGACACTGCTTCTTATCGATAATCTCGATGTGGTCTAGCTTCTCGCTGATGATGCCTATATCAGAGGCCGACGACTCTACCTATGATGCAGCTGTTGAAGAGGTGGTTGGACCTGCTTCGGCTCGTGTTATCCTCTGATAGGATACAACATGGGGTGAGGGCTTCCCCTGAGTGCAGAGACGGGTCTCGGACATAACTGTATAGTTCTCAGTCGTCTCCTTGTATATGACCTAGAACTAGTCTTTTCCTTGGCGAAGTAGGAGTCCCCACAAGAAGCATCTATAAGCCATACAACTTCGATCTCAGCCCACAAAAGAAACTCTGTACTGAGTTGGGCTTGGAGATGTCATGGTGTGGATACCGGTCAATGAGCTCATGGAAACGATCCCACGCCTCATGGAACTGCTCATTGGGGATCATGGAGAAGATGTTAATCAGAGCTCTAGCTGCATTCGTCTGACTGAGTGGATAACACTTATTCAAATACTCAGTTAGGAGTTGTTCCCACAAAGTAACATATCTCCCCAAATGTTTCAGCCTGTAGGCTGCTCTATCAACCAGGGAGAATGGAAATGCCATCATCTTGATGGTGTCCTCATCCGCCTATCTTTCATGGACAATACTGTAGATCATCTCAAACTCCTACAGCTGAAGATGTGGCTCCTCGGTGGCAAGCCCATGGAAGTTGGGTAGCAATTAGATGGTCTGAGGGGGGAGCTTGAAATATCCCAAAATCGTTGGATGTTGAATCCAATGGTGTGTAAGAGTCGCACCAGGGTTGTGCAACTCTCTCATCGGCCTGGCTGGTCAGACTGTCTCCTGTGGCTCCTCTGGATGTCCTCTATCTCCTCCTCCATTCTCTGGTATCTCTCCACCACCTGCTCGATTCGTCTCTCCTCGGTCGACTCGCATATGTGCCATCTCTCTGCGAACATCTACCATGGAGTCTCCCTAGTCTTTGATCTGACGTTGCATTATTTCAAGGGATACTAACAACGTTGTTGATGGCACCCTGATCTAAAACATATGTGGTACTCTGCGGCTGCCCATCGGTGCGTTCCTCGTTGCTGGCCATCTCTTGGGTCTCTACAAATGTAAAAGACCCCAACTCAGGTGTCGTCAAATGAACAAATATCTGCTTTGATCTCTGCTTGGGGACCTCAAGACTGGAAGGAGGGTGGTCGAGGGGGAACAGGGCCATTCATCACTCTTTATTCTTTTATTTTAGCCATTTTTCTTGTCAAAACACCATGCACATGATTGTAAATACAATAAATTGTCAATAAGCATGCATTTGTTAATATTCAATAATCAGCATGCATTTGTGCGAAAATAAAAGAATAAAGAAATAATGAAAAAGAAGGAAATATTTAGAATAAATATTGAGTGACCTAAACCCAAGAGATGGCCCAACATGGGCTTGATCGCCAAATAAAATAAGTAGAGAGAGATAGGGCCACTCATCCTTGTACATATCCCCTATATATATGTATGTATGTATATGTATATACATATTTTATTTACCCAAAAATAAAAATAAAAATATGTTTCTATTATCTTGTATATATTTCTAAAAATAAAACAAAAATAATAAAAATAAAATAAAACCCAAAATAAAAATCATTTCTCTCTCTACATTGCATAAATACCATGTATATATGTGTCGATCACTATTTATTTCACCCTTGTAAGTAAACCATAAAAATAAAATAAAAATTATTTTATACTCTAAATTTTAAGTTGTAAATAAATAAAATATAAAGTTTAGAGTATTTATACATAAAAATAAAAACTAAAACAAAAAGAAATAATTATTTTATATATGTGCATAATATAATGTATATACATTAATTTATTTTTCAAAAAAATAAATAAAAATCACTAAAAATAGTTTAAAATTAAATAAACATTTTTCATGTTGTAAATATTTTTAAATAAAATTATTTGCTATTTTATTTTTAATTTCCATTTTTTTCAATTTCTAATTTTCTGATTGGTCCAGAGGGGTTTGTTGACCCTGGTTTGCCCCGATTTTTATGCCCGATCCTTCCCCTTGAATCCGCGACCCACGTGGATCCCTAGGGAAGGTCGCATCTCGCTTGGATCATGTGCCCATGCCCAGTCCTCATCATCACCTGGGACATCCTATAAAACCTTAACTTCGATTCCCAGCCTTTCAGCTCGCGCCGCAAGCCTTTCTTTTATCTTAGAGAGTTTCCCCTAGGTGACAGCTACCCGAATCCTCCTTTAGTGGTCATGGAGAGTGCCTGCCGTCGTTGCTGAAGGTACGTGGCCAGATCACCGCCACGTCCAAGCCTCCCAGCCCATAATAGCTTGGTCGAGGCGATGACCCACTTCGTCGCGTCCTCCTGGAGCTTAGGATCAACCTTGGACCCTCAGGTAAACCTTATATCAACCCTAGTTCCCTATTATCAAAAACCCTTCTTCGGACCTCTGCCGGCTCCACCCTAGTGTCCAGAGCTCCATCGGCCACTTTCATCCCCTCTGATAGACGCCCCGTTCCATCGCCATCTCTCTTCCGCACTCTGATCACCCTAGACTTGGCTTGTATCGCCAAAATTAGGATAGAAGTTCATCCCTCACTTTCCTGGAACATCAAACCCCATCCCACCGTCGCTTCCCTTTACTGATCATCCAATAACCCCTGCTGGAGCGAGCCTCCGAGCGAGAACTCTTGTTTGCATGTCAAGGAGCACAAGAGTACCCCCAGATCGCCTCTCACCCACTTCGCCGGAGTCGTCCAGGTCCCCTTTCCCACGCTGGGAGATCTGACCGTTGACGACAACAATAGCCACCACCATCCGACGCGGAGGAGCCCTACGATCATTTCCCGCCGTCAGATCGTTCATCGGAGCCACCGATCTTCCCCGGTACTCCGGCGAACCTCGCCCTGCAGGAGTTCTTCTAGGCCTTTCCGGAGCTGTTGGATCGATGCCACACATCAATTTACATCACCACCGTCCGTGGTCTATGCCTTGTCAAGCTGTTAGATATGGTATCTAACAGCCATCGTACACCCACGACTATGCCTGCAGGACGACCGTTGGATCCGTCAGGTGGTTGCACCAGAGCCACACGCCTTCACCCTACCAGCGAGTGACACCTGGCCACCCACGTGACCCGCACGTCCTTGGCTTGGTGATTTGTGCCTTCCTCCCTGCATTTTCTTTATGTTCTTGCTTAGTCTATAAAACAAATTAGCACTCTGTGGACTTTTTACACTTTAGCCCTTACTATTTTCATTATTTGTATTTTAGTCCTTGTGTGGTTGCATGTGCTTCGTCATGTGCCTGTCTAGAACAATTACATGTATGCCCTTGGGATTAATGAGTGTTATGTTTTGATGATATAGATTTATATATTTGCACTTATACCCCTATGTGTATTTTATTTGGACATGTGTTGGAATTGATGTGAAAATTGCAAGTGCCCCTTGGAACTTTTTATGCGTGTTATCATTTATTCCTGAAAATTGGTTTTTCTTGCATACTAGTCTTTGTGTAGTGCATGTTTTATTGGTTGAAAAAATATCAAATCACCTCCAAACTTCATGAAATTTGGATACATGGCTTCTGCCATGTTGTAAAAATTTCAGTAAATTTTTGGATTTGTTTTGTTTTCATTTCATATTTTTAAAAATTCAAAAACCCAAAACATTGCTTCTATTAAGTTTTACAAATCAACTAAAAACATTAAAAACCCTCTAAAAATCCAAAAAATATATTCTGCTTGTCTTTGTGTGTTTTTGCTTCTGTCCGAATTTCATTGCATTTGGACTTTTAAAAACCCTCTGTCCGAACTTTTAAAAACATAGAAAAATCATTAAAAATTCTAATAAATTTAACAAAAATGCAAATTGAATTTCTGTAGTTAGTATTTTATTTCCAGTTTCTCAAATTATTGTTGCTTGAGTTTTATAGGCTATTTAGATATTTTTAAATAGCCTTTAGATTCTCGCTGCACACTAACTTGTAGTTTTGCTATTATTCTGTTTTTAGAAAATTTAATAAAAAATATAAAAATATGAGAACAATACCAAAAACACTTGAAAATTTATAAAATCCAAAAATATTTTTATTTTATTTTCCTGACATGGTTTGGTTTATTGAATAATTGTTGGTTTGTGCCTTTTTTATTTCCTATATTCATTTTCTTAATAATTAAAAAAAATCTAAAAAAGAAAGATCTAAAAATCCATAAAAAAATACTCATTTTTTATTTCCAACTACTTCGCAGGTTTTTGCCATCTCGTGCTCCTTGTGTTCGACATTGGTAGCTATACAAGGTAAAATAAAATAGCGAGACCGCTATTTGCTTTACGCGTTTGATCTTACATTTTGGTGGTCTTCTAGTTTCTTGATCGAGCCCGATCCGAGGGGTTGAGGTCGTAAGGACCATTGATACCTCTTTTCCATAGATGCTCGGATTCCGCGCTCATCAGAATAACGTCATTGTCAGGGAGCACGACTTAGTAGTCATTTTTCATTTTTGTCTTTACTTGCATTTATCCATAATTTACTTCTATTCTATTTCTAGCATATTTTATAATAATTTTTGACATGTTTCTCTTGTTTACTTTTCTTGTGAGGGCCTAAGGACCGAGGCGGCTTTCTTCGGAAGCTGACGCAACCACTGGATTTTGAGGCGACTTCTTTTCTGCATAGAGCCGCAGGAGAGCGCGAGCAAAGCGAATAGGAGATTGGGAGCGTAGATGGCCGTAGAATAGACGTAGATTAGTTTTCTCTCCTGCAAACTTGTGTTGTAATAATATAGGGACAGACACGAACTCTTAAAGATTTTTGGTGTTTATCGGCGTCTTTTTCGTCGAGCACTGGTGTGCGCGGTGGACCTCATCGTGGTTTTTGCCGGTTTTGTTTTCATCATCTATTTACTGCTTATATGATTTTCGAGGATTTAGCCTTAGCCATAAGATTTTATCTGATCGTGACTTAATTAATTAAGGCCCAACCCTAATTATCTTCTTGTACTTATAGTTCGATAATTTGACCTAATTAATTAAATCACAAAGAAAAAGTCGGATTAATTAGGCTCGAGTCCACTTGCCTTGAGGAACTACATACAACATGTGCAGGATCCATTGTGGCGGACACTGAGTGGTTCCCAAGATCGGACTCAGGACTTTATCTTGAGTACCTGACTACTGTGCTTCTCGTGTAGAACTGCTTCGTCTAAGGCCGTTTTCCTTCTACATCATATAGGTAGTTTTATTTCTGCCTTTACTTTTATGTGCGGATCACTCTGCATGTAGAGAGCAGGAGTTAGGTACGCATTTCATACTCTGCATCCATCGTCGTTTTTGATCGCACATCAGCTTTTTCACCTTCTCCCCTAGTTTTTCGACTTAAATAACCTGAAGAACCGATAAAATTCGTTAGGCGTTGTTTGCTTGAAAAATATCTAAAAAATAAAAATTATAAAATTGGGACTGCTAAACACACATGACCTTAAAAGACACCTCACCTAAAAATCTGTCTTGGGAGAGTAATCCCCTCATTGTCTGGTTTGGATAAGCGAGAGAGTGACCCACACACTAGGCTACAGCCACATCCGATTTTCGACTAGACTACCGGCCTTTTATACTGGATAGTCTATTGGGAGTATTGGATTCCTATCAGCTCGTTTAATCACACTGAAAGACCGATTGATCACCTAATAAAAATTGACAAGATAATTGACCGAACCTTTACGGTCTTCAGCTCCGCATTGAGTAGGTGAATCGGGGGTTTGCTTTCTCATATTGTGTGTTTCCAGATCTCATCTGCAATTCACTCGCCAGATCGAGATGATGGGCAGGAGGTCTCTTAGGCACCCTTTAGCTGCACCACTTTACAACACTCCAGCCTACTCATCTAGGTTGGTTCGTGAGAACCGAGACCCGCTCTCCGAACTCGAGTTTGATTCCACCCTGTTCCCCCTTGACCACCCTTCTACTACCAGTTCTGAGTTACCAGTGCCCGATCAGAGAGAGCAATAGCCAATTGATTTATGGACACCTGAGTTTGGGTCTTTTGCCTTTCCAGAGACCATGGCCAGCAGCGAGGAACGCACCAATGGTCCCAGACCAGAGCAGACTTATGTGTTGGACCAGGGAGCGATCAACAATATCCTGTTAGCCTCCCTTGAGACGATGCAAAGACATATTGGAGATCAAGGGGCTTTCATGGTTGAGATTCGCCAAGAGATGGAGAGATTGAGAGTAGACATATGTCAGCCGAGAGTCGTAGGAGAGGGAGACATTCCAGACAGAGATCAGCCTGAGGAGCCAGTCCAGCCAGCACCACCAGCCAGATCGATGCGGGAGTTGCACAACCTCAGATCGATGCACACGCACAGGTGGATTGTGCTGCCAGCGATTGTGGGGGACTTCAAGTACCCCCCTCAGACGATTCAGCTTCTTCCCCACTTCCACTGGCTCGCAACTGAGGAGCCACACCTCCATCACCAGGAGTTCGAGATGATCTGCAATACTTTCCACGATCGGCATATGAACGAGGACACCATTAGAATGTTCGCCTTTCCATTATCCCTCGTAGACAGAGCAACCAACTGGCTGAAGCATCTAGGGAGATTTGTTACCACTTCGGAGCAGCTCCAAACCGAGTACTTGAACAAGTACTATCCACTCGGTCGGATGAATGCATCTAAGGCCTTGATCAGCAACTTCTCCATGCTCCCCAATGAGCAATTCCACAAGCATGAGAGAGGTTCCGATAGCTCACAGACCGGTGCCCCCACCACAACATATCCAAGCCCGACCTTATTCAGAGCTTTCTCTATGGGCTTACACTGGAGCTATAGGGGTTAGTGAATGTACCCTGTGGAGGCTCGTATTTCCAAGGATGAGGATAAGGTCTGGGCGATCTAGGAGGAGATGGCCGAAAACTACACGGGATGTCTCAGACCTGCCTCTACACTTAGGGGAGACCCCAGCCACATTTCTTTTCCTATCAGAGGATAGCACGAGTCGATGCCGGTTCTTCTACTTCGTCAGCGACAACAGCACAGGCAGAGTCGACAGCTGCCGACATGGGTATCATCAGCGAGAAGCTGGACCGGATCGAGTTGATAGAGAAGAAGCAGTGTTAGGGCATGGTGCAGATTGATCAGATGGCACAGACGTTGAGTGACCTGAAGACACAGATCATGTCTCCAGGAGGCATAGACATCTTCTCAGCCTCGTTTTAGGTCACGGGCAGACATCGGCAGCAACAGCAGTTTCTCCTAGCCCTCCGCCCAGTACAGACAGGTTCACCTTGTTCAGACGGAGCCCTACCAGCCACCCCAGCAACAGTACGTCCAATCGCCACAATCTCAGGATAGCCAGATGGTGGTGTATCAGCCATACCAGCCCCTGGCAGTACTCCCTGAAGGATATTGTGAATCCTCAAGTGCATCACGAAAGCGTGTTGATCACATCATATTGCGATTGGGGCGACTAGTCGCACTAGTCGCTAGATGCAGCGAAAATTAAAATTTTTGTTATCAACTGATGAAACCACTTGATCACAAGAACATTTCTTGGATCATTTCATCTAACATCAAAGTATAAAGAATACCTCTTGAAGCGTGGTTGTAATCACGAGATCTCTAAAACAAGAGATTTTCCTGTCTCAAGTCCGATCCACGAAGATGGCACTTGGGGCACGATGATGAGATCCGTTCCTCCTGTAATCCTCGATGAAGATCCAAGCTATGAATCCCTTGATTTCGTCCAACGAAATCGGTCGTCTTCCTTTAGAGTAAGATGTCCCAAAGAAGAAGGAGATCCTCGAGTCGTCGAAGGTGAAGACGAGAGACTCTCTTTCTCAATGAACAAGATGGACGACCACCTTGAATAGAGAGAGAGAGTAGGTGAGAATGAGAGAGAGAGTAGTAACCTTGTACAACTCTTAATTATGTACCTTTGAAAGGCTAGGTTATCCCTCCTTATATATTAGTTTGGGATCCAATGGATCTCAATCCATGGGACACATAGATCCAACGACCAAATTGATCTATGTATTAATCAATCGCCATGATTGTTGTTGGTTAAAAACCAACAACATTAATTTATATTTAAATCAAATTTATTGCAATATTATCAGCATAATTTAGTTTAACATAAATTAATTATCAAGAGATAACAAGATAAAAAAAGAGGAGATAATAAATCATCCCCAAAAATAGGGGGCGTCACCCATGGTTGACGCCACCTATATTTTGTGGTGATTAATCTCCTTTTTATTTATATATTATTTCTTGATAATTTTTAATAACCATTATCACAAAATTATCCTCCAAATTAATTCCAAATTAATTTGTGAATATTTCAATCATGCCATATATATATATATATATATATATATATGTGTGTGTGTGTGTGTGTGTGTGTGTGTGTGTGTGTGTGTGTGTGTGTGAATCGTATTCACAACCCAAACTAATTTGTAAATTACATTTTCAATTAATTAACTAATGTGAATCTAATCCACATTAATAATTAACAAATGTTATTTACAAAGATTCTCTCTCTTCGATATATATATATTATAAATCATATTTATAATATACAAATATTATGGATAGTATTATCCATATTCTATAATCCTTGATAATTATATCCCATTTAATTATCTTGGATAATCATTCTCACAATTTGAATCTCATTCATATTATGCTTGACAATTAAATCTCATTTAATCATCAAGTCCTTCTTGCTTGGATACATAATTCATCGAAGGAATTATTCTTGAACCCCTTCAAGAATAATGTGCTTTCTCCGCAGATACTTGGAGATAAGGACAGGGTAATTGTATTGTTCCACGTATATCGACTTGGATGTTGAGAGCTCATCTCAAATCAAGATCTTACGGACCTCCCACAGATGCTTGAATAAATCAAGATCGCAAATATAATCTTCTCATTGCATATGAATCTCAATCAGACCAATGTCCAACACTTGGACCAAGATCAGATTGCTTCTCTACTGAGAGGAGTCATTAAAATCCAGACCTGTTTCATCACTCCCTCGGAATGGAAGCGTCGTGGTTATACAATCGTTTATGATTACATCACCCTCAGGTATTCCCAATATCTGTACATCCTGCATACTGGAAGACCTATGATGAATCTGAAGATTAAGATCAATTTTACACAGGCTTCATCAGAGTTTAATCACTAAGTTTCTCAATATTGGTCATTGGGAATCGGTATTGATCATATGTTTTCCCAAAGCATATATCATACCTTCAATTCATGTCATGATTCCAAAGCACAATGACCATGCTTGGAATTTGATCGATCCCAATACCTCATGAGTGAGCTCATGTCTTCCAGTTCATAAGTGAACATGTATGATCCCTTTTAGAGATCGTATTACTCATATGCCCTTACATTCACACCAGCGCGCCTGTGTATAGACCTTAGTTAGGTCATCAACCTATTGGTCTGTCAAATGTACACACTCAGACATATAGTAACACATTTGTCTCCGGTCAGAGGATGTGTGCCTATGCTGTGACACCATTCACCATAGGAATTAGGTTATCTCTATCTCGCTAAGTCAACCCTTTGACCTAACTAATCTGACACCTCTGAATCATTATTCCCATGCAGAGGACCTGCATCAAGAGGTCAGTCAGATATCAGCCTATGTGAGAAAGAATTGCTATCTCCTACTCCAGCTGGAGATCATCTCTTAACAATCATTTGATGGTGCTTGATGTGTCCTCTATCTGACTCTTTAGATATTCATCCAAACACCAGCCTCTACGATTCTTGTAATGAATCAACAGCTATATGATCATCAAGATGGCCATGGTACATAACCCTAATTGTACAAAGGGACCTTATAGTGCATTCATTCATTAAATTTCAGAAATGGAGTGAAACATCAATAACTTTTATTGATAAACATATATATTACAATAACATTTAATGTAATAATGGCACGCCCTGGGCTCACATCCCACTTACGAGCAGGGGTTGTTGATGGATGTCAACGGGATATGGTATGACCGACTCTAGCCTGGGATCCCATGAGATCATCCCAGATTCCGTTGCAAGACTGGAGGTACTAGTTCCTAGCAGCAACCTCCAGTTCAAGGTGGCCAGTACGGCCAGCAACGAGAGCAGCACCAGCAGCCCCAGTTCCCATTATAGCAGGAGCAAGCACATCATCCCTACTAGCAGCGAGAGCAGCATGGTCCTCGTCCCTATCAGCAGGGACGGTCGTGGAGGCACCAACAGCCTCAACAGTATCACTCGCAGTTCCCTCTCACCCTCATCCACATCAGTAGCCTCAGTTTCAGAGAGGACACCCGTCAGGTTCTCATGGGCCCACCTATGAGAACCCCGCCTTGGATAACTTATCCCACCTCATGTACGAGCAGCAGGCCACCTTTTAACGGGAGATGGATGAATTTCGACAGGAGACGAGGGAGATTGTAAGAGGAAAGGCCGCCATTTCTGCACAGATAGAGCCAAATCCGAACAACCTAAAGAGGAAGTCCGAGCAGGCAGAGTTAATTGAGATTTCCACTCCTAGTGCTTCACTTGGTGATGTTACTGCATACATGTTTGATGCTGATTTTGTTACACTTAGGAGCGGTAATATGCCAGCAGGCGCCTCGTCTGAGCGACGACCCCATGCAACCGCAGGAGCTCCAGACGAGGAGGAGAGCGGTGCTGATGCCACTAGAGATGATAATGATGACGGTGGTGTTGATACCACTAAGGACGTTGATCCAACCGGTAGTACTGAGGTCGTCGTTTCACTAGATAGAGGAGGTGGTACTGATGCCACCATGGTTGCTTAGCCAGGGCGCGATACTGATGCCGCTATTCCAGATGCCGAGGGTGGTGCTGAGGACACCATTTCCAGTTCTTCTCCTATTACATTTCATTCAATTCATGTATCTCAGGACGATTCTGTGAACAAAGGAAAGGGTTTATTATTTACGAATCCAACTGTGTTGATTGATGATTTATGTATGGATTCTACTTTTCCTAAGTAGCATAGACCCGATCCTAGTCCTTCATCTGATAAGGACCCATCCGTCCCCTTTCCCCAAGCACTCTGCTCGGATAAGGGTACCAAAAAAGATCCAAAAAAGTCACACCAACTAGAGTTCAGCCAGCAGAAGATGGATTGGTTTCACATTCATCTGACTCTACAGGAGGCCTTGGAGCACATCCCTCTCTTCTAGAGATCCCTCAGAGACAGGATCACTATTCATAGGAAGAGGAGGACCACCAGTCTGAGATCCATATGCTCACTCGCGACACTTGCTTCTCTATCCAGAACTGTCTGCCAGCCAAGAGGCCAGATGCAGGAGCCCTTTATGTCAGATGCCATATTCATGAGCAGAGGTTCGACCGTACTTTATTAGACAGCGCATCTTCGATCAACCTACTTTCGGCAGCCTTACTCGACCAATTCAAGTTGAGACCTCTACGATAGAGCATGACAGTCCTTCAGTTTGATGATCGATCTGTCAAGAGGCTGAAGGGGTTGCTGAAGGACGTTGTCATCACGATTCAGGGCCTGAAATTCCCTGTGGGCTTCGTTGTGTTGGACATGGAGATCCCTAAGTCCGTGACCGATACCCCCATCATTTTAGGACGCCCATTTTTGGCCACAGCCAAGGCAGTGTCCGATCATGATAGAGGGAAGGTATACTTTCGCGTCGAAGGTGAGAGTATACAAATAGAGATGAACGAGGAGACTAGAGCTAGAGATTTAGCTTGCTCAGAGTCGCCTTCAATTTAAGAGCAGATGTCAGAGGTAGAGCGAGACATCCACCAGGACTGTGATTTTGTGATTACAGATGATGAGGCAGTTTGGTCCGATCCAGTTTCACGAGCCATCCTCTCACCATCAAAGTCCGTTTATGCACAGATGCCAGTAGAGGAGAGTGTTGAGAGCACATTCATGGTCCAGGATACATTTCAGGCAGCAGAGCCGAGTCCCGATCGCGAGGCAGTTGATTAGTTGGATTCAGATTGAGATCCCTCGAAGTCAGACATAGATTGGGCAAAGTTTGATGACATCATTTTCTTGTCTGATTTCTCCAGAGACTACATCTAGGGTGGAGACTGATTCCATTTTCTTATCGCATTCACTCAGAGTTTTCAGAGGCCAGATCCGCCAACTCCCAATTTCCCAGAGCAGAAGGCCTTGCCGCAGTCACTGAAGTATAGGTTCCTTGTGGGTGAGCATGAGATGCACCCAATCATTATCTCAACGGATTTGAGTGGAGAGCAAGAATCCCGTCTGATGGGGGTTCTTGAAAAGAACCGCAAGGTGATAGGATGGAGCGTAGCCGATCTCTAGGGGATAAGTCCGGCCCTGTGCTCCCACCATATCTACCTCGAAGAGGACGTGAAGCCATCGCGTGAGTTCCAACGGCGGCTGAACCCGAATCTTTGAGAGGTTGTCATGAAGGAAATTTTGAAATAATGGAGCGCCAATTTTATCTACCCCATCTCCGACTCCAAGTGGGTTAGTCCATTACATGTGGTGCCCAAGAAGACGGGCATCACTACAGTTGTGAGTGAGTCTAGAGAGGAGATCGTTACCCGGGTACCCACTTCTTGGAGGGTCTGTGTGGACTACAGACGATTCAATCAGGCCAACAAGAAGGATCATTTCCTGCTGCCTTTTACTGATCATATTATAGAGAGGCTAACAGGGAAGAGTTATTATTGCTTTTTGGATGGGTACTCTAGATACAATCAGGTGTCCATTGCGCCAGAGGACCAGGACAAGACTACTTTCACCTATCCCTTCGGGACATATGCTTTCAGACGCATGCCCTTTGGTCTTTGCAATGCTCCGAAGACATTCCAAAGGTGTATGTTGTCCATCTTTTTAGACATGGTGGGTGAGTGCTTGGAGGTCTTCATGGATGACTTTTCGATCTACAGCGATGGATTTGATTCTTGTCTTGAGTGCCTAGACCACATCCTATAGCGATGCATTTAGGTAGATCTTGTATTATCATGGGAGAAGAGTCACTTCATGGTGACTCAAGGGACGATGCTTGGCCATATAGTCTCCAACAGGGCCACGGAGGTTGATCCGGCCAAGGTGGATATCATTAGAAAACTCAATCCAGCGTCCAACTTACGACAGTTACGGTCTTTTTTGGGGTACGTCGATTTCTACCGATGATTCATTCATGATTTCAGCAGGATTGCCCGATTGTTGACTGATTTGCTGACTAAGAACACCGAGTTCATAGTTGATGATAACTACCTTGCGTCATTTGAGACTCTCAAGAGTCTAGTTGTTGAGGCTCCTGTCCTCCAGCTGCCTGATTGCTCTCTCCCATTCTAGATCATGACGGATGCCTCCGATTTTGCCGTGGGGCCGTGCTAGGATAGAGGAGGGATGGATGACTTTTTCCATTCACTATGCTAGCCGTACTTTGGATGCCGCTTAGCGGAACTATACGGTCACAGAGAAGGAGATGCTAGCCATAGTTTTTTCCTTAGATAAGTTCAGATCATACATTATTGGATCTAGAGTGACTATTTACACGGATCATACCGCCATCAGGTACATCATGGCAAAGAAGGATGCCAAGGCTAGATTGACTGGATGGATCCTTCTACTCCAGGAATTTGATATTGAGATGAAGGATAATACTGGAGTCAAGAATGTAGTGGCCGATCATCTCTCCCAATTAGAGCATCTTGAGGATTCTGAGCAGATTGACCCTATTTGTGAGACCTTCACATATGAGGCGATCCTTGTTATCGCCTCGCTCCCATGGTACGCTGACATTGGGAACTATCTTGTCACTAAGAAAGTTCCACAAGGTTAGCCCGAGCAGAGACTTGAAACCTTCCTATCGAAGGCCAAGTCTTACCATTGGGAGGCTCCCATCCTTTACCATGAGGGAGGGGATAGTGTCTGGCGACGATGCATTCCTCAGGAGGAGCACCATAGCGTCCGCACCTACTTCCACAAGCTGGAGGTAGGCGGAAATCACTCTGGGAGGAGAACGACACAGAAAGTGCTCCAATCTTTCCTATGGTGGCCTACTCTCTTCAAGGACTCTGATGAGTTCATGAAGAGATGTATTGACTGTCAGAGGATGGGCACTCGTGGACATCGTGATATGATGCCGATGCAGCCCATACACTTCTGTGAGGTTTTTGATGCATGGGGCATCGATTTCATGGGTCAACTCCCTCAGAGTCAGTGATTCGAGTACATTCTGTTGGCTGCCAATTATGTGAGTTGTTGCGTTGAGGCCATCCCCGCCCGAACCGCAGATACTAGGACTGTATGTCGATTTTTGAGGAAGAATATCATTCCACGGTTCGGGGTACCTCGATTGTTGATTTCTGATGGGGGGTCTCATTTCGTCAACGACAAGGTAAAGGCCCTTGCTAGCGAGTTCAGCATAGATCATCGAGTTACCACTCCCTACAACCCTCAGACCAATGGTCTTGCTAAAGTGTCGAACATGGAGATCAAGACTATATTGAAGATGGTCGTTCGCCCTGACCGAAAGGATTGGTCACAACTTTTGGACTCGGTCTTGTGGGCATATAGGACGTCCTTCAAGACACCTTTGGGTACATCTCCCTTTCGCCTCATTTATGGCAAACCCTGTCATTTACCTGTTGAGCTGAGACTTAAGTTACTATGGGTTGTTACAGAGATACATTTGGATCCAGTGAGTGTAGGAGACCAGAGAAGGGCAGAATTGGCAGCCCTGGAGGAGCTTAGAGATGAAACCTTTTCAAGCAGCCTACATTATAAGGAGAAAGTGAAGGAGTGGCATGATTCTCATATCAGCCACAAGCAGTTTGAGCCAAATCAGAGAGTATGGTTGTTTGATGCCAGGCTTCGATTATTTCCAGGGAAGTTACATAGCAAGTTATAAGGCTTAGGATTAAGACTTTTCAGGTCCATTTGTGACTTAATTCTTGAAGTCCACTAGGCTATGAGCATATGTCATCTTGATGAGCCTAAGTAGAACACTTAACAATGCACACATGACTCTCAGAGACAATGGCTTTACTTGCACCAGCACTTTACACATATCTCTCCACGGATGAGGTGGTGAGGAGGCAGTTTCCTTTGTCTTGGGGTAGCATATGAGGGTAGTACTTCTAGGCGGAACCTCTCTTCCACTTATAGTGAAGGAAGTACGTCTCAACTTGGTCTGGTGGTGATGAAGTCTAAAGACAGGAGTTGTGGGTTGCAACAAAGCTTCAAAAGAGGGATAGTCTACTCGCTCAAGAGGAAAAACTCCTTATGTATATATGTTGCACCATTTAGATATGTTGTACATATGCACATCAAAAAAATTTGTACAAAGAAAGAAAAACTCCAAAAAAGTGGTTGGTCTGATTGAAAAATAAAATACCCACCAGAGTGTGTATAGCCAAGTAAAGCAAAGCTTATGTTACACATGACCATCTCATGAAGTTGACCGTGGGAGACTCCGCTACATTGGTTGGGCTCCCAAGGATACATGGCTACACTGGTCATGGTCCATTCTCTTCTTCCCCCTGTTCTTGAGCCGGTTGTACTTGAATTTAGAAGGGAATACCCCGCTCCTGGAGGAAAGAGTTTCTAGACTGAGGCATTAGAGTTACCTTGTTAAGGGGGGTTGTCGCTTTGTCATTTCTGAGGTGGGGAGCTACATAGCATTTACACAGTACAAGAAAATATTCATGGTCATTAGAGTTTGTGTATGTAGACTTGTTCTGATCTGGATTGTTGAGGAGTCTTGACAATAGATTGGTGGAACTTAGAGGCTATTGCGTTTTAAGCTTAAGTCCAAACAAGGTTCCGACAAATTAATAATCCAAAGGTCTGACTGACTCCATATTTCAATTTAATGAAGGAATGTTTAATAATCAACCTTGATTTCCCTTCTTTTTCTTTTTTCACTTTTTCACTTCTTTTTCAAATTAGTGTTTGCTAAGGGACTAGCAAAAGTAAAGTATAGGGGGGGTGATGAATCCCCATTCATCACTCTTTATTCTTTTATTTAGCTATTTTTCTTGGGAAAGCACCATGCACATGATTGTAAAAACAATAAATTATCAATAAGCATGCATTCGTTAATATTCAATAATTAGCATGCATTTGTGCAAAAATAAAAGAATAAAGAAATAAAGAAAAATAAGGAAATATTTAGAATAAATATTGAGTGACCTAAACCCAAGAGAGGGCCCAACATGAGCCTGATCGCCAAATAAAATAAGTAGAGAGAGATCGGCCCACTCATCCTTGTACATATCCTCTATATGTGTGTGTGTGTACATAATTTATTTTCCCAAAAATAAAAATAAAAATGTGTTTCTATTATCTTGCATATATTTCTAAAAAAAAAGATAAAAATAAAATAAAACCCAAAATAAAAATCCTTTCTCTCTCTACATTGTATATATACCATGTATATATGTGTCTATCACTATTTATTTCACCCTTGTAAATAAACCATAAAAATAAAATAAAACTTATTCTATACTCTAAATTTTATGTTGTAAATAAATAAAATGTAAAATTTAGAGTATTTGTACAAAAATAAAAAAATAAAAAATAATAAACATTTTATATATGCACATAATATAATATAATGAATACGTTAATTTATTTTTCATAAAAATAAATAAAATCACTAAAAAGTTTGAAAATAAATAAGCATTTTTCTTGTTGTAAATATTTTTAAATAAAATCATTTTCTATTTTATTTTTAATTTCCAAATCTTTTCAATTTCCAATTTTCTGATTGGTCTAGAGGGGTTTGTTGACCCCGGTCAACTCCCCCTCCCCGACAGTTAGCACCTGGATCCATTTTTGCACCCGATTTCTCCAAATTTCCAGGAACAGATCGGATCCTTGTTTGCCCAGATTTTTGCGCCTGATCCTTCCCCTTGGATCCACGACCCTCGCGGATCCCTAGGGAAGGTCGGATCTCGCTTGGATCGCGTGCCTGTGTCCGGTCCTCATCATCACCTGGGACATCCTATAAAACCTAAACTTCGATTCCTAGCCTTTCTACTTGCGCCGCAAGCCTTTCTTTTACCCTAGAGAGTTTCCCCTAGGAGACAGCTACCGGAATCCTCCTTTAGTGCTCGGAGAGAGCGTCTGCCGTCGTTGCTCAAGGTACGTGGCCGGAGCACCGCCACATTAGAGCCCCCTATCCCGTTGCAGCTTGGTCGAGGCGACGGCCCACTTCGCCGCATCCTACTGGATCTTAGGATCGACCTTGGACCCTCAGGTAAACCTTCTATGGACCCTAATTCCCTATTATCGCAAACCCTTCATCAGCCCTCCGCCGGCTCCGCCCAAGTGGCCGGAGCTCCATCTGCTACGTTCATCCGCTCCGATAGACGGCCCATTCCATCGCCATCTCTCTTACACACTCTGATCACCCAAGATTTTGCTTGTATCGCCAAGATTAGGATCAAAGTTCATCCCTCACATCGCCAGAACTTCAAACTCCATCCCACCGTCGCTTCCCTTTACTGATGATCCAATAACACCCACCGAAGCGAGCCTCCTAGCGAGAGCTTCTGTTTGTAGGTCAAGGAGCGCAAAAGTACCCCCCAGATCGTCTCTCGCCCACTTCGTCGGTGTCGTCCAGGTCCCCTTGCCCATGCTGGGAGATCTGACCATTGACGACATCATCAGCCACCACCATCTGACGGGGAGGAGCCCTACGTTCATTTTCCCGTCGTTCGATCGTTCATCGGAGCCACCGATCTTCCCCGGTGCTCCAGCGAATCTCGCCCCATAAGAGTTCTTCCAGGCCTTTCCGAAGCCATTAGATCGATGCCACACACCAGTTTACATCACCACCGTCCGTTGTATGCGCCTTATCAGGCTGTTAGATCTTGTATCTAACATCCATCGTACACCCACGTGTTTGCGCCTGCAGGATGACCGTTGGATCCGCCAGGTGGTTGCACCAGAGTCGCATGCGTTCACCCTACCAGCGAGCGCCACTTGGCCACCCACGTGACCCGCACGCACTTGGCAGGGTAATTTGCGTCCTCCTCCCTGCATTTTCTTTATGTTCGTGTTTAGTATATGAATTATATTAGCACCCTGTGGTCTTTTTGCACTTTAGATCTTGTTATTTTCATTATTTGCATTTTAGTCCTCCTTGTATGGTTACACGTGCTTCGTCTTGTTCCAGTCTTGAACAATTACATGTTTGCCCTTGGGATTAATGAGTGTTATGTTTTTATAATATAGTTTTATTTATTTCCACTTATACCCCTATGCGTATTTTATTTGGACATGTGCTGGAATTGATGCGAAAATTGAAAGTGCCCCCTGGAACTTTTTATGTGTGTTATCATTTAGTCCTGGAAATTAGTTATTCTTGCATAATAGTTTATATGTGTTGTGCATCTTTGATTGGTTGAATAAAATAACAAATCACCTCCGAAGTTCATGAAATTTAGTTACATGGCTCCATCCATGTTGTAAAAATTTCAGTGAATTTTTGGATTTGTTTTGCTTTCGTTTCATATTTTTAAAAATTCAAAAACCCAAAAATTTGCTTCTATACAGTTTTACAAACCAACTAAAAATATTAAAAAACCCTCTCAAAAATCCAAAAAAAAATATGTGCTTGTCTTTGTGTTTTTGCTTCTGTCCGAATTTCATTACATTTGGACTTATAAAAACTCTAAAAATGAAAAACACTAAAAAACATAGAAAAATCATTAAAAAATATAAAAAAATCGAAAAAACATGCAATGTCAGTTTCTGCAGTTAGTATTTTATTTCCAGTTTCTCATAAAATTGTTGCCCGACTTTTAGAGGCTATTTAAATATTTGTAAATAGCCTTTAGATTATGGTAGCACAGTAACTTGCAGTTTTGCTCTTATTCCATTTTTAGAAAATTCACTAAAAATTATAAAAATCTGAGTAAATACCAAAAACACTTAAAATTTATTAAGTCCAAAAATATTTTTATTTTAATTTTCTGACTTGGTTTGGTGTGTTGAATAATTGTTGGTTTGTGCCTTTTTTATTTCCTTTTTCATTTTCTTAATAATTAAAAAATTCCAAAAAATCTAAAAATCTAAAAATCCACCAAAAATACTCATTTTTATCTCCGACTACTTAGTAGGTTTTTGCCATCTTGTGCTCCTTGTGTTCGACCTTGGTAGCTATATCACGTAAAATAAAATAGCGAGACAGCTATTTTCTTTACGTGTTTGATCTTACATTTTTATGGTCTTCTAGTTTCTTGATCGAGCCCGGTCTAAGGGGTTGAGGTCGCAACGACCATTGATACCTCTTTTCCTTAGTCGCTCGGATTCTGCATTCATCAAGAATCGAACTCAGGTTCGAAGAGCAAGTCTAGGTTCTCCCAAACCTGCCTAGATGAGTGGGGCGGAGTGCTCAAAAGCGGTGCAGCCAAAGGCTGTCTAAGGGACCTCCAGCCCATCATCACGATCTGGAAAGAGGCGGATAGGATGTGGAATCAAATAAGATCTGAAATAAAATCCCCAATTTTCCTACGTAATGTTGTGTTGATGACCACAAAGGCTCGGTCATTTATCTTGTAGATTTTATTTAGGTGATAATTCAATATAAGAGGGCAATTAAGCGAGCTGGTAGGAACCCGATGCTCCCAAGAAACTAGCCCAATCCTAAAGCCAGATCTTTCCCAGCCAGTACAAGTCGTGGACCATTTTGGCTACCCAATCAACTCGCTTTGCTAAGGATATCGTGGCCTGCTTTACTGGAAATCGGAGCGATCCTCATTAGAGAATGAATAAATCCAAGACCAGTAGCCTAACGAAAGTTCAGGTATGGTTCTAGCCTAGTGTACGGGTCACTCTCTCGCACATTCAAACCAAACAATGAGGGGAAGACTCTCCCAAGACTGATTTTTAGGTGAAGTGTATTTTAAGATCAAGTTCGATTAGTAGTCCCAATTTTATGATTATCACTTTTTATAGTATTTTTCAGTAAGCAAACAAACACCTACAAATTTTTTGATCTCCTGATTATTTTGTAGTCCAAGAAAACAGGGAGAGAAGTGGAAAAAGCCAATGCACGATCAAACATTATGTTGCATGCAAAGTCAGAGATGCGTACATGTTTCCAGCACTCTACATGCAGAGTGATCCATGGATAAATTTAAAGACTGGAATGTAAACTAACCTACTTGATGCAAAAAGAAAACGATCTTAGATGAGAAATTTCTACATGCGAAGAAAATAGCTAATTAGACTATGTTCGAAGTCTGATCTTGGGAATCACTCGGTCCATGCCACAAAGGGTCCTGCTAGCGTTGTATGTGGTTCCTCATGGCACATGGACTTGAGTCTAATTAAACTAAACTTTTATTATGAGTTATTAATAAAGTCCAATTACGAACTGTAGGTGTAGGAAATAATTACGGATTATGCCTCATTCAATTACATAACAATCACAGAAATTCCTAAATCCAAGGGCCAAATTCTTCGAGAATCTAATATGAAAAGACAATAATCAAACCCGCTGAAAAACCATGGTGAGGTTCCCCTAGTACACCGATGCTCGACGAAACAGACCCTGATCTAAGCCAAGTGTCCAAGCAAGTCGGAAGTCCATGTATTATTACAATAACAAATAGTCTGTTGAAAGAAAACGCTACTCTATCCTATATAACTAATTTCTCCCTATCCTTCTACTGCTCCTCAGGTGCGGTCGCTCCAACTGAAAGTTGTAGAGTCCTCGGGCAGTCCCTCGCATAAAAAGCCAATCAGAAGAGTGTTAGAAAAATAGTTATAACATATTGAGGTGAAAATAAAGAAAATTGAAAATCGACTAATAAGTCGCGCTCTCAGGAAACTGTGCCATTCCGATGAGTTGAAACTGAGGATCGAGTTTAAGTGATATCAAAGGTCGTTGCGACCTCAACCACTCATTCAAACTCAACAAGAAAATCAAGACCACAACTAAGACAATCAGAAGCATAAAATCAAATGTAAGCGGTCTCCGCTATTTATTTAACCTAGTATAGCGATCAAGGTCGAACAAAAGAAGCACAGAAATGTATGAAGTAGTCGAGATCAGCACATTAAACACGGTTTTTATTGAATTTTGATTTTTGCAAATTTTTATATTTTTTTCAATATAGAAAACAAACACACAAAAGCTAAGACACGAGGAAGCCTTCACAATTTTATATAGGCTAAAAAATAAACATAATTCAGAAATAAAAATATTTTTATGTTTTTCAAATAAGCAGATGTTTTTGTTGATTTTACGATATTTTTATGATTTTTATACAATTTTATAAAAATGAAATAAATACAAAATAACTAGGCAATGTTCAGTCTGGATTGTAGAGCAAATTTAAAATATCAAATATGCCCAAATGTCCTGGTCGTAATTTTTATGATAAAATAGATAAAATTATTTAACTACAACAATTGAAATTCCATTTTTTTTATTTTAATAGATTTTTTAATGATTTTTACAAGTTCTCTTATCATTTGTGATTTTTAGGGTTTTTATAAAAGGTAATGGCACAAAAATGGTATTGAAGTGAAAACAAGCTAAAACAAGCACACAATAATTTTTATGGGATTTTTAAGACCATTTTTATATTTTTTGGTGTTTTATAAATAGATAGATGCATTTTTAAGGGTTGTTTATTTTTAGAGAATATCAAATAGAATTAAATCGACTCACAGAATTACCAAAAATGTTACACGTTAGTAGGAGCTAATGGTAATTTTTGTGGAATTTTGGAGTCAATTTAATAATTATTTGATTGAAAACAAGAGGCACATGTTGTAGAGACCTATTTGCAATTATCCTAAAGTTTCCAAGTCAAACAGTAATGTATATAAAAAGTCCAGGAGAACTAGTGCAAAAAGTCCACAAATTAAACGCACATGCTCAAATCACCACAAAAAGGGGTATAAGTGGAAATATAGGAAATATTCATTCAAACCATAACAATCCAAAAGTGTAGGACAATTCTTTCAAAAACACCACAAAATCACGTGTGTGTGCACGCGTATCCAAACTCGAAGGACTAAAGTGCAAATACTGAAAATCTATAGGACTAGTATGCAAAAAGTTTGAACTACAACATTATTTAACAGTCTAAATAGTAAAGCATAAAAACTACAGGGAAGTAAGTGTAAAATACCCTCGTAGGGCACGTATGCAGTGTGTGGGGAACACGTGGAGTTCTTTGGTGAACGGTGGAACGTACAGTGCAGATCTTCTGCTATGTTAGATCTGACGCCCCAGAGAATGTTGAGAACGTGGGGTACATATGCGTTAGGGCGTCAGATCCAACGGCCCAAAGGATACTCCACTTGGCATCTAGGATCAGATCTGGCAGAGGTAGGTCAATCCAATGGTGGAGAAGGGATCGGGAAGAATAAGGCCCTAGCGAGCTTCTCCAAAGTTTCAGATAGGATCCTCGACTCCGATGAATGATCGAAAGGGTCCAACACGATCGTGGAAGTCACCTGCATCGTACGGATGGGCCCGATGGGGTAGCTACTGGTCGGATGTGCATGGCGAAGGAAGTGGACCTAGAGCAACTATGGTGGACCCTCTGGAGGATGGAACTGTAATCCATGCACGCGCAAACACCTGCGAAGGCAAGCTCGACTCGGAGTGATGATTCGGTCGGGGTTATTTAAGCTAAAATGAAAACAAACTACGATGAGGTGGGGTTCGATCTCCGACGAAGGTGGTAGAGGAGACTCGGGCCTTAATCTCAACCTAGTGATCGATCCTAAGGATGATCAGGCTGCAGAGGAAGGGTGAGTGTGCGTAGAGGGTTCGATCGATAATGGTATGATGATGAGATAAGGCTCCAACAACCGGAGCTGGGCGGAGGAAGGTGCGGCGGTGCAAAATGGAAGATCGAATCTAGTGGATAAAATGAAGTGGAATGGCGGATACCTGAAGCTCGATATGAACTCTGGAGCTTCAGGTGATGGTGGCGAGCGAGGTTATGGCCTCGATCGAGTTGTGGAAGGCTGTGAGGCTTGTCACGGCGGTGCACGTTGGCCATAAGGCTGAGCAACATCGATGCTCCACTAAACACCAATCCGAAGGGTCCCTCTGGAAGTTGTCACTCAACCGGAGGTGACTAAGGCTGGAAGGAGGAGCGAGGCACGGGCTAGGTCACTGTGGAGGCAGATGAGATGTTGTATAGGCATCTCGAACGTCTGGAAGGATCGACAAAAAGTAAGAGACCCGAGATCGATTCAGGTCATCCAAGGTATCCGCGAGGATCACGGAGGTCCAAGGAATCAAGAGTACAAGATTCGAGGAGAGAGGAGCTCAGATTCGGGCGAGAGAAATTGGAGAAATGGCTCCGACGACGGGTATTCGACCCGACCCATGCGAAGAGGGTGCATTGACCAGGTTAACAATCCCTCCTAGACCAATCAAAAATAGGAATTTACATTATACTTACAAATTCAATAAAAAATAATAAATGATTTTAAATCAAAATGTTTTAATTATAAGAAATGTTTGTTTTTTCAAGAAATTTTTCTGTGATTTTAAATTATTTTAACGAAAATAAATTAGGGCATATACAAGTAGTATATACTGTATAATATACTTATGTATTTGTAAAATTATTTTTATTTTGTTATTTTTAATCAAAACTCCTAATTTTTTATTTTATTTATTTACCATGTGTTTTTTAGGAGTTAAAGTAATTTTTATTTTATTTTTGTTATTTATTTACATGTATCTAATGAATATGGAGTGAAACATATATACATGTATTTTATACAAGTGAGAGAGGATTGTATTTTAATTTTTATTTTATTTTCTGATTTTTGTTTTATTTTTAGGACTATATTCAAGGAGGTAAAAAGAACATATTATTATTATTTTGTCCAAAAATAACTATTTACATATATAAATGATATATACAATATATAGTAGGCCCTATCTCTCTCTACTTATTTTATTTTGCGATCAGGTCAATGTTTAACCTTCTCTTAGGGTTTGGGTCACTCTATATTTATTCTAAATACCTCCATCCTTTTTATTTTACTTTATTCTTTTATTTTTGTGCAAACACATGCTAAATATGCAATATTAACAAATGCATGCATAATGCTAACTTATTGTATTTATACTTATCCACATGATGCTTTGCCAAGATAAATAGCTAAAATAAAAGAATAAAGAGTGAGAATCAGGGATTCATCAGGGATGTCCCATATTCCCTTGAGTGGTGGCTTGAGAAAAGATGTTGTTGAAGGAGACACGATGCACAGTGGGAGGTCATCTGGGGGTGGAGTGCACGCTGGCACTCCACTCCTTGAGCTACTTCCAGCTAAAGAGGGAGGACGATGTGCAAGCTTTTGTACGTGCATGTCTTGTATGTCAGCAAGACAAGACAGATTGGCCAATATAACTTCTAGAGCCCTTGCCTGTCCATTTGCATCCACGGAAGAATGTCTCCATGGACTTCATCGCTGGGTTCTCTTAGGTGGATAAGCAGAATATCGTGATGATGGTAGTCGATCGCTTCTCCAAATAGATGAGGCCACAAAGAATATATTCTTACAGAACGTAGTGAAGCACTAGGGCATACCTATGGACATCATGAGTGACCGTGATGCACGGTTCACAAGTCGATTCTACATGGTCGTATTTGAGATGCTAGGATTCAATCTCAAATTCTCTACTTGCAACCACCTACTAATTGATGGACAAATGGAGCAGATCAATACCTTTCTAAAAGAGTATTTGATGTACAAAGTGACGACCAATCAACACAATTGGGTGAGTTTACTAGATACTACGCAATTATGCTACAACCTACAACAAACCTCCACCACTTGTCAGAGTCCATTTGAAATTGTGATGAGCAGACATCCTATGACATTTGATGATCCAAAATCTTGCAATTGGACTAAGGTGTAAATAATCAGGGTCGTTGCGACCCGAATAGTGAGGCTAAGTCAATCAAGAAAATCAAGACCACCGATATAGATCAAGCAAGCAAAACACAAAATAGCGGTCTAGGTATTTATTTTACCTTGTATAGATACCAGGGTCAAACACAAGGAGTACGATATGATAAACCTACGAAGTAGTCGGAAATCAAAAACAACTATTTTTGGTGGTTTTTATGTTTTTTGATTTTTTTTTGGATTTTTCAATATTCAGAAGAAGGCTAAAAATACTAACAGAACCTCAATCAAACAATTATTAAAACCTCAAAAACACTCAAAAAATTCAAATAAAAATATTTTTGGATTTTTAAAAATATTCAGATATTTTTAATATTTTTCTTGGATTTTTCCGATTTTTAGTGAATTTTATAAAAATGAAACAAGTCCAAAATTGCAAAACAGTGTGCAGACAGAACCTAAAGGAACTTTAAAAATACCTAAAGTGCCTATAAAATTCAAGCAACAAATTATTGAATACTAGATATACAACTCTAATTACAGAAACTGGAAACATAATTTTTTGAATTTTTGTGACTTTGTAATAATTTTTCTAAGTTTTTCAATGTTTTTCAATTTTTAGGGTTTTTATAAATCCAAATGTAACAAAAATCGAACATAAGTGAAAAGATGACAAAATACACAATCAGTATTTTTTGGATTTTTTAGAGGATTTTTAATATTGTTAGTTGATTTTTAAAACTAGACAGAAAAATATTTTAGGTTTTTGAATTTTTGAAACTATCAAATGCAAACAAAACAAGCCCAAAACGTCATAGAAATTTTTACACCATGGTAGGAGCCATGTGTCCAAATTTCACGAAATTTGGGTGAGATTTGTTATTTATTTTAACCAATCAAAAACGCATAGCAGGTAGGGACCTATATGCAAGAAAAATAAGTTCCAGGGGCCTAATGATAACACGTGTCAAAAATCGTAGGGACCATACTACAATTTTCACACGATATTCAACATATGTCCAATATTAGTACGCACAGGGGAATGGATGCAAATAAAGAAACTATATTATCAAAATATTACATTTATTAAGTCCAGGGCTAACCATGCAAATATCACAAAAACACACGTGACTATGCACGTGCTACCATACAAGAAGGACCAAAACATAAATAATGAAAATAGTAGGGGAAAAAGTGCAAAATGGTCCACTGTGCTACCTTATTCTATAGACTAAATAAAAACATAAAAGAAATGCAGGGGCATAGGAGCAAGTTACCCAAGGGGGGCATGCGGGTCACGTGGGTGACAAGTGGCGTGCACTTGTAGGTTGAAGACGTGCGGCTCTGACACTGCCACCTAGTAGATCCAATGGCCTGATGAAGGGGGCGAACGTGGGGCATATAAAGGCCTATCAAGCACGGGCGATGAATGATCAGGATGCGAACTGGCGGAGAGGGATGATCCGACGGCTGGTGAAGGTCCTGGAAGAACTCCTCCCTGGCGAAGTTCGCTAGAGAAATGGTGGTACTCCGGACGTCCGATGAACGATCAGGAGGCGGGGCTCGACTCACGACACTCCTCCATGTCGGGTGGAGGCGACGGATGGAGCATCCACCGGTCAGATCTCCATGAAGGTGGCTGGGACTTGGGATGGCTGTGGCGAGGTGAAGCAAAAGTGAGCTAGGGCGTCCCTACGTGCGACTCGACCTGTGGAGTAAAGCTCCTACTCGGAGGTGTGCTCTGGCGATGGTTATTGGACCTAAAACGAAGTGATGCGGCGGTGGGAGGTGAAGGGGGATTCCGACGATGCGTAGGATGGAACCCAGACCTAATCCTGGCTCGAATAGCCAAGATTTGGGTGATCAGGCTGCGGAAAGGGGGTGATCTTGGTTAGGGGCAGCGATCTGAATGGGAAGATGGGTTTGATGGAGCTCCGACCACCGGGTCGGAGCCAGCGGAAATGCAAATGAAGGTTTCAAGATAGTCGGAGATAAGATTGAAGAGAGGTACACCTGATGGTTTGAGATCGATCCTTAACTATAGAGGGTGGCTTCGAGGTTGGTCTTCGCCTCAACCACGCTGTGGAAGAAGGGGAGGCTCGAACGCGATGGAGGTTTGACCACGTGCATCAAGCGTTGGCTGCAACACCTCAATCCGGCCACCAAAGGGTGCTTCTGAAAGCTGTCACCGAAGGGAAGGTCTCTAGGGCAGAAAGAGGGAGTGCGGCTCGAGTTACGGGACTGAGGAAAGGAATGAAGGTTTTATATTATAGCATACTCCAGGTGGCGATGAAGATCGGGCACAGGCGCGCGAACTGAGGAAGATTCGCTCTTCCCTAGGGATCTGCGAGGGTCGTGGATCCAAGGGAAAGAGCTGGGTGGCAGAATCGGAGCGAAAGGTGATCGGATCGGTGAGGGAGAAATGGGAGAAAGTCGGGTTGAAACCAGATCCGCGGAGGAAGTGGTCCAGGGGGGAGTTGACCGAGGTCAACAGTCCCCTGTGGACCAGTCAAAAAAATCCGAGGTCAAAATTATTTGTAAAATAATTTAAAAATCGAAAATGATTTTATTTAAAAAACTTTCAACATAAAAAATGTTCCTTATTTTCCTAGTTATTTTATTGTGATTTTTATTTATTTTTTAAAAATAAATAAAGGTATATACGTTACATTACATTATGTACATATATAAAATACTTATTTATTTTTACTTTAACTTTTATTTTGTTTACTTTTGTATAAATACCCCAATTTTAAATTTTATTTATTTTCAACATAAAATTTGGAATATAAAATAATTTTTATTTTATTTTTGTTGTTTATTTACATGTGTTAGACAAATAGGTATATGTTACATATATACATGTATTCTACACAAGGTGAGAGAGAAACTATTTCCTTTCTATTTTTATTTTTATAATTTTTGTTTAATTTTTAAGAATATATACAAGGTAGCATAAACATATTTTTATTTTGAGTTTTGTGAAAATAAAATATTTATATATATATATAGACACACACATATAAGGGATATGTACAAGGTTGAGTGGCCTATCTCTCTCTACTTATTTTATTTGGCGATCAAGCCCATGTTGGGCCCTCTCTGGGGTTCAGGTCACTCAATATTTATTCTAAATATTTCTCTCTTTTTCTTTTTTTCATTATTCTTTTATTTTTACACAAATATATGCTAATTATTGGTATTTGACAAATGCATGCCTATTTGTAACTTGTTATATTTACAACTATTTACAAGGTGTTTTGCGAAAATATCTAGATAAAATAAAAGAATAAAGAGTGCTGAATGGGGATTCATCACCCCCCCATACTTTACTTTTGCTAGTCCCTTAGCAAACACTCAGTTGAAAAAGAAGTGAAAAAGAGAAAGAAAAAGAAAAAGATGGGAAATCAAGATTGATTATTAAACTTGCCTTCATTAAATTGAAATATGGAGTCAGTCAGGCTTTTGGATTATTTATTTGTCGGGACCTTGTTTGGACTTAATCTTAAAACTCTACAGCCTCTAAGTTCCACCAATCTATGGGCAAGACTCCTCAACAATCCAAATCAGAACAAGTCTACATATACAAACTCTAATGACCACGAAACTTTCCTTGTACTATGTATGTGAGATGCAGCTCCCCACCTCAGAAATGACAAAGTGACAACCCCCCTTAACAAGGTTACTCTAATGCCTCAATCTGGAACTCTTTTCACGAGGAGCGGGGTATTCCCTTCTAAGTTCAAGTACAACCGGCTCAAGAAGAGGAGGAAGAAGATAATGGACCATGACCAGTGTAGGATCCTTGGGAGTCCAACCAGTATATCTAGGTTTCCATACTGCAAGCTTCATGAGATGGGAATGGGTAACATGAGATTTTTCTTTATTTGACTATATACACTCCGGTGGGTATTTTATTTTCAATCAGACCACCACTTTTTTGGAGTTGTTCTATTCTTTTTGCACATTTTTTATATGCATATGTACAACATATCTACATGGTGCAGCATATATACATAAGGAGTTTTTCCTCTTGAGCCAGTAGACTATCCCTCTTTTGAAGCTTTATTGCAACCCACAACTCCTGTCTTTTGACTTCAACACCACCAGACCAAGTTGAGACGCACTTCCTTCACTATAAGAAGAAGAGAGGTTCTGCCTAGAAGTACTACCCTCATATGCTACCCCAAGCCAAAGGAAACTGCCCCCTCACCACCTCATCCGTGGAGATCTATGTGTAATGTGTTGGTGCAAGTAAAGCCATTGTCTCTGAGAGTCATGTGTGCGTTGTTAAGTGTTCTACTTAGGCTCATCAAGATGACATATGATCATAGCCTAGTGGGATTTAAGTCCCAAATGTACCTAAAAAGTCTTAACCCTAAGCCCTATAAGGTTCCTCTTAGAATTAGGAGGATTAAGGTCTTAACCAAGCTCCATTTTCCAATTTAATTCCAGGCCGATTTAAAGGTCAATCGTGATTCAGAAAAACTATATAAATATATACAAAAATATTTTTATTCATGTTTTTGGAAATGTGAAAAAATTTTAAAAAAATGTTTGAATGAATAAATGCATGAAGTTTTGCAAAGTATTTACAAACATTTACACAAGGGTTTTTGCAAACTTTTGTTTTTCAAACATTTTACAAAAGTTTTGTACTATGTACATAATTTTGGTATCAAAATATTTACAATCTCTTTACACAAAATCATTTTTACAAACATTTGTACAAAAAAAAATTATAAATAGATATGTGTCTACAAGGAAAAATTTTAAATTTATATGGTTTTTGGATAAAAGTATTTTAGCCATTTTATTTATTAACACACTCACACAAAGTACGAGTTATAGCTAAGGTATATATGAAATATATACGACACCCCCCTATACTTAGCTCGAACGATGTCCTCAGAGTGGATCAAGAGCGATGAAGAATACATAACTCGTACTTAATATTGGGAAGTGAAAAGAAATGGTATCCTACAACGACGAATCAAAGAATAGAATGAGGAGGACTCAGTGTTTTCCCCCTATACTTAGGATCAAGTAATCCTAAGTATTGCAAGTTGTACATGAAGGGAAATCCAAGTAGGAGAATGTACATGGTCTACCTCCCCTATACTTAGGGTAAAATATCCCTAAGTATAGGCAGCAGAATAGAGGTAGAAAGATTCAAAAGAATACCCAAGAGTCCTACACCCCCTCTATAATTAGGGTAAATTACACCCTAAGTATAGAATAATCATAAGATGAAGATGGGGAATGATATGGACAACTGGATCTATACATGGCGGGAGACAGTGATAATCAGGCGTGAGATGCTATAGTGAGTCAAAGACTACATCTCACGCAAAATGAATAGGGGCGACGTCAGCGACTAGCGGCTCATGATCTAGATATGGTTTGAGTCGTTGCCCGTTAACACGAAAGGTAGACTTAGATGACATTTCAGTTATGTCAATACTTCCATTGTCATGTACCTTTCGGACTAGGTATGGTCCCTTCCACTTGCTCTGCAATTTCCCTGGAAATAACCTAAGCCTGGCATCAAACAACCATACTCTCTGATCTGGATCAAACTGCTTGTGGTTGATATAATGCAGGATATTTGAAAAGTACTCATCTCTAATCTCCTCCAGGGCTACCAATTCTACCCTCCTTTGGATTCCTACACTCACTGGAACCAAAAGTATCTCTATAACAGCCCGAAATGACCTATGTCTCTGCTCAACAGGTAAATGGCAGGGTTTGCCATAAACTAGGTGAAAGGGAGATGTACCCAAAGGAGTCTTGAAGGACGTCCTATATGCCCACAAGACCGAGTCCAAAAGCGGTGACCAATCCTTTTGGTCACGAGGGACGACCTTCTGCAATATAGTCTTGATCTCCCTATTCGACACTTCAGCAAGACCATTGGTCTAAGGGTAGTATGGAGTGGCTACTTGATGGTCTATGCTGAACTCGCTAGCAAGGGCCTTTACCTTGTCGTTGATGAAATGAGACTCCCCGTCAGATACCAGCACTCGAGGTACCCCGAACCGTGAAATGATGTTCTTCCTCAAAAATCTGCATACAGTCCTAGCATCTGCGGTTCGGGAGGGAATGGCCTCAACCCAACGACTCACATAATCAATGGCCAACAGAATGTACTCGAATCCCTGACTATTAGGGAATGGACCCATGAAATTAATGCCCCATGCATCAAAAACCTCACATAAGTGAATGGGCTGCATCGGCATCTTATCACGCTTTCCACAAGTGCCCATCCTCTTACAGTCAGTACATCTTCACGAATTCCTCAGAATCCTTGAAGAGAGTAGGCCACCATAGGTCGGATTGGAGCACTTTCTGTGTCGTTTTCCTCCCAGAGTGATGTCCTCCTGCTTCCAGCTTATGGCAGTAGATGAGGATGCTATGATGCTCCTCCTGAGGAATGCACCGTCGCCAGACACTATCCCCTCCCTAATGGTAAAGGATGGGATCCTCCCAATGGTAAGACTTTGCCTTCGCTGAGAAGGTCTCAAGTATCTTCCTGGGCCAACCTTGTGGAACTTTCTTGGCAACAAGATAGTTCACAATGTCAGCATACTACGGGAGCGAGGAGATAACAAGGATCGCCTCATCTGGGAAGGTCTCACATATAGGATCATTCTGCTGAGAATCCTCAAGATAATCTAATCGGGAGAGATGATCCGTCACCACAATCTTGACTCCAGGCTTATCCTTAATCTCACTATCAAACTCCTGGAGCATAAGGATCCATCTAGTCAATCTTGCTTTGGCACCCTTCTTTGCCATGAGGTACCTGATGGCGGTATGATCAGTGTAAATAGTCACTCTAGATCCAACGATGTATGATCTGAACTTATCTAGGGAAAAGACTACGACTAGCATCTCCTTCTCTGTGATCGTATAGTTCCGCTGAGCGGCATCCAAAGTACGGCTAGCGTAGTGAATGGCAAAAGGCATCCATCCCTCCTCTATCCTTGCACGGCCTCCACAACAAAATTGGAGGCATCTGTCATGATCTCGGATGGGAGAGACCAATAAGGCAGCTGGAGGACAGGAGCCTCAACAACTAGACTCTTGAGAGTCTCAAATGACGCAAAGCACTTATCATCAACTATGAACTCAGTATCCTTGGTCAGCAAATCAGTCAACAATCGGGCATCCTGCTGAAATCATGAATGAATCGTTGGTAGAAATCGACGTGACCCAGAAAAGACTGTAACTGTCACAAGTTGGACGGTGGATTGAGTTTTCTAATGATATCCACCTTGTCTGGATCAACCACCAAGCCCCTGTTGGAGATGATATGGCAAAGCACCGTCTCATGAGTCACCATGAAGTGACTCTTCTCCCATGATAATACGAAGTCTACCTCAATGCATCACTGAAGGATGTGGTCTAAGCACTCAAGACAAGCATCAAACCCATCGCCATAGACCAAAAGGTCATCCATGAAGACCTCCAAGCACTCACCCACCATGTCCGAAAAGATGGATAACATACACCTCTGTAATGTCGTTGGAGCATTTCATAGACCAACGGGCATGCCTCTGAAAGCATACGTCCCAAAGGGACAGGTCAATGTAATCTTGTCCTGGTCCTCTGGCGTAATGGCCGCCTGATTGTATCCGGAGTACCCGTCAAGAAAGTAGTAATGACTCTTCCCGGCTAGCCTCTCTATAATCTGATCAATAAAAGGCAGCGTGAAATGATCCTTCTTGATGGCCTGATTCAATTGTTTGTAGTCCACACAGACCCTCCAAGAAGTGGGTACCCGGGTAGCGATCTCCTCTCCAAACTCACTCATAACTGTAGTGATTCCCATCTTCTTGGGCACCACATGTAATGGACTAACCCACTTGGAGTCGAAGACGGAGTAGATAAAATAGGCGCTCCACCATTTCGATATTTCCTTCAAGACAACCTCGCGAATATTCGGGCTCACCTGCCGCGGGAACTCACACGACGGCTTCGCATCCTCCTCGAGATAGATATGGTGGGAGCACAGGGCAGGACTTATCCGCTAGAGATGAGCTACGCTCCATCCCATAGCCTTGTGGTTCTTTTCAAGAATCTCCATCAGACGAGACTCTTGCTCTCCAGTCAAATCTTCTGAGATGATGACTGGGTGCATCTCATGCTCACCCGCAAGGAATGTGTACTTCAACGACTGTGGCAAGGTCTTCCGCTCTGGGCAATTGGGAGCTGGCGTATTTGCTCTCTGAAATGTCCGAGTGAATGCGACCAAATCAGCATGGGAAAATGAGAACTCTCGCTGAAAATAAGAATCTGGTGAAGACTGATCTGCTGGTCTATCTGTACTATGAATCGACTCGGTCTCCACCCTAGCTATTGGCTCTGTGGAAATCAGACACGGAATCATATCATCAAACTCTGCCCAATCAATGTTTAACTCTGAGGGATCTGAATCTGAATCAAATAAATCAACTGCCTCGCTATCGGGAACCTGGTCTGCTGTCTCAAAGGTGTCCTCTGCCATTAATGTGCTCTCCAAGGTCTCCTCTACTGGAATTTGTGCATCAGCGGGGTCTTAATATTAGAGGAAGGATCGTGAAATGGGGTCTGCCCAAACTGCCTCATCATCTGTGATCACAAAATCACACTCCTGGTGGACGTCTCACTCTCCCTCTGTCATTTGCTCTGGATCTGTGAGTGGCTCTGAGCAAGATGAATCTCACGCTCTAGTCTAGTCGATCGTCTCTATTTGTATACTCTCGCCCACGATGTGAAAGTATACCTTCTCGCTATCATGGTCGAACACTGCCTTGGTTGTGGACAAGAACGAGCATCCTAGAATAATGGGGGTACCGGTCACAGACACAAGGATCTCCATGTCCAACACTACGAAGTCCACGGTGAATTATAGGACCTGAATTGTAACGACCATGTCTTTCAGTAACCCCTTCGGCCTCTTGACAGATCGATCAGCAAACTGAAGGACTATCCTGCTCTGTCTAAAAGGGAAAACTCGAAGTGGTCAAGTAAGGCTACCAGAAGTAGGTTAATCAAAGAACTGGTGTCTAATAGAGTCTGATCGAATCTCTGCTCATGTATGTGGCATCTGACATAGGGAGCTTCTGCATCTGGCCTCTTGGCTGGCAGACGGTTCTGGATGGCGAAGCAGGTGGCACGAGTGAGCACATGGATTTCTGACTGGTAGTTCATCCTCTTCCTATGAATGGTGGTCCTCTCTCTAAGGTTCCTCTAGAAGAGGGGGATTTGCTCCAAGGCCTCCTGTAGAGTCTGTTGTATCGAAAATCTGTCTATCATCTGCTGGTTGAACTCTAACTGATGAGATTTTTTTGAATTTTCTTTTTTATTCCCCTTAGACAAGCCAACTGCTTGGGGGAAGGGGATGGTTGGCCCTCCTCAAATGGAGGTCTAGGATCGGGTCACTGTTGCAATGACAAAATGGAATCCATACACTTATCTCCAAGCAAAACAGATGGACTCACAAATGAATAACCATTTCCTTTATTTCCAGAAATGTCCTAAGATACAGAAATAGATGGAAGAACAACAAGAAAAGAAATAGTGGCCTCAGTACCACCTACGGCATCATGGTTTACGGTGTCAGTACCGCGCTCTGGCTCAGCATCACATCGAGTGGCATCAGCACCACCTCCTCCTGGATCTGGTGAAATGACGGCCTCAGTACCGCCGGCTGGATCAACGTCCTCGGTGGCTTCAGCACCACCGTCATCATCATCATCTCGAGCGGCATCAGCACTGCTCTCCTCCTCATATGGCTCTCCTGCTGCGAGTGGTCGTCACTCAGATGAGGAGCCGCCTGCTGGCATCCTATCGCTCCTAAGTGTAACAAAGTCAGCATCAAAATGATATGCAGAAACATCACCAAGGAATCACTAGGAGTGGTAATCTCTATAAACTCTACCTTCTCAGACTTCCTCTTCAGGTTGTTCAGGTTCGTCTCAATCTGGGCAGGAATGGCGATCTTCCCTCTCACAATCTCCCTCATCTCCTATCTAAACTCGTCCATCTCTCGTCGGAAGGTGGTATGTTGCTCGGACATGAGGCGGGCTAAATCATTTAAAGCAGGGTTCTCATTGGTGGGCCCATGAGAACCTGACGAGTGGCCTCTCTGAAACTGAGGTTGTTGCTGAGGAGGGTGAGAGGGGTACTGGGAGTGATACTGCGGAGGTTGTTGCTGCCTCCAAGACTGTCCCTGCTGATAGGGACGAGGACTATGCTACTGGTATGGATGTGCCTGTTGCTGCTATGGTGGGAACTGGAGCTGCTCTCGCTACTGGCTGTACTGGCCTCCCTGAACTGGAGGCTGCTACTGGGAGCCAGTACCTCCGGTCGACCAACGGAATCCGGGATGGTCTCGTCGGATCCCAGGTTGAGGTCGGTCATACCAGATCCCGTTGACATCCATCTACAACTCCTTCTCGTACGTGGGTGGTGGAAGAATCGTCGGGGACTGATCCTGCTAGTAGACCACCATCTGAGTGTCTTGAGACGGTGGTGGCTGGTAGAACTATTGTGGCTACTGGTACGACTCCGCCTGAACATGGTGGACCTATCTAGGCTGGTTGGAGTGCTGGGATGAACTGTCGTTGCTGCTCGGATCCGCTCGTGACCCGAGACGCGCTTGAGAAGCCATCTGTGCCTCTTGGAAACACAAGATCTGGGTCTTCAGGTCACTCAACGTCTATGCCATCTAATCAATCTGTGACATACCCCAGCACTGCTTCTTCTCGATCAGCTCTACCCGGTCCAACTTCTCATTGATAATCCCCATATCAACAGCTGCAAACTCCGCCTGTGATGCGTTTGTTGCGAATGTAGAAGGACCGGCCTCAACTCATTCTATCCTCTGATAGGACACGACTGGTGGGTGGGGCTTCCACTGAGTGTATAATCTGGTATGGGACATCACATTATAGTTCTCGGCCATCTCCTCGTAGATGGCCCAGACATGATCCTCATCCTTAGAGAAATAGGAGCCTCCACAAGAAGCATTGACGTGCCCTGCAACTCCGGTGTAAGCCCGCAGAAGAAACTCTAGACAAGGTTGGGCTTGGATATATCGTGCTGTGGGCACCAGTCTATGAGCTCTCTGCACCTCTCCCATGCCTTGTGAAATTGCTCATTGGGGAGCATGGAGAAGTTGCTGATCATGGCCCTAGATGCATTTGTCCGACCGAGTGGATAGTACTTGTTCAAGTACTCGATTCAGAGCTGCTCCCAAGTGGTAACAAATCACCCTAGATGCTTCAGCCAGTTGGATGCTCTGTCTACGAGGTACAATGAAAAGGCAATCATCCGAATGGTGTCCTCGTCCACATGCCAAACGTGTATAGTACTGCAGATCATCTCAAACTCCTGGAGATGGAGGTGTGGCTCCTCAGTAGCAAGGCCATGGAAGCGGGGAAGAAACCGAATCGTCTGAGGAGGGAACTTGAAGTCCTCCATAATTATTGGCAGCATTATCCATCTATGTGTGAGTCGAACCGAGGTTGTGCAACTCCCTCATCGGTCGTGATGGCTGTGCTGGCTAGACTGGCTCCTCAGGGTCTCGGTCCTCTGGAATATCTCCTCCTCCTCCTGTGGCTCTACGGTGATCTTTGTCAGCTTGCAACTGCTCCATCTCACGGTGCATATCCACCATGAAAGCCCCCTGGTCTCTGATCCGACTCTGCATGGTCTCCAGAGAGGCCAACATAGTGGTGTTGATGGCACCCTGATCCAACACGTATGTCTCTGTAATACGGGATCCATCTGTATGCTCCTTGTTGCAGGCCATGGTCTCTACAAAAGCAAGAGACTCATCTGATATATGTTGCAGTCTCTGCTCGGTCACCTCAGGATTGGTAGAAGGGTGGTCGATGGGGAACATGGCGGAATCAAGCTCGAGTTCGGAGAGTGGGTCTCAGCTCTCACAAACCAACCTAGATGAGCGGGCTGGAATGCTGTAAAGCGGTGCAGCCAAGGGCTGCTTAAGAGACCTCCTACCCATCATCTCAATCTGGCGAATGAATGCGGATGAGATCTAGAAAGAACAAAATATGAGAAAGCAAACCCCCGATTCACCTACTCAACGCGGAGTTGAAGACCGTAAAGGCTCGGTCAATTATCTTGTCAAATTTTATTAGGTGATCAGACAGTCTTTCAGAGCGATTAAGTGAGCTGATAGGAATCCAATACTCCTAACAGACTGTCCCGTATAAAAGGCCGGTAGTCTTTTAAGAAATTGGATGTGGCTCTAGCCTAGTGTACGGGTCACTCTCTCGCTCATCTAAATCAGACAATGAGGGGATTACTCTCCCAAGATAAATTTTTAGGTGAAGTGTCTTTTAGGGCCAAGTGTGTTTAGTAGTCCCAATTTTATAGTTTTTGTTTTTTAGATATTTTTCAATCAAACAACGCCTAAGGAATTTTTCGGTTCTCCTTTTTATTTAAGTCCAGAAATTGGGGAAGAAGGTGAAAAAGACGATGCACTATAAACACCATGATGCATACAGAGTAAGAAATGCATACCTGACTCCATCTCTCTACATGCAGGGTGATCTGCACCTAAAATAAAGACTGAAATTAAACTACCTATATGATGCACGAGGAAAATGGCCATAGACGAAGCAAATTCTACACGATAAGCATAGTAGTCAGTTAATAAAGCTAAGTTCTAAGTCCGATCTTAGGAGCCACTCAGTGTCCGCCACAACGGATCCTGCACACGCTGTATGTGACTCCTCACGGCACGTGGACTCGAGCCTAATTAATCTAACTTTTTCTTTGTGATTTAATTAATTAAGTCCACTTATCAATATATAGGTACAGGTAGATAATTAGGGTTTGGCCTTAATTAATTATGTCGCAATCAGACTAAGCCTAAGGCTAAATCCTCGAAAATCAGATAAGCAGTAAGTAAAAGTGGTGAAAATTAATCCGACGAAAATCTGCGGTGAGGTCCCCCAAGCACACCGGTGCTCGGCGAAACAAACCCTGAGATAACCACCAAGTCCACAAAGTATGTCTGTCTTGTATTATTACAACACTAATATGTGGGAAATAAAAACTAAAATGCAGCTATCTACGCTCCTCGCACTCCTTCTCCGGTCCTCCTGCGCCCTCTTGCGGCTCGATGCAAAAACGAAGTTGCCACCGAATCCCGCGAGTGCTTCGGCTCTTTGAAGAAAGCCACCCTCGATCGTCAGACCTTCACAAGAAAATCAGAAATAACAATGTGTCAAACTATAATTATTATAAAATATGATAAATTGGAATGGAAATAAATGATAGAAAATGCAAGCCAAAATAAAAGCCAAAAAGATCAGGAAAACCAACTACTAAGCCGTGCTCCCCAACAACTGCGGCATTTTAATGACCAAAAATCTCGCAATCGGGCTAAGGTGCAAATAGTCAGGGTCATTGCGACCCTAATAGCGAGTCTAAGTCAATCAAGAAAATCAAGACCACCAATATAGATCAAGCAAGCAAAACACAAAATGGCGGTCTAGCTATTTATTTTACCTGGTATAGCTACCATAGTCGAAAACAAGGAGCACGGTATGGTAAACCTACGAAGTAGTCGGAAAACAAAAACAACTATTTTTGGTGGTTTTTATGTTTTTTAATTTTTTTTGGATATTTCAATATTCGGAAGAAGGCTAAAAATACTAATAGAACCTCAATAAATCAATTATTATATACCTCAAAAACACTCAAAAAATTCAAATAAAAATATTTTTGGATTTTATAAATATTTAGATGTTTTTCATATTTTTCTTGGATTTTTCTGATTTTTAATGGATTTTATAAAAATGAAACAAGTCCAAAAATGCAAAACAATGTGCTGCCAGAAATTAAAGGTGCTTTAAAAATACCTAAAGTGCTTATAAAATTCAAGCAACACTTTTATTGAAAACTAGAGATAAAACTCTAACTACAGAAACTGGAAATGCAATTTTTGAATTTTTGTTAGTGTCTAGTGATTTTTCTAACTTTTTCAATGTTTTTCAATTTTTATGGTTCTTATAAATCCAAATGTGAGAAAAATTGGAAGGAATTGAGAATACAACAAAACACACAATTAGTAATTTTTTTGGATTTTTTATTGGATTTTTAATATTTTTAGTTGATTTTAAAACAGGATAGAAGCTAGTTTTTAGGTTTTTGAAATTTTAAAAATATCAAATCTCAAAAATAAAAAAAACCCAAAAATTCATAGAAATTTCTACACCATGGCAGGAGCCATGTGTCCAAATTTCACAAAATTTGGGTGAGATTTTCTATTTATTTCAACTAATCAAAAATGTATAGGGACCTAGATGCAAGAAAAATAAGTTCTAGGGGCTTAATGATAACACGTGTCAAAAACCCTAAGGAGCTTACTGCAATTTTCACACGATATTCCGCACATGTACAATATCAATACGCACAGGGGCATGGATGCAAATAAAGAAACTATGTTAACAAAACATAACATTCATTAAGTTCAGGGCTAACCATGTAAATATCATAAAAACACACGTGACGATGCACATGCTACGATACAAGAAGGACCAAAATACAAATAATGAAAACAATAGGGGCAAAAGTGCAAAATGGTCCACTGTGCTACTTTATTTTACATAATGAATAAAAACATAAAAGAAATGTTGGGTGATAATCAGGGAAATCGAGGGTCGTACGGTTTCACAAGGCGAAACCGCAGTCGATGTATTGACCGCTCAAAAATCCCTAATTAGTCAGCAATGAACCCACAAGTATAAATCAAGCAATGAAAGACAAGTGTGGAGTCAAATTTATTTTAACTCTACAAATAGGTGTATAGTGCAAGTATGTGTAGAGGTCAAACTCAGGGAGCAAGGCAGGATAGATCAAGCACGTGTAAAATGTGTGATTGTGATTAGTTGTCTACAAGATGCAAATTTTATTGTGGGTTTTAATTTTAAATTTTTTATTTTAATTTTTAATGTTGTATTTTTATTTTGATTTTTAATTTTCTGATTTTTTTTATTTTCTTTTTATATTTTATATTTTTTTGTATTTATAAATAGAATATATAAATAATATAAGAAAAGAGGTGACAAGATATTTATAAAAATAAGGAAAACTCCTCACAAATTAGGAAATAAAATGTTCTTGGTCTTTTTATATTTTTATACTATTTTTGTGATTTTTGGGGATTTTTCTGAATGTTTTTGGTATTTTTAAAAGTCAAAACAAGAGAAAACAATGAATTAACTACTGGCCGAAATTAAAATGGGAATGAAAAATAGCAAATAGTAGCAAAATTTTCCCAAATTAATTTTAAAACAAAGATAATAAAATAGAGAAACTACAGGAATTGAGTTTATATTTTTAGGAATTTTCTATGATTTTTTTAGATTTTTTAGAAGATTTTTAGGGTTTTCTAATTTTTAAGGTTTTGGTTTTGAAAGTTTTAGTGATTTTCACACTAAAATAGACTAAAATAGACCTTCGGTAATATTTTTGGAATTTTTCAAGAGGTTTTAATATTTTTTAGTATTTTCTAATGCAAACAGTAGCTAAAATGCATGTTTTTGATTTTTAATAAATATTAAAATGCAATAAAAATGAAATGCAAAAATACGGCGTGGATCAGCAAGCAAACAGGAGCTTATGACATTTTTTGAGAATTTTTTCGAGTTGAAATGATGCACTGAATAAATAGGGAAAGCACACAAAAATACAATGCCTAGCAGGGACATAAGTGCAAATAAACAAACATCCAGGGGCAAAGTTGCAATTTTCACGCAAAATATATAACTAAATATTGCATTTACTGGACCAAATACAAATTTCAAGACCCGCGGAGGTATGCCTACAAATCACCCAACCACGCGTGTAACTAGCACGTGCTTGGGAAGGGTATAAATGTAATTTCAAAAAATACCAGGGGCTTCAATGCAAATATCCAAAAATATTACACGTGATATCAAAATTTCTAGACTGAAACGAAATAAGTAAACCCTGAGGGGGGTCCTTGCAAAATGCCCTTCACCTCACGTGTATCGGTCACGTGAGGTGACGTGTCCAGGACCTAGTTGCAATTAGTAAAAGTTCGGGGGTCTGGTTATAAATATTACAAAACATTTTAAACTACCTATGAAAGTTTATGGACTAACTATTAAATACAAAAATACACGGCGTGAATGATGCAAAATACCCCTAAGGCGCGCGATCCAACGGCTGGAGGCCATTCACTTGACACGTGGCAGACGATGGACGGCCGATGACGCTTCGGCGATGGACGGCGGAGATTCAGATCGAGATCTGACGGTCAGATCTTGGCGCGATCCAACAGCGGCTGGGCGATCTGGAGCTCTGCCTTGATCCAACGGCGCTGAAGACCAGAGCAAGAACCGCGGAGGAGCGTCGGCGAGGCGACTTTCTCCGAGGTCCAGCTCCTTCTCCGACGGACTTCTGGGCTCCAAAAGACAGCTCGAGGCTCCTGATGGTCGGGGCTAGCTCCTGGGGGCTTCAAAAGACCTCGGCGTGGCTGAGGCTCGCGGAGGAGGGCGGCGGAGCTGTGGAGCTCAGCTGGACTCCGGCGAGGCTCAAAAGTGCACCCAAGCACGAGTCAAATATCTTTGACATGCAAAACAAAGTGAGAGGACCCAAGGCAAAGTGCCTGGGTTTCGCGGATGCGAAATGGTGGCGTGAAACGGTGAAGAGGAGCTCGGCCGGAGGAGGAGCTCCGGCGAGGTGATCTTTGGGCGATTCAGTGGATGGATTTAGAAATTTCTTGAGGGCTTTTAAACCTAAGGCTACGGGAAATGAAATGCAACGAAAATAAAGGGGAAATAGGTCAGCCTCAACGGTGGAGACCGGAGGGAAGTACCTCGACGCCGGTGGTGGTGGTGGAGGTCGTGGAAGACGCCTCGAGCCTTGTTTGACCCGCTTGAGACTCGTTGAAGGGAGTTGTCACCTCCCTGGACCGATTAGGCACGAAAGGGGAGCGTAGCTATGGAAATGAGGGGTTCAAACTTTGAATGGAACTCGGGTGTGCGTTATAAGGTGTTTGACTCTATGACTCTGGCACACCAAAGACCGAGGTCTATCGGGCGAGACGATGCTCCAATCCTTGAGCTAAACACTGGGTGTGATAGACCAAAGATCGAGGGTCAAAAGTTGTGAAGAATGCGACACGATTTGTTGCAAGATGCAGCCTGGAAAAATCGTCAAAAACGAGGTCAAACCAACATCTGACACGGGCACATGGGTGGAGGACGACCAGTTGACCGGGGTCAACTGGGGCCAGCACTTGGTTGGTCCACGTGGACCAAACAGGAAAAACCCCTTGAAATTATTTTGTAAATACGATTAAAAATAGAAAATGAACGAATTAAATTTTGATTATCAAATAAAAATGTTTATTATTTTACAAAGTATTTTATTCTGATTTTTAATTATTTTTATGAGGTATAATTTTTACAAGTTGCCTTTTTAGGCCTATATAGGTATATTATCTATATATTTTATTATTTTATTTTTATTTTATGTTTTTAATTTTATTATTTTTGTTTATTATTTTATAAATTTATAGAATATTTTTATACACTTAAGAGTATTTTTATTTTATTTTTCTGATGTGTTTTGTTTATTTAATAAAATACAAGTATAAATACAAGTCTAAGTATAGGTATTGTACCTATGTCTTATATATACAGGTATTTTATTTGTGTTTCTTTTATGTTTTTATTCTGATTTTAATATACAAATAAATTATAAATAATATTTACAAATTTATAAAAATATAAAATTATAAAAAATATAAAATTATAAAAATAATGAATATATAATAAATTGAATATTTTAATCTGTACAAGTATACAATGAGGGTCCAAAACTCAACTTTCAAACCGTAACTCCGAAAAATAAGAAATCCCCTCCATTAAATAGATTATTTTAAGCTATATACAATTAAAGGTGAGTTTGGTACATTTCAAATTTTTGTTTGCAAGATACAGGTCTGGGAAGTTGGAGTTCTAGAATCTTATTCAAACCATAACTTTTTATCTGTACATTATTTTTCAGTGAAATCAATTTTGTTTTTTTATTTATTAAATTATCTACAACTTTCATGTACAAAGTTGCTTTATTTGAGGTATAAAAAGTGGAACCAAAAATAGGTCCCAAAATAAAGAATGAATAGAATAGAAAGGATTTTATTATATTCTGACCCTTATCTCCCCCTACTTTATTCCTTGTCGACCTATTCAAAAAGATGCCTAGGTCTTGGGGGTTTCGGGTCATAAAATATTTACAATATTTTATTCTTTTTCTTTTCTTTTATTTATTATATAATTTTGGCTTTAAATACAGTATTTTATACACTATTTACATGTACATGCATGAACGCTAAGATGCAGGAATTAAGGGTATTTACATGCATTTGCTAGGGTTTTTGATGCCAAAATGATAGAATAAAGACGATGAAATGTGGATTCATCATCCCCCTATACTTTACCTTTGCTAGTCCCTAGCAAACACTTATGCAATAAGTGTCGAAAATAAAAAGAAAGAAGAGAAAAAGAAAAAAGTGGATTAAATTTAATTATCAAACTTGTCTTCATAAAATCAAAGTCTGGAGATTAAGTCGGACCTTTGAAGTTTTAGTGCGGGCAGAACCTTAATGAGAACCGGATTTGAAATCCAACAGCCCTTGAGAATCCCAAAACTATGCTCAAGTCTCCTCAATAGCCAGGTCAGAAATATCTCAATTCATACGCAAACCCTTACGACTATGAATCTGACTCGTACAGTGTAAGTGATGGTGGCTCTTCCCAACTAAAATGACAAAGAGACAGACTTCTCCAATATGACAACTCAATGATTCCCCAATCCAACAACTCATCCCTCAAGGAGCAGGGTATTCCCTTCTATGTTCAAGTGACAACCAGCCCAAGAGGAGGGGGTGAAGAGAAGAATGGACGGTAGCCAGTGTAGCTACCTATCCTAGGATGCAAGACTAGTGTAGTCAAGTCATCCAGCTGTAGTCTCACATGATTTGACTTTGAAGCACAAGCTTGCTTATTTGACATTACAACATACGTACACTCCGGCAGGCATTTTTATTTTTATACAGGCCTGTCCACTTTTTTGGAGTTTTTTCTTTTTGCATTTTTTTTGAATACTATATACAGCAGCATTTACATAGGGAGTTTTCCACTTGAGCCAGTAGACTATCCCTCTTTTGAAGCTTTATTGCAACCCACTATCTCCTATCCTTGAAACTCATTATCACTCGACGGGTTGGGATGCACTTCCCTCCCTAGAGGAGGACAAGTGTTTCCACCTGTGTGCGTCTCATACCGGCAAATCCAACCCCCTCACCACTCCAACTGAGTTGAGCCATGTGAAAGGTGCAAGTGTCCAAGTTAGGTCATTATCAACAATAGTCGTGCGTGTGCTCCGAAATACTCTTCTTAGGCAGTCAAGAATCCATTGAACTAAGTCCCGTGATCCTCAAAGAATTAAATCAACTAGACCTGAAGTACCTCAATCCCAGTTCCTATAAGGTTCCGATTAATTAGGTAGATTTTAAGGTCGAACCAAGCTCCAATCTTCGGATTTTACTTAGACTCGTTCAATTATTAATCTCAATCCAAAAAATGCGAATGCCATGCAAATGTTATGCAGAAAATCTTTTTGTAATGCAATTTTCAAAGATTTTGAACTTTTTATGGGTTTTTGAAAAGATGATGCATATGCATTTTTTAGATTTGTCAATAAGATTTTTCAAATGTTTTTGGATTTTAATTTTGCAAATGTTTTTGGGATTTTTGAAAACAAAAGATTTTAGCTAAAAACAAGGTTAAAAATATTTACACAGGAGTGCATCTTATATATACAAGAAGTGGATTTTAAGAATTTACAAGGGTAAGTGGTCAATTTTATAAATATATATAGTGAATTTTGGTGAGATGTATGTATTCCTCAAACTTATTTGACAAACGGTTTTTCAAACAGTTTTTGAAAACTATAGTCCAAAATAGTTTTTACAAACAATTTTACACACATGAACACACATTTGAAAATCATTTTGCAAAGGTTTTCCATACAGTATATAGATTTTTCAAAATATTTTTGCAATCATTTTTTAAACAATTTGCAAATCATTTTTCAAACATTTTATTTCATACAAAGAAAATAATTTTTACAATCAAAATGTTTTACAGAGGTTGACAACATGTAATAAAACGTTTTCAAAATAGTTTTCAAAAGATTTTTCACAATGGTTTTCAAACTATTTTTCAAACATTTTGCAAAAAATATTTTCACCTCATTTATTAATCAGTAAGTACACAAAGAATTTGAGGAATAATCACATCTTTTTATTAAAGTTTTAACGAATTTAATTGTATTAATTAGCCATAATTATTAGTAAAAATACGAAAGTACGAGTTATGGCTAAAGTATATATGTAGTATATACGACCCCCTATACTTAGCTTGAGATATGTCCTCATAGATCGGAGAGAAAAGAGAAGACATAACTCGAGTATTGAAAAGTCTAAAGAATAAATGAATAAAAGATGAATGAATAAACCAATCAGAAGTTGACTGTCCCCCCTATAGTTAGGAGCAAATAATCCTAAGTATAGCAGACTGTACACAAAGCAGGGAGGGTTAAGGGTTGGAATGAACAGATCGTACTCAGACTGTCTCCCCCTATACTTAGGGTAAGATATCCCTAAGTATAGACAAGAAGAGGAGATAATGGAGAGGATCAAAGAATAGAACACTCGGGGTGCACACCCCCCTATACTTAGGACAAAGTACGTCCTAAGTATAGAAAACTATCTACAAGGGGCGACACCTTTTTGATAGATACAGAAGATAGAAGAGGAAAAGAAGAAAAGAAGAAAAGAAGAAAAGATATCAACAGATGGATCTATACAGCGGAAGATGGAAGTGATAACCATGTACGAGATGCAAATGATCGGAGTCAAAGAACACATCTCATACCAGAAGAATTGTGGCAACGTCAACGGTCGGCGGATCATGATCTAAGTATAGCTTCAGGCGCTGACCGTTAACACGGAAGGTAGAGGAAGATGACGGTTCGGATATATCATTGCCGCCATTGTCATGTACCTTCCTGACCACATACGGACCTTTCCACTTGCTCTGTAATTTCCCTGGAAATAACTTCAGCCTGGAATCGAACAACCATACACACTGATCGGGCTCAAATTGTTTATGGCTGATGTGGAAATCATGCCATGTCTTAACTTTTTCCTTGTACTGTAGGCTGCTAGAAGAGGTTGTATCTCTCAATTCCTCCAGGGCTGCCAACTCTGCTCTCCTCTATTCTCCTATACTCTCGGGATTTAACAGTAACTCAATGACTGCCCAAAATGATTTATGCTTGATCTCCACTGGCAAATGGCACAGCTTGCCATAGACGAGGCGAAAGGGAGATGTCCCTAACAGATTTTTGAAGGAGGTCCAATAGGCCCAAAAGACCAAGTCCAAAAGCTGTGACCAATCCTTTTGATCTGGGCAGACAACCTTCTGTAAGATCGTCTTGATCTCCATGTTCGATACTTCGGCAAGACCATTAGTCTGAGGGTGGTATGATGTGGCAACACGATGGTCAATGCCGAACACGTCTGTAAGGGCCCTGACTTTATCATTAATGAAATGAGACCCCCCGTCTGAAATCAGAACTCTAGGTACCCTGAACCGTGAAATGATATTTTTCTTCAAAAATTTACATACAGTTTTAGCATCTGTGGCTCGGGCTGGGATGGCCTCAACCCAAGGGCTAACATAATCTACAACAAGCAAAATGTGTTCGAATCCCTGACTCTTAGGAAATGGGCCCATGAAATCAATCCCCCATGTATCAAAAACCTCACAAAAGTGAATGGGCCACATGGGCATCATGTCTCTCTGTCCGCAAGTACCCATCTTCTGACAGTCAGTACACCTCTTCACGAATTCATCTAAATCCTTGAAGAGAGTAGGCCTCCAAAGGTTCGGATTGAAGCACCTTCTGTGTTGTCCTTTTCACAGAATGATGTCCTCCTGCCTCAAGCTTGTGGCAGTATGTGAGGACACTATGCTGCTCTTCTTGAGGAATGCACCTCCTCCAGATGCCATCCCCTCCTTCATGATAAAGGACGGGATCCTTCCAATGGTAAAACTTGGTCTTACCTAGGAAGGTCTCAAGTTTCTGCCTGGGCCAACCCTGGGGAACCGTCTTGGCAAAAAGATAGTTTACAAAGTCGGCATACCATGGAAGCGAGGAGATCGCCAAGATAGCCTCATCCGGAAATGTCTCTGTGATAGGTGTACTGGGCTCAGATTCCTCAAGGTTCTCTAAACGGGAGAGATGATCCGCCACCACATTCTTAACTCCAGGCTTATCCTTAATCTCAATATCAAATTCCTAGAGCAGAAGGATCCATCTGGTAAGACGAGCTTTGGCATCCTTCTTGGACAAGAGGTATCGGATGGTGGTGTGATCTGTGCAGATAGTCACTCTAGATCCGAGATTATAAGATCGATACTTATCCAAAGCAAAGACCACGGCCAGCATCTCTTTCTCAGCCACAGTATAATTCTGTTGAGCGGCATCTAAAGTCTGGTTGGCGTAGTGAATGGCATACGGCAATCCATCCCTTCTCTGTCCAAGCACAGCCCCTATGGCAAAATCAGAAGCGTCCTTCATGATCTCGATTGGGAGAGACCAATGGGGTGGCTGAAGGACAGGAGCCAAAACAACCATACTCTTGAGAGTCTCAAAAGACGCAAGACACTTATCATCTACAATGAACTTGGTGTCTTTCATCAGCAATTCAGTGAGCGGTTGGGCAATTCGACTGAAGTCATGAATAAATCGTCGGTAGAAACTGACATGCCCTAGAAAAGACCGCAATTGACGCAGATTGGACGACGGATTGAGTTTTCTGATGATATCCACCTTGGCCGGATCGACCTCCATGCCCCTATCGGAGATGATATGACCAAGGACCGTCCCTTGAGTCACCATGAAGTGACTCTTCTCCCAAGACAAGACAAGATTGACCTCAATGCAACGCTGAAGCACATGGTCTAGGCAGTCAAGACAAGAATCAAATCCATCGCAATAGACCGAGAAGTCATCCATGAAGACCTCTAAGCAATCACCCACCATGTTCGAGAAAATGGAAAACATGCACCTTTGGAATGTTGCGGGGGCGTTACATAGACCAAAGGGCATCCGTCTGAAAGCATAAGTCCCAAACGGACAGGTGAATGTCGTTTTCTCTTGGTCTTCGGGCACAATGGCCACTTGATTATAACCGGAGTATCTATCAAGAAAGCAGTAATGACTCTTCCCAGCTAGCCTCTCGATAATTTGATCAATGAATGGCAGCGGGAAATGATCCTTCTTGGTGGCCTGATTCAATCGTCTGTAGTCCACACAGACCCTCCAAGAAGTTGGTACCCGGGTAGCTATCTCCTCTCCAGACTCATTGACAACTGTAGTAATGCCCGTCTTCTTGGGCACCACATGTAATGGACTAAACCACTTGGAGTCGGAGATGGGGTAGATAAAATCGGTGCTCCACCACCTCGATATTTCTTTCATGACCACATCTCGAAGATTGGGGTTCAACTGTCGCTGGAACTCACGCGACGGCCTAGCGACCTCCTCAAGATAGATGTGGTGGGAGCACAGAGCCGGACTAATCCCCTAGAGATCAGCTATACTCCATCCTATCGCCTTGCAGTTTCTTTCAAGAACCTCCATCAGACGAGATTCTTGCTCTCCGTTCAAACCTGCTGAGATAATGACTGGGTGCATATATGGCTCACCCGCAAGGAATCAGTACTTTAGCGACTGCGGTAAGGGCTTCAGTTCTGGACAACTGGGAGGTGGCAGATCTGGCTTCTGATAGGTCTATGTGAAGGTGACCAGGTCTGCATGAGAGAACTCTCGTTGCGCATGAATATCTGACGAAGGGAACCCTGCTGAATCTTCTATGAATTGTACTGGCTCGCACTCCGTCCTAGCTGTCGGCTCAGAAGGAATCAGACACGGCAAATATTCATCGAAATCATCCCAATCAATGTCTGAATCCAAGGGATCTGAATTAGAAGAATAAGACTGAAAATCATCACCATTCGTCCCACAACTGTCAGCCTCAAATGTATCCTCGTCCAGGGATGTGATCTCCAGGCTCTCTACTGCCATAAGCCATAAATATAGTGAATATATAGGCAAGGCAAGGGTCTGTGCTACCGAATCTGTCCAAATGGATTCATTATCTATCATCACAAAATAACACTCCCGGTGGATGTCTAACTTGGCCTCTGTCATCTGCTCAATATCACTGGACTGCTCTGAGCGTGCAAGTTCTCTCGCTCTGGTCTCGTCGATCGTCTCTATTTGTATGCTCTCGTCCTCTACGCGAAAGCACACCGTCCCACTGTCATGGTCGGATACCGCCTTGGCAGTGGCCAAGAATGGGCGTCCAAGTATGATGGGGGCAATGGTTACCGACTCAGGGATCTCCATGTCCAATACAACAAAGTCCACGGGGAATTTCAGGCCCTGAATGGTAATGACCACGTCTCTCAACAACACCTTCAGCCTCTTAGTCGACCTATTAGCAAACTGAAGGACCGTTCTGCTCCGAAGAAGAGGACCAAACTCGAATCAGCCGAGTAAGGCTGCCGGAAGGAGGTTGATCGAAGATCTGCTATCTAATAGAGTACGATCGAACCGCTGCTCCTGAATCTCGCATCTGACATAGGGAGCTCCTGCATCAGGTCTCTTGGCTGGCAATTTGTTCTGAATTGTGCAGCAAGTGTCATGAGGGAGCACATGGATCCGATCTCTGTATCTCTTCTTCCTGTGGACTGTAGTCTTTTCTTTCAAGTTCTTTTGGAAGAAGGGAATGCGCTCAAATGCTTCCCGTAGAGTCAGCTGAATATGGAATCTATCAATCATCTAGTTGTTGAACTCTACCTGCTGGGTCTTTTTGGGATTTTCTCTTTTCTTCCCCTTCGCCCGGCGGAGTGCTTCAAGGAAGGGGATGGAAGGGGCCTCCGCAGATGGAGGACTAGGACAAGGTTCCTGTGCTTGTGAAGGAATAGATTCCATACCATGATCATCATTCAACACATATGGATCTGAAGTGTAAACAGAAACCTTTCCTTTATTCATATTTTTGTTCTTTTTCTTGTTACCACAGTCCTAAGATACAAAAGGTGGTAACACCACAGAAGGAAGCTCAACAAAAGTGGAAATGGTGGCCTCAGTACCACCCACGGCACCTGTCTTCGCGGCATCAACACTGCGCTCTGGCTCTGCATCTAAAGTGGTGGCATCAGCACCACCGTCTGCATCGAGTATCACGACGGCCTCAGTACCGTCGTCTGGATCTCCATCATTGGTGGCATCAGCACCACCTTCATCAACATCATCAGTGGCATCAGCACCGCTACTCTGCTCATCTGGCGCTCTTGGTTCTTCATGTGGTTGTCGCTCATATGAGGCACCACCGGCTATCATCCTACCGCTCCTAGTAGTCACAAAATCAGCATCATACAAAGAAGAAGACATGTCACTCAAATAATCACTAGGAGAGGTATCCTCTGTAAATTGTACCTGCTCATACTTTCTTTTCAGACTGTTAGGATTAGGCTCAATCTGAGCTGCTATGGCGGCTTTGCCTTGATTAAATCCCTCACCTCCTGTCGGAACTCATCCATGTCTCGCCGGTAGGATTCCCGATGTTCAGAGAGCAATCTGGAGAGGTCATCTAATGACGGGTTCTCAAAGGCAGGTGCCTGAGAATCGGATGTATTCCCCTGCTGGAAATGAGGTTGTTGCTGGGAGGAGAAGTGATCACGAGGCTGGGAGTATGACTGTTGAGGCTGCCGACGCTGCCTCCACTGTTGTCCCTGATAGGCGGGACGAGGACCATGCTGGTTCTACTGGTGGGCATACTGGGGTTGCTGCTGCTGCTGGTTGTTTTGATATCCTTGAGCGGGTGGCTGCTGCTGGGAAGAGGTACCACCAGTGGTCCAACGGAATCCGGGGTGATCACGACGAATCCCGGGCTGCGGGTACCGGTCGTACCATATCCCATTGACTTCCATCAATGGCTCCTGCTCTAAGGATGGTGGAGGTAGAACTGCCAGTGGCTGATCCGGCTGATATACCACCATCTGAGTGTCCTGAGATGGTGGTTGCGATGGGTAATATGGTAGCTGCAGAACTGGCTCTGCTTGAACGTGGTTGACCTGGCGGTATGAGGCAGAGGGCTGGGTTGAGCTGCTACTGTTGGGATCAGCTCGTGACCTGGGAGGCTGCCGAGTGGATGTCTGTGCCTCCTGGATGCAAAGAATCAGCGTCTTCAGGTCACTCATTGTCTTGGTAATCTGATGCATCTGGGCCAGTCCTTGCGTCTGCTTCTTCTCGAGGATCTCGAGACGGTCCAACTGTTGGAAATGCGAGCCCACAACGAGCCATTATGCAATAAATGTTATTGCAATTCACTCCTTAATCTGAAATAAAGAATACATAAATTACATAATAGGTCCCTTAGTACAATTAGGGTTATGTCCATGGCCATCTTGATGATCATACAGTTGTTGATTCAAGTATTGAATCATAGAGGCTGGTGCTTGGATGAATATCTAAAGAGTTGGATTGAGGACTAATTAAGCACCATCAAATAATTGTTAAGAGATGATCTCCAGCCTGAGAAGGAGATGGCAATCCTTTCTCTAAAGGATGATATCTGATTGACCTATTCATGTAGGTCCTCCGCATAGGAATAGAGATTCGGAGGTGTCAGACTAGTTAGGTCAAAGAGTTGACTTAACGAGATCAAGATAACCAACGTCCTATATCGTATGTTGTCATGATATAGGCACGCATCCTCTGACCGGAGACAGATGTGTTATTATATGTTTGAGTATGTACATTTGGCAAACCAATAGGTTGATGACCTAATCAAGGTCTATACATCGGCGCGCTGGTGTGCATATAAGGGCATATGAGTAATACGATCTCTCAAAGGGATCATACAGGTTCACTACTGAACCGGAACACATGAGCTCACTCATGAGATATTGGGAAGAATCAAATTCTGTGCGCACGGTCGTCTTGCTCTGGAAGCTTGACTGAATTTGTTGGTTTGATATATACTTTTGAAAAGTATATGATCAAGACCTAGGTATGATATATGCTTTTGGAAATTATATGATCGATACCGACTCCCAATGATCAAATGAGAAAGTTACTTATAAAACCATGAAGTAGACTGTATAAAGTTGATCCAATATTTTGGGTTTAATCTGAGTCTTCCAGTATGCAGGATGTACAGGTATTGGGAATACCTGAGGGTGATTTGATCATAAACGATTGTATAACCATGACGCTTCCATTCCTAGGGAGTGATGAAACGGGTCTGGATTTTAGTGACTCCTCTCAGTAGAGAAGTAACCTAATCATAGTCCAAATATTGGACATTGATCTGAATGTGATTCAGATGCAATGAGAAGATTAGATTTACGGTCTTGATTTAATCAAGCATCTATGGGAGGCCCGAGATCTGGATTTGAGATGTGATCTCAATATCCAAGTCACTATAAGTGTAATAATACAATCGCCCTGTCCTTATCTCCAACTATTCGCAGAGAAAGCGCATTATCCTTGAAAGAGTTCATGGATAATTCTATTGTTGATATATGTATCCAAGCATTGAGAAAATGGATAATTAAATGTGATTTAATTATCATGATTAATATGAATTTGATTCATATTATAAAGAGAGTTATCTAAGATAATTGAATATGATTTAATTATCAAAGATGTGAATAATGTGAATGTGATTTATATTATTTGAACACATGAGAAAAAGAGATCCAAGATGATTTAATTATCATGGATAAGAATAATGTGGATAGCAATATCCAATATTCATAATATATTATAAATGTGATTTATAATGTATTAGAGAGAGCTAATTATAATTTATATTTGTTGATTAATTATTATGTGTATTGGATACACATTGTTTAATTAATTGACAATGTAAATTATATGTTGTTTTGGGTTGTGAATATGATTCACAATTTTCCAATGTCAAGATTGCAATTTTCCCAAAATTAATTGAGAATTATTTTTCGTGAATAAAATCCCAACAAATAGTTGTTGGAAATAAATAAGAGAGAAAATCAAGGAGGCATGCAATCTCATGGAAATCCATGAGATTGCCTCCTATAGGAAAGAGGTGGGCGGCACCCAATTCCTATATGGAATGGGTGGCCGTCCCCCCTTAATATACAAGGATATGTAATCTCCATGTATATTCTCTCCTTATTTATTGATGTGATTTTTGGATTGATTTATATTTGATTTTGTCAAATATATTTTAATCTAAATTTGTTGGTTTCACCAACAACAATCTTGACCATTGGATTGACATAAATCATTCTCATCCATTGATTTTATATGTCCCATGGATTGAGATCCATGGATCCCAAAACCCTATAAAAGGAGAGGCACCCCATTGATCTTCTTGAACACACAATGCTTATGAAGCACATCTCTCTCTTTTTCTCTTTACACGCTTACTCTCTCTTCCTCTCTTATGGTTGTCCACCCTGGATGCCATGGAGAGGTTCTCCATCATTGCAGCGTCGTCGTTATGCTGCCCGATCATATGCTCGTGGATCTCAGTCTCCTTCGGTGCGCCTCGCTCGTGAGGAGGACGTAGGATCTTGTGTGTCGAGATTAGGAGATCCACCGCTTGGATCATCAACATGGATTGCGAGAAGCACGCGGTTCATCCCCGTGCTCGCAAGCGTCTCCTCCGTCGGATCGGACTTGAGACAGGAGGTCTCTTTGTTTAGAGACTCGATCACAACCACGCTTCAAGAGGTAATCCTATTACTTGTTTGTGGTTTAGACGAAGCGATCCGAGAAGTATTCTTGGATCATGTGGTTTTGTCGTATGTAAACTTTTAAATTCTGCTGCATCGAGCAACTAGTGCGACTAGTCGCTCCTCGTTGTATTCTATACGACGCTCACGCTTACATGATGTGCTTGAGGATCTAACCATATCCTTCAAGTGGTATCAGAGCCAGGTTGACGGTTTCGAATATGATTCGCAAACTGAGGATGAGTTGGGTTCGTTAAGGTCACGAAAGTTTTCATCGCATTTGATTTCACAGATCTGTTTAGTAAATAAATTCGGCACTGTTTAAATTGTTTAAACACAAATTTAATACTTAGATTTTGTTCCCCATTAAATAAGGAACCATATGATTTGAGTTTGCGTAAATCGGATTTCGTATGCTCGAGATATGGTTGTTTTAATGAACATGTATGCACTGTTAAGGGAACTGTAGATCTGAACGTGATTAAAATGTTAATTACTATTTAGACTTGCATCGAAATGAGTGAAACATAACTTGGATTCTGTCCTAAATCAAATTAGCAATCTATCCAAATTGATTTTATCTAATTTGGATTTACTATGATTGAGATATGCCAATTTTAGTAAGAGGGGTCACTGCTGAAATTACAGTCTTAATCAAGAACCATGTGATTGTCAATTAATGAAATTAATTGTTAATTTCGAGAAATAATTATGGAAAATATTTGAGAAATATTGGAAGATGATTATATCCTTAATTGACTTGTCCTCAACCAATTAATTGATTAGATTTGATCTAGATCAAAATTGGAAACACAATCATCAAACTCCTTGCTTGAATAGGATTGGGAATTTGTCTAGCAACTTTCCTTATAATCAAAATTGTTTTGATTACTATATGGTATAATTCTGGTTGAAGAACCGATGATCATCTCAAGTACAAATTAATCTATTTTGCATTATCCTTTCCCGAGGCGGATATGGTGTCTAGTCGGAGACGCTGGGGTAGCGGGTTGCAACGTATATGGTCCGTCCCACTCTCGTCGGTACTGGCCATGACAGCGGGTAGGGTCGGGATAATGCCGAAGAGATTAAGATGTATTTATAATTATTAAAATACGAATTAAAACATACTTTGAGATAATACCATATATATATTCAAGTCTAGAAATCAAGTTTGATTGACTAAATTGGATTGATAATTAATTTACTCTGATTGAATTGATTATATCCAATTAAACCACTCTATTATGAATAGAGTTATTATTTCCCTTGGAAGAATTAATTATGTGAATATGTTCATGATAATTAATTAGAATTTTAATATGATATGGAGGATCACATAAGTGACATCCATGGTCTCCCGTCAAGGCGAAGAGTTTCGTCGTCAGATATTATGTGTAGGAGATGGCTGTCCGAAGTGACAACTCCTGCATATGATCCATTTGGATCGGGCTTGTCGCTTCTCGAAAGAGTAAGGACGTATGCATAGTGACCCCAATATCGAGTCCTCATATTATTGGGGCGATACTGGATTGCGCATAGCGAGTTGTATTCATGTTGGCGGTTGGTCCAATTAATGACGGGTCAACATTGCCTTAGGGGTGGTGGGCCTGGGTGTTAAAGACCGAATTGGGAGATGCAAGTTGGACTTGCAAGGCGGAATGTGTTCCCGCTTCTTTTTATCCGAGTTATAGGTTCTCATATTATTGGGATGCAACGAAGATAAGGAAGGAGATCCCAGATCTTGCTTGAGATATAATGGTAAGTATATCTCTTACATTGAAAGTGATTAAGGGAATGAACTTTCATTATTGACATGGCAAGACAACTTTGATATAAAAATTCCTAAATGAAAGTAAAAATATGCATATATATAAATATATACCCTTATGCAAATATCTTATTTCAGATAATCCTTCATTAAACCCACTCAATATTATACTCAATAATAACCAGTAAAATATCATGGATTAGACATGTGATCCAGATATTGTACATGCAATTGGACGCATAATGTTTGTGGTTGCAATGTGTAAGTTTCCTCATAATAATGAGGAATGATGATTAAATGAGACAATAGGACTAAAACCCTAGGGTTTGTATGTCTCGATGAGTATTAATCTCATCGAATGTATTTTTGAAGTGACATGTCGATAATGATCATAATTATCAAATAATCCTAATAAAATCTAAGAAGATGTTCTGGCATACATTTGTGCTCTCGACATATAATCATGAATGACATGGTTCTCTGCATTATGCAGAATGGTGGCTCTATAGGAGATGATGTATTCAAATTGTTTGAGTACCTACCTGAACCTAAGTTTTAAGAGTTTAAATGGATGTAGATACGATGAGTGTCATCATTCTACTATCTAGTCATTCGTGAAGCTTCATAATGTTCATATTGTGTGAATTGAATGAAGCATGTACTCTTATATTGAAATTTTTGATTTTAACATAAGAGATCCTTAGTCTTGAGCAATAGTTGCTTATAGATAAAGGGAGCACAGTGGAAGCATGGGTTGGACCCAAGTAAGAAGTATAGTCAAAGAGTTGACTGTACTTCTGTGACTTCCATATGACATCCAAAGAGTTGGATGAATGCCAATACTGCAATAAGTTGATAGTATGACTATCAAATCTATCTACAATCCTTAGAGAGGGAATCAGATAGTACATCAGATTAATCTACATATAATCATTGATATTGACTTACTTATTTGATAAGATAAAGTCTAATAATTGTATCTCAATTTTCTAATGACACTTGCAATTGGTTGCATATGTATTAGAATATTAGAAATTTGATCTTAAGGTTTAATGGTCATCCGTGTTGGAGATGATGCAATTGTTGCAACAATTTCCACCGGATGAATATACTTCACATTTTCAGTGGGAGAGTCCTTAATCTTAGAGAATGTCTCTATGACCTAGGTATTATATTACACTCATTATTTATTTCCAAATGTTGGAAATAAACATGAATTCTGTAATAAATCTATCATAAAGAGTTATGATGGAGATATTTCAGATAGTGTTCTAAAACCTTGTGGACTCTACTAAATTAGAAAATTAATGAATGGTTCATTAAGATTTCTAATGATGAAAAATAAACCATTAAAGATCAATAGGAGGATGAAAATCATTTGATAATGATCTAGCATCATGTTTTGGACATATGTCTGTTGATGTGATCAATAGACTGATAAGAGATGAAACTTTAGATTATCTAAAGGTTCAAATCTTACATACTTGTGAATACTGTATTCAAAAGTAGAAATGTTCAATACACCCTCCCTTGGGAATGGTGTAAAATGTCAAGGTATTCAGGATCTCATACATATTGATGTATGTGAATCATCTATATCACAGTAAACATTATGGATATGTGATATCTATTGATGATTATGTATGATATGAGATTTCTTCTCTTCACCTAAGAAACCTTTGAAATGTTCAAAGATTTCACAATTTTGGTTTAGAACCAAAGTTTGAAGGAAGATGAAATGAATTTGATCGAACCAAGGTAGCTTGTACCTATTAGATGAATTCAAGAAATACCTTATGGAGATATGAATATCATTCCTATCTCAATCCTCCTAATGGACCTTAACTCAATAGAGTTGTAGGGAGATACAATTGATCTGTGTGACATGATTTGATCAATGATTAATCTTAGCATAATTATTTCTTAGTTTCCAAGTATATATATGTGGTGGAGACTACATTATATATATCCTTAATAAAGGTTCCATGTGATTAAGTTGGAATCTAGCACCAGAGAGTGCTACTTCATTAGGAAATTAAAGGATGGTATTGGATACCTACTTTATGACCTTGAGATTCTTAGAAGATCTCATCTTTGAGAATATGATTCTTAGAGGATGACTCTCTTGAGAATCAAGATGAAAATGAAGTAAAGGAACTCATTTAATCTTGAGATGATAATGAGGCTCCTAGAATCGGAAACTAAAAGACAATTAAAGATGAAACACTAATACCCCTTCAAATAAGTTTGATGATGGGTTCCATGTGTTAGTTGAATCTGACAAAGATCTGACTTCATGTGATGAAGCTCCTGAGGATCATGACATGGAAAGATGGATGTTAGAAATAAAAGTCTAATGTAGATTTCATATATAAGTGTTGTATATGGACCCTCGAGGATCCACCTATATGGGTAAGACTCGTTAAGGTGTAAATGGATCTTCAAGAGAAAGAGGGAACCTGATGAGAAGGTAGAGACCTTCAAAGCATGGTTCGTAGCCACGAGCTGCAAACCGAAGAGAAGACATCGCTTGCGATGAGACTTGCTCTTCAGTGACCATGTTTAACCCATCATAATATTGCTAACTGTAGCTACACAACTTGACTATGACATCTTTATGATGTGAGTCAAGATTGCATTCCTCTATGAATACCTCTCTAAGGATATTCATATGAAATAGCCACAGGGCTTCATGGTTGAGGAAAGCAAGGTGTGCAAGCTAAAGAACTCCATGTTTGGACTCAGATAACCTTCTAGTAGTTGGAACATAAGATTTGATGAAATTATAAATGTTATGATTTCAGATAAAAAATCTTGATGAACCATGTGAAGCTTAGTGGGAGTGCCATTGTGTTCATCGTGCTAAATGTAGATATTATTCTAATCATTTAGAATGATATAAGAATAATAATAAGTGTTTTATAATTTGGTTGTTCCATACCTTGAGATATGATCTCAAGGATACCTCTTAGATCCCAGTTCTGAAGATGTTCAGAAGCAAAGAGAAGAGGGTATTGGGACCAACACATTAGTAGTACACCTTGGACTTATTCCATTTTCTAGAAAATTACAAGAAAGGCTTCCTTCCCTTAAGATGTGGTACTGACCTATCTAAAGGGATAGCACCTCAAAGAGTTGAGGAAGTGAATGCTAGAACTGCTTGCACTTGTGCATCAATTACAAGAAGCTGAGTGTATGCTAGATGTGCAAAAGAGCCAGATGTCTGCCATGCAGTGGGAGTAGTAATCTGTTACTAATCCTACTCTGGAAATAAAACACTTAGTTGCAGTAATAACAATATCTTCAAAAGATGATGAAACTTAGAGTCTTATCTTCAAATGTTTAAGACCTTGTAGATAGTGATCTATGAGGGTCTTAACTGTAGATACCTTAGGAGATAGAGATCTCCAGGAATGAAGGTATTCTAATAAGGATTATGGACATATTGGTTATAATAATTATCGAGCTACAGTGTCAAGGACACTATAACAAAATTGAGTATTGGTTGCATAAGATGCAACATTCGCATTGGATGCGAGCACTGTTACTAGGGGATATACAAGTGCCGTAAAAGGACTTGGCGTAGTCTCTTGGGAACAGAGTGACTGATCAACTTACCTAGCTATTTTCTAAATATCTTATGATTGTCACACGAGTGTGGGTTTAAATGATTAGCCCATTAATGGCTCTTTGGGCTAGTGGGAGATTGTTGGAAATGCGAGCCCACGGCGAGCCATTATGCAATAAATGTTATTGCAATTCACTCCTTAATCTAAAATGAAGAGTACATAAATTGCATAATAGGTCCCTTAGTACAATTAGGGTTATGTACCATGGCCATCTTGATGATCATACAGCTGTTGATTCAAGTATTGAATCATAGAGGCTGGTGCTTGGATGAATATCTAAAGAGTTGGATTGAGGACTCATCAAGCACCATCAAATGATTGTAAAGAGATGATCTCCAGCCTGAGAAGGAGATGGCAATCCTTTCTCTAAAGGCTGATATCTTACCGACCTCTTGATGCAGGTCCTCTGCATAGGAATAGAGATTCGGAGGTGTCAGACTAGTTAGGTCAAAGAGTTGACTTAACGAGATCGAGATAACCAAAGTCCTATATCGTATGCTGTCATGATATAGGCACGCATCCTCTGACCAGAGACAGATGTGTTACTATATGTCTAAGTATGTACATTTGGCAAACCAATAGGTTGATGACCTAATCAAGGTCTATACACCGGCGCGCTGGTGTGCATATAAGGGCATATGAGTAATACGATCTCTCAAAGGGATCATACAGGTTCACTACTGAACCGGAAGACATGAGCTCACTCATGAGATACTGGGAAGAATCAAATTCTGTGCACACGATCGTCTCGCTTTGGAAGCTTGACTGAATTTGTTGGTTTGATATATACTTTTGAAAAGTATATGATCAAGACCTAGGTATGATATATGCTTTTGGAAATTATATGATCGATACCGACTCCCAATGATCGAATGAGAAACTTACTGATAAAACCATGAAGTAGACTGTATAAAGTTGATCTAATACATCGGGTTTAATCTGAGTCTTCCAGTATGCAGGATGTACAGGTATTGGTAATAACTGAGGGTTATGTGATCATAAACGATTGTATAACCATGACGCTTCCATTCCTAGGGAGTCATGAAACGGGTCTGGATTTTAGTGACTCATCTCAGTAGAGAAGTAGCCTAATCTTAGTCCAAATGTTGGACATTGATCTGAATGTGATTCAGATCCAATGAGAAGATTAGATTTACGGTCTTGATTTAATCAAGCATCTATGGGAGGCCCGAGATCTGGATTTGAGATGTGATCTCAATATCCAAGTCACTATACGCGGAACAATACAATCGCCATGTCCTTATCTCCAAGTATTCGCGGAGAAAGCGCATTATCCTTGAAAGAGTTCAAGGACAATTCTATTGTTGATATATGTATCCAAGCATTGAGAAAATGGATAATTAAATGTGATCTAATTATCATGATTTATATGAATTTGATTCATATTATAAAGAGAGTTATCTAAGATAATTGAATATGATTTAATTATCAAAGATGTGAATAATGTGAATGTGATTCATATTATTTGAACACATGAGAAAAAGAGATCCAAGATGATTTAATTATCATGGATAAGAATAATGCGGATAGCAATATCCAATTATTCATAATATATTATAAATGTGATTTATAGTGTATTAGAGAGAGCTAATTATAATTTATATTTGTTGATTAACTATTATGTGTATTGGATACACATTGTGTAATTAATTGACAATGTAAATTATATGTTGTTTTGGGTTGTGAATATGATTCACAATTTTCCAATGTCAAGATTGCAATTTTCTCAAAATTAATTGAGAATTATTTTTCGTGAATAAAATCCCAACAAATAGTTGTTGGAAATAAATAAGAGAGAAAATCAAGGAGGCATGCAATCTCATGGAAATCCATGAGATTGCCTCCTATAGGAATGAGGTGGGCGGCACCCAATTCCTATATGGAGTGGGTGGCCGTCCCCCCTTAATATACAAGGAGATGTAATCTCCATGTATATTCTCTCCTTATTTATTGATGTGATTTTTGGATTGATTTATATTTGATTTGTCAAATATATTTTAATCTAAATTTATTGGTTTCACCAACAACAATCTTGACCATTGAATTGACATAAATCAATCTCATCCATTGCTTTTATATGTCCCATGGATTGAGATCCGTGGATCCCAAAACCCTATAAAAGGAGAGGCACCCCATTGCTCTTCTTGAACACACAATGCTTATGAAGCACATCTCTCTCTTTTTCTCTCTACACGCCTACTCTCTCTTCCTCTCTTATGGTTGTCCTCCATGGATGCCATGGAAAGGTTCTCCATCGCTGCAACGTCGTCGTTATGCTGCCCGATCGTCTGCTCGTGAATCTCCGTCTCCTTCAGTGTGCCTCGCTCGTGAATAAGACGTCGGATCTCGTGTGTCGAGATTAGGAGATCCGCCGCTTGGATCATTAACATGGATTGCGAGAAGCACGCGGTTCATCCCCGCGCTCGCAAGCGTCTCCTCCGTCGGATCGGACTTGAGACAGGAGGTCTCTTCGTTTAGAGACTCGATCACAACCACGCTTCAAGAGGTAATCCTATTACCTGTTTGTGGTTTAGACGAAATGACCGAGAAGTGTTCTTGGATGATGTGTTTTCGTCGTATGAAATTTTTTAAATTCCGCTGCATCGAGCAACAAGTGCGACTAGTCGCTCCTCGTCGTATTCGATTCGACGCTCATGCTTCCGTGATGCGCTTGAGAATCTAACCATATCCTTCACCAACTTTTCACTAATGGTGACCATGTCGGCTGCAGTTGATTCGGCTTGGGTTGTGGCTGGCAACGGAGTGTGGGGACCGGCATCGATGCGGGTGATCCTCTGAAATGATCCCGCTCCTTGGGGTGGCTTCTGCTGTGTGTAGACACGGGCTTGGGCCATGACTGTCGAATTCTCTTCCATCCCTTCATAGATGTCCCAGACGTCGTCTTCACCCTTAGAAAAATAGGACCCACCACAAGAGGCATTTACAAGCCCCTACAGCTCTGGTGTCAGCCCACAAAAGAAACTTTGGACTAAGTTGGGCTTTGATATGTCATGATGTGGACACCGGTCAATGAGCTCTCTAAAGCGATCCCAAGCTTCATGGAATTGTTCATTCAGGATCATTGTGAAGTTTCTAATCATAGCTCGCGTTGCATTCGTCCGGCCAAGAGGATAATACTTCTTCAAGTAGGCGGTCCGAATTTGTGCCCAAGTGTCAACGAAGCTCCCCAAATGTTCCAGCCAGTAAGCGGCTCTATCAACCAAAGAGAATGGGAAAGCTATCATCCTGATGGTGTCCTCAGTCATCAGCATATCATGAATTGTATTGCAGATCATCTCGAATTCTTGCAGATGGAGGTGTGGTTCTTCGGTTGGTAGCCCATGGAATTTAGGCAGAAGTTGAATAGTATGTGGGCAAAGCTCGAAGTCTCCATGGATGGGAGGGAGTCAGATCCAACGATGAGTGAGGGAGGATGCTGGATTGTGCAATTCTCTCATGATGGTCTGTGGCGGCCTCTCCTGGTTCGGTTCTCCTCCCTCTTCTGCTACTGGTGTATATCACCTCCACCGCCACCGCCCCCAGGTTTGTTTTCTCGCATCTGCGCGATCTCTCTCATGAGGTCACCCATGAATACTCCCTGGTCTCGGATCTGCCTCTGCATAGTCTCCAGGGATGCTAGTAGTGAATTGTTGATGGTTGCTTGATCATATAAGAATGAAGGGTGCTCATGCTCATCTGGGTGTTCTCCTCTATCTGCCATGTCTGGATTCTCTGAAAATGCAAAAGAACCCATCTCAGGTGTCGTCAAATGATCTGAGCTCTGTGATGCACTAAATTCTGAAACTCTTGGACTAATGGAAGGAGAAGGGTGGTCGAGGGGGAACAGGGTGGAAGTGAACTCAGGCTCGGAGAGTGGGTCTGAACTCTCCGAGGTTGTCCTAGATGAATAGGGAGGAGTGCTGGATAGCGGTGCCGACAAAGTCGGCCTAAGAGATCTCCGTCCCATCATCTTGATTATTGAGAAGAGTAAGGCTGAGAAATGAAGAAGAAGGTGGCAAAATTGTGCACAATTGTGCGGTGTTTTTGATCTTGACCTAAATGCGACTAGCAATCAAACACAAAACAAGGGGATTCACCAACTCAACGCATGAAGCCGTAAGGGTTCGGCTATTACCTTTGTAGTCTTTAGCTTGAATTCAGGAAGTTATCTTTCAACGAGTCCTAAGAGCGCTACGCCTATAGGAGCGAGAGTACTGCCGGAAGAGTATCTCGTACTTGTCCTCCTCCTGTGTAACCTATAGTCTGCACTTTTTGAGGTCCTTGTAACCCTTACTGGATCCCTACTCAGCCAAAGAAATAAAGAAAGGAAGCCAATAGGCGAAACAAATACTTCGGAACTCGCTTGCAACGGAATCACCCGTGAGCGTGCAAGAACCTACTCGGATGCAAGACGATGAGACAGACACCCCCGTGAAGGCGTGGCCTAGGCTCGATACTTCGGACAAGGTCGATGCTCTACACAATAGAGAGTCATCAATGGTGACCAAGCCCTACTCGTCCACGTAAGATAGAAGCGCCAATACTTCGAAAACCCAGGCGATACACAAGGCAGCCACGGACTGGGTTTTTGGCTCTAATCCTTACGAAGCCGCTCTCTCACTTGGAAGGAGACCTCCCAACGCAACCTGAATACAAGTGAGGGTGTTACACTCCCCAAGCAATGAATCCAATTAACCAATTTTATTTAGGTCAAGTTTTCTTTAGTAGTCCCTTTTTTAATTTTTTTGGTGTTATCACTTGTTTTGAGTAGATTCAATACAAGCGCCTAACGATTTTGTATTTTCTTGATTCCTATTTGATCCAAAAACAAAGAGAGAAGAGTCAGAAAAGCCAATGCAAGTGGCACTAAGATGGAAATCTCACCTTAGTGCCTAAATGATGAATGCAAAGATAGAAGACTTACAGTGACTCCCAGCTCTCTCCATGCAGGATGCAAAACAGGAATTTATAAACCTAATCTATATGCCAATATGCACAAGGAAATCGTCCTAAGCAGGAAATTGCTAACGTGAAGAACCACAAGTCGGTCACCGATCCTCAATCTCGGAGTCCGGTCTAGACTCACCCCTCCTCTTCTCGACACATCGAGTTCAGGAGTAGCGCTTGATGGGGTGGGCTTGCGGCACGTAGGCTCGAAGATAATGAGGCGACTATTTAATTAAACTAAGTCCAGATACGCACTATAGGTACATGCAATGGTTATTAGGGTGTTTGGACCTAATCAAATCGATCAAGCAATGCCTAAAAGTCTAAGGGCTCAATCCACAAAAGAAAAGGAAAAATAAATCAAAACCAGAAAATGACAGTGGTAAAACACGATAAAAACCGCGGTGAGCCCCCAGGTGTACAAACACCTGGAAATTAGGCTCAAGTGTCCTTAGTGTCCATGTGTACATGTATTATTACAAATTAATAATGAATCTCTCTCACACAAAAATAAATAAAAGCTAGCTAACACTCTCTCTCACTCCTCCTGCTCTCTCATGTAGGCTTGGGCTAGAAAAGCTAACTCCGCTTCCCAAGGCCGCACCGGATCACCTACTCGATCCTCCTCTATCCGCGGTCCCTCGCAAGAAGACAAGAAAAGAGATGGTCAGAAAGCTCACAAATAGATATCAAAAATGAGAGATAAAGCAAGCAATAGTATGAACAAATAATCACAATCACTCAAAAATATGATCTATACGTTGTTGCTCCCCGGCAACGGTGCCATTGATAATCAGGGAAATCGAGGGTCGTACGGTTTCACAAGGCGAAACCGCAATCGGTGTATTGACCGCTCAAAAATCCCTAATTAGTCAAAAATGAACCCACAAGTATAAATCAAGCAATGAAAGACAAGTGTGGAGTCAAATTTACTTTAACTCTACAAATAGGTGTATACTGCAAGTATGTGTATAGGTCGAACTCAGGGAGCAAAGCAGGATAGATCAAGCAAGTGCAAAATGTGTGAATATGATTAGTTGTCTACAAGATGCAAATGTTTTGTGGGTTTTCAATTTTTAATTTTTTTATTTTAATTTTTTATGTTGTATTTTGATTTTTAATTTTCTGAATTTTTTATTTTCTTTTTATATTTTATATTTTTTTGTTTTTATAAATAGAATATATAAACAATATAAGAAAAGAGGTGATAAGATATTTATAAAAATAAGGAAAACTCCTCAAAAATTAGGAAATAAAATGTTTTGGTCTTTTTATATTTTTATACTGTTTTTGTGATTTTTGGGGATTTTTCTGAATGTTTTTGGTATTTTTAAAAGTCAAAACAAGAGAAAACAGTGAATTAACTACTGGTCGAAATTAAAATGGGAATGAAAAATAGCAAATAGTAGAAAAAGTTTCCCAAATTAATTTTAAAATAAAGATAATAAAATAGAGAAACTACAGGAACTGAGTTTAGTTTTTTAGGAATTTCCTATGATTTTTTAGAAGATTTTTGGGGTTTTCTAATTTTTGAGATTTTGGTTTTAAATTTTTTTGTGATTTTTGGACTGACACTAAAATAGATTTGAAAAGACCTTATGTAATGTTTTTGGAATTTTTCAAAAGGTTTTAATATTTTTTCGCCATTTTCTAATGCAAATAGTAGCTAAAATGCATGTTTTTTATTTTTAATAAATATTAAAATGCAATAACAAATGAAATGCAAAAATATGGTGTGGATCAGCATGCAAACATGAGCTTATGACATTTTTTGGGAATTTTTTCGAGTTGAAATGATGCACTAAATAAATAAGGAAAGTACACAAAAATACAATGCCTTGTAGGGATATAAGTGCAAATAAACAAACATCCGGGGGCAAAGTTGCAATTTTCACGCAAAATATATAACTAAATATTGCATTTACTGGACTAAATACAAATTGCAAGACCCGCGGAGGTATGCCTGCAAATGACCCAACCACGCGCGTGACTAGTACGCGCCTGGGAAGGGTATAAATGTAATTTCCAAAAATATTAGGGGCTTCAATGCAAATATCCAAAAATATTACACGTTATATAAAAATTTCTAAACTGAAACGAAATAAGAAAACCCTGAGGGGGTCCTTGCAAAATGCCCTTCACCTCATGTGTACTAGTCACGTGAGGTGACGTGGCTAGGACCTAGTTGCAATTAGTAAAAGTTCGGGGGTCTAGTTATAAGTATTACAAAAGCTTTTAAACTACCTATGAAAGTTTATGGACTAACTATTAAATACAAAAATGTGCGGGGTGAATGATGCAAAATACCCCTAAGGCGCGCATTCCAATGGCTAGAGGCGATTCACTTGACACGTGGTAGACGATGGACGACCGATGACGTTTCGGCGATGGACGGCAGAGATTAGATCTCAGATCGAGATCTAACGGTCAGAGCTTGGCGCGATCCAATGGCGGCTGGGCTATCTGGAGCTCCGCCTTGATCCAACGGCGCTGAAGACTAGAGCAAGAACCGTGAAGGAGCGCCGGCGAGGCGACTTTCTCCAAGGTCCAGCTCTTTCTCCGACGGACTTCTGGGCTCCAAAAGACGACTGGAGGCTCCTGATAGTCGGGGCTAGCTCCTGGGGGCTTCAAAATACCTCGGCGGTGGCCGAGGCTCGCGGAGGAGGGAGGCGGAGCTGTGGAGCTCGGCTGGACTCCTACGAGGCTCAAAATTGCACCCAGGCACGAGTCAAACGTCTTTGACCTGCAAAACAAAGTGAGAGGACCCAGGGCAAAGTGCCTGGGTCCCGCGGTGGCGAAATGGTGGCGCGAAACGGCGAAGAGGAGCTCGGTCGGGGGAGGAGCTCCGGCGAGGTGATCTGATTGGGCGATTCAGTGGATGGATTTAGAAATTTCTTGAGGGCTTTTAAACCTAAGGCTACAAATGAAATGCAATGAAAATAAAGGGGAAATAGGTCAGCCTCAACGGTGGAGACCGGAGGGAAGTACCTCGACGCCGGTGGTGGTGGCGGAGGTCGTGGAAGCCGCCTCGGGCCTTGCTCGACCTGCCTGAGACTCGCTGAAGGGAGTTGTCACCTCCCTAGAACGATTAGGCACGAAAGGGGAGCGTAGCTATGGAAATGAGGGGTTCAAACTTTGAATGGAAGTCGGGTGTGTGTTATAAGGTGTTTGACTTTGTGGCTCTGGCACACCAAAGACCGAGGTCTATCGGGCGACACGATGCTCCAATCCTCGAGCTAAACACTGGGCGTGATTGATCAAAGATCGAGGGTCAAAGTTGTGAAGAATGCGACACGATTTGATGCAAGATGCAGCCTGGAAAAATCGTCAAAAACGAAGTCAAACCAATGTCTGACACAGGCACATGGGTGGAGGACGACCAGTTGACCGGGGTCAATTGAGGCCAGCACATGGTTGGTCCACGTGGACCAACCAGGAAAACCCCTTGAAATTATTTTGTAAATTCGATTAAAATTAGAAAATGGACATAAATTTTGATTATTAAATAAAAATGTTTATTATTTTATAAAGTATTTTATTCTGATTTTAATTATTTTTATGAGGTATAATTTTACAAGTTGCCTTTTTAGGCCTATATAGGTATATTATCTATATATTTTAATATTTTATTTTTATTTTGTGTTTTTAATTTTATTATTTTTGTTTATTATTTTATAAATTTATAGAATATTTTTATACACTTAAGAGTATTTTTATTTTATTTTTCTGATGTGTTTTGTTTATTTAATAAAATACAAGTATAAATTATACAGGTCTAAGTATTGGTATTGTACCTATGTATTATATATACATGTATTTTATTTGTGTTTCTTTTATGTTTTTATTCTGCTTTCAATGTACAAATAAATTATAAATAATATTTACAAAATTATAAAAATATAAAATTATAAAAATAATGAATATATAAGAAATTGAATATTTTAATCTGTATAAGTATACAATGAGGGTCCAAAACTCAACTTTTGAACCGTAACTTCGAAAAATACGAAATCACCTCCATTAAATAGATTATTTTAAGCTATATACAATTAAAGGCGAGTTTGGTACATTTCGAGTTTTTATTTGCAAGATACAGGTCCAGGAAGTTGGAGTTCTGGAATCTTATTCAGACCATAACTTTTTATTTGTACATTATTTTTCAGTGAAATCAATTTTGTATTTTTATTTATTAAATTATCTACAACTTTCATGTACAAAGTTGCTTTATTTGAGGTATAAAAAGTGGAACCAAAAATAGGTCCAAATAGATAATGAATAGAATAGAAGTGATTTTATTGTATTCTGACCCTTATCTATCCCTACTTTATTCCTTGTCGACCTATTCATCAAGATACCTAGGTCTCGGGGGTTTCTGGTCATAAAATATTTACAATATTTTATTCTTTTTCTTTTCTTTTATTTATTCTATAATTTTGTCTTTAAATACAGTATTTTATACACTATTTACGTGTACATGCATGAATGCTAAGATGCAGGAATTAAGGGTATTTACACGCATTTGCTAGGGTTTTTGATGCAAAATGATAGAATAAAGATGATGAAATGTGGATTCATCACTGGGGCATAGGATCAAGTTATCCAGGCAGGGTGTCCGGGTCAAGTGGGTGACAGGTGGCGTGCTCTGGTAGGCTGAAGAGGTGTAGCTCTGACACTGCCACCTAACAGATCCAACGGCGACGAAGGGGGCAAACGTGGGGCGTACGGGGCCATTAGATGTCAGATCTAACAGCCTGTTAGGCACGGTCGATGAACGATTAGGATGCGAACTGGCAGAGAGGGACAATCCGATGGCTGGTGAAGGTCCTAGAAGAATTCCTCCCTGGCGAAGTTCGCTGAAGAACAGGTGGTACTCCGGGCGTCCGATGAACGATCAGTAGGCGGGGCTCGACTCATGACGCTCCTCCACGTCGGGTGGAGGTGACGGATGGAGCATCCACTAGTCAGATCTCCATGAAGGTGGCTAGGAGCTGGGATGGCTCCGGCGAGGTGAAGCGGAAGTGACCTGGGGCATCCCTATGCACGACTCGACCTGCAGGGTAAAGTTCATGCTCGGAGGTGTGCTCCGACGATGGTTATTGGACCTAAAACGAAGTGAAGCGACGGTGGGAGGCGAAGGGGGGTTCCGACGATGCGTAGGATGGAACCTACGCATAGCCAGACCTAATCCGGGCTCGAATAGCCAAGATTTGGGTTATCAGGCTCTGGAAGGGGAGTGATCATGGATAGGGGAAGCGATCTGAACGGGAACATGGGTCTGGTGGAGCTTCGACCACCGGGTCAGAGCCGGCGGAGATGCAAATGAAGGTTTCGAGATAACCTGAGATAGGATTGGAGAGAGGTATACCTAATGGCCTGAGATCGATCCTTAAGGTTGGTCTTCGCCTTAACCACATAGTGGAAGGCGGGGAGGCTCGAACACGGCGGAGGTCCGGCCACGTGCGTCCAGCATCGGCTGCACCAAAGGGTGCTTCCGAAAGCTATCACCAAGGGAAAGGTCTCTATGGTAGAATGAGGGAGTGCGGCGTGAGCTACGGGACTGGGGAAAGAAATGAGGGTTTTATAGCATGCTCCTGGTGGCGATGAAGATCGGGCACGAGCACGCAAAGATCCGCTTCCCTAGGGACCCGCGAGGGTCGAGGATCCAAGGGGATGAGGCAGGTGGTGGAATCGGAGCGAAAGGTGATCGGATCGGTGAGGGAGATGGGAGAAAGTCGGGTTGAAACCAGATCCGCGGAGGAAGTGGTCCAGGGTGGAGTTGACCGAGGTCAACAATCCCTCGTGGACCAATCAGAAAAATCTGAGGTCAAAATTATTTGTAAAATTATTCAAAAATCGAAAATTATTTTATTTAATAATATGTTCAACATAAAAAATGTTCCTTATTTTCCAAACTATTTTTTTTGCGATTTTTATTTATTTTTTTGAAAAATAAATAAAGGTATATACATTATATTACATTATATACATATATAAAATACTTATTTATTTTCATTTTAATTTTTTTTACTTTTGTGAAAATACCCCAATTTTAAATTTTATTTATTTTCAACATAAAATTTGGAGTATAAAATAATTTTTATTTTTTTTGTTGTTTATTTACATGTGTTAAACAAATAAGTATATGTTACATATATACATGTATTTTACACAATGTGAGAGAGAAATTATTTCCTTTTTATTTTTATTTTTCTCATTTTTGTTTTATTTTTAGGAATATATACAAGGTAGTATAAATATATTTTTATTTTGAGTTTTTTGAAATATTTTATTTATATATATACATATAAGGGATATGTACAAGGTTGAGTGGCCCTATCTCTCTCTACTTATTTATTTGGCGATCAGGCCCTTTTTGGGCCCTCTCTGGGGTTTAGGTCACTCAATAGTTATTCTAAATATTTCCCTCTTTTTCTTTTATTCTTTATTCTTTTATTTTTCCACAAATATATGCTAATTATCGGTATTTAACAAATGCATGCTTCTTTCTAACTTGATATATTTAAAACTATTTACAAGGTGTTTTGCCAAAAATATCTCGCTAAAATAAAAGAATAAAGAGTGGTGAATGGGGATTCATCAACATTTCACGATGGGGTAAAGCAAAAAATACAAGGATGGTGTCCCATTCCATATCGTGTCATATGGGAGTGGCAAGATCAGTGGGAGGAAGCGAAGGATGTGTTGGCTCACGCTCAATGTAGGACGAAGAAGCTAGCTTACAAGAATCATAGGCCAGTCAAGTTCTAGGATAGGGAGTAGGTGTCGTTGAAGCTTGCATCCCAGATTTGGAAAAAAAATTGAGGAAGACAACACACAAGGGCCTCATTCCTTGTTACGTGGATCTTTTGAGATATTTTGACGTGGGGACCGCTTGCATATCAACTACACCTTCCAGAAGGTTGAAGATGCATCATGCATCTCATGTCTCCTTCCTTAAGGAATACCATGACGATGGAGAATATATCACCTAGAGGGCATCGAATTGAGCCCCTCCTAATGTTCGGGTTCAACATACGAAGGTATCTGAGAAGATTCTTGGCAGACACGTGGAGGGTCAGAGCAAGAAGAACCAGAATATCTTTTTCTTTGTCAAATGGAAGGGACTCCCAAAGGAGGAGGCAAGCTGGGAATGTGATACAACCCTGTGGTAGTTCGAGGACCTCATCGAGGATTTCTTGGAGATGCAAGATCAATCATAGATGCTAGATGGATTGGACGGGGGCATGTAACAACCCCAAGTCCCGAGGTTTGGGAATAGCATGTGAGATCGGTTATCACACGTCCTTGTGGTTCGGTGACTACACAAAAAAGTTTTAGAGAATTTGCCTTAGCGTACAGATAGCTAAAGATGGGGTTTGCCTCATTAAGGTTTGGGGACTATGGGTTCCCATTGGCACAACACAAGTGTTCAGCATCACATGATAGAATAAAGCTACAACATCCTATATACGAGGGTGGGGCCCACTGATGACGTGGCATGGTGACATGGTAGATGATATGGAATGCTGACGGAGCAGGAAACGTGGCATTAGTTGCAAAAGATGAAGGGATTGCATGGAAGATAAAGAGACAAGTCATGTGAAGAGTCACACTGGAAGAGAATAGCCTCCGTAGGAGACAGAGTCCTTGCATGCATTGTACATGTAATAATGGTGTCCCTTCGTATACCCCAAGCATGTGTATATAAGGAGGGGTAGAGCTCATTTGTAAGCAACACATTTTGAGAGCGACATGTTCCAATTTCCGGAAAATTCCAAGAAAGTCTTCATTTCCTTAAGATATGGTATTGACCTATCTAAAGGGATAGCATCTCAACGAGTTGAGGAAGTGAATGCTAGAACTGCTTGCACTTGTGCATCAGTTATGAGAAGCTGGGTGTATGCTAGATGTGTACAAAAGCCAGATATCTGCCATGCAGTGGGAGTAGTAAACTGTTACTAATCTAACTATGGAGATAAAACACTTCGTTGCAGTAATGACAATATCTTCAAACATGATAAAACTTATAGATAATGATCTCAAAATCTTATCTTCAAAAGTTTAAGACCTTGTAGATAGTGATATATAAGGGTCTTAATTGTAGATACCTTAGGAGATAGAGATCTCCAGGAATAAGGGAATTCTGATAAGGATTATTGAAATACTGGTTATAATAATTATTAAGATGTAGTGTCAAGGACACTATAATTAACAAGATTGAGAATTGGTTGCAAAAGATGCAACATTAGCATAGGATGCGAGCACTGTTACTAAAGATATGCAAGTGTTGTAAAAGGACTTGGCATAGTCTTTTGGGAGCAGAGTGATTGATCAGCTTACCTGGCTATTTTTCTGAATAGCTTATGATTGTCACATGAGTGAGGATTTAAATGATTAGTCCACGAATGGCTCTTTGGGCTAGCCGGGAGATTGTTGGACATGCAAGCCCACGGCGAGCCATTATGCAATAAATGTTATTGCGAATATCATTCCCTGATCTGAAATGAAGAATAATAATTTGCATAATAGATCCCTTAGTACAATTAGGGTTATGTACCATGGCCATCTTAATAATCATACAGCTGTTGATTCAACTATTGAATCATGGAGCCTGGTGCTTGGATAAATATCTAAAGAGTTAGATTGAGGACTCATCAAGCACCGTCAAATGATTGTTAAGAGATGATCTCCAGCCTGGGTAGGAGATGGCAATCCTTTCTCAGTTAGGTTGATATCTGACCGACCTCTTGATGCAGGTCCTCTGCATAGGAATAGAGATTCGGAGCTGTAAGATTAGTTAGGTCAAAGAGTTTACTTAACGAGATCGAGATAACCAAAGTCATGTATCATATGTTGTCATGATATAGGCATACATCCTCTGATCGGAGACAGATGTGTTACTATATGGATGAGTATGTATATTTGGTGGACCAATAGGTTGATGACCTAATCAAGGTCTATACACCAGCGCGCTGTGATGAATCCACATTTCATCATTTTATTCTATCATTTTGGCATCAAAAACCCTAGCAAATGCGTGTAAATACCCTTAATTCCTGCATCTTAGCATTCATGCATGTACATGTAAATAGTGTATAAAATACTGTATTTAAAGCCAAAATTATAGAATAAATAAAAGAAAAGAAAAAGAATAAAATATTGTAAATACTTTATGACTCGAAAACCCTGAGACCTAGGCATCCTGATGAATAGGTCGACAAGGAATAAAGTAGGGGGAGATGAGGGTCAGATACAATAAAATCCCTTCTATTCTATTTCATTCTTTATTTTGGGACCTATTTTTGGTTCCACTTTTTATACCTCAAATAAAGCAGCTTTGTACATGAAAGTTGTAGATAATTTAATAAATAAAAATATAAAATTGATTTCACTGAAAAATAATGTACAGATAAAAAGTTATGGTCTGAATAAGATTCTAGAACTCCAACTTCACAGACCTATATCTTGCAAATAAAAACTCGAAATGTATCAAACTCACTTTAATTGTATATTGCTTAAAATAATATATTTAATGGAGTGATTTCGTATTTTTCAGAGTTAAGGTTTGAAAGTTGAGTTTTGGACCCTCATTGTATACATGTACAGATTAAATTATTCAATTTATTATATATTCATTATTTTTATAATTTTATATTTTTATAATTTTGTAATTATTACTTATAATATATTTTTATATTAAAATCGGAATAAAACACAAAAGAAATACAAAATAAAAATACTTGTAATATAATACATAGGTATACTACCTATACTTATACCTACATAACTTATACTTTTATTTTATTAAGTATACAAAACACATCAGAAAAATAAAATAAAAATATTTCTAAGTGTATAAAAGTACTCTATAATTTTATAAAATAATACACAAAAATAAATAAATTAAAATCACAAAATAAAAATAAAATAATAAAATATATAGATAATATACCTATATAGGCCTAAAAAGGCAACTAGTAAAAATTATACCTCATAAAAATAATTAAAAATCAGAATAAAATACTTTATAAAATAATAAACATTTTTTATTTAATAATCAAAATTTAATTCGTTCATTTTCTTTTTTTTAATCGAATTTACAAAATAATTTCAAGGGGTTTTTCCTAGTTGGTCCACGTGGACCAATCAGGTGCTGGCCCGAGTTGACCCCGGTCAACTGGTCGTCCTCCACCCATTTGCTTGTGTCAGATGTTGGTTTGACCTCGTTTTTGACGATTTTTCCAGGATGCATCTTGCATCAAATCGTGTCGCATTCTTCACAACTTTGACCCTCGATCTTTGGTCTATCACGCACAGTGTTTAGCTCGAGGATTGGAGCATCGTGTCGCCCGATAGACCTCGGTCTTTGGTGTGCCAGAGCCACAGAGTCAAACATCTTATAATGCACACCCGACTTCCATTCAAAGTTTGAACCCCTCATTTCCATAGCTACGCTCCCCTTTCGTGCCTAATCGGTCCAGGGAAGTGACAACTCCCTTCAGCGAGTCTCAGGCGGGTCGAGCAAGGCTCGAGGCGGCTTCCACAACCTCCGCCACCACCACCGACGTCGAGGTACTTCCCTCCGATCTCCACCGTTGAGGCTGACCTATTTCCCCTTTATTTTCATTGCATTTTATTTCCCGTAGCCGTAGGTTTAAAAGCCCTCAAGAAATTTCTAAATCCATCCACTGAATCACCCAATCAGATCACCTCGCCGTAGCTCCTCCTCCGGCTGAGCTCCTCTTCACCGTTTCGCGCCACCATTTCGCCACTACGGGACCCAAGCACTTTGCCCTGGGTCCTCTCACTTTGTTTTGCAGGTCAAAGACGTTTGACTCGTGCCTGGGTGCACTTTTGAGCCTTGCCAGAGTCCAGCCGAGCTCCACAGCTCCACCGCCCTCCTTCGCGAACCTCGGCCACCGCCGAGGTCTTTTGAAGCCCCTAGGAGCTAGCCCCGACCATCAGGATCCTCCAGCCGTCTTTTGGAGCCCAGAAGTCCACCGGAGAAGGAGCTGGACCTTGGAGAAAGTCGCCTCTTCGGCGCTCCTCCGCGGTTTTTGCTCTGGTCTTCAGCGCCGTTGGATCAAGGCGGAGCTCCAGATCGCCCAACCGCCTTTGGATCGCGCCAAGCTCTGACCGTCAGATCTCGATCTGAGATCTAATCTCCGCCTTCCATCGTCGAAGCATCATCGGTCGTCCATCGTCTGCCACGTGTCAAGTGAATCGCCTCCAGTGTTGGATCGCGCGCCTTAGGGGTATTTTGCATCGTTCACCCCGTGCACTTTTGTATTTAATAGTTAGTCCATAAACTTTCATAGGTAGTTTAAAAAGTTTTGTAATATTTATAACCAGACCCCCAAACTTTTACTAATTGCAACTAAGTCCTGGCAACGTCACCTCACGTGACCAGTACACGTGAGGTGAAGGGCATTCTGCATGGACCCCCCTCAGGGTTTACTTACTCCGTTTCAGTCTAGAAATTTTGATATCACGTATAATATTTTTGGATATTTGCATTGAAGCCCCTGGTATTTTTGGAAATTACATTTATACCCTTCCTAGGCGCGTGCTAGTCACGCGCGTGGTTGGGTCATTTGCAGGCATACCTCTGCAGGTCTTGAAAGTTGTATTTGGTCCAGTAAATGCAATATTTAGTTATATATTTTCAGTGAAAATTGCAACTTTGCCCCTGGATGTTTGTTTATTTGCACTTACATCCCTGCCTGGCATTGTATTTTTATGTGATTTCCCTATTAATTTAGTGCATAATTTCAACTCAAAAAAATTCCCAAAAAAATGTCATAGGCTTCTATTTGCTTGCTGATCCACGCCATATTTTTGCATTTCATTTTTATTGCATTTTAATATTTATTAAAAATCAAAAACATACATTTTAGCTAATGTTTGCATTAGAAAATACCAAAAAAAATATTAAAACCTCTTGAAAAATTCCAAAAACATTACCTAAGGTCTATTTTAGTCTAGTTTAGTGTCAATCCAAAAATCACTAAAAATTTCCAAATCAAAACCTTAAAAATTAGAAAACCCTAAACATCTTCTAAAAAATCTAAAAAATCATAGAAAATTCCTAAAAATATAAACTCAGTTCCTGTAGTTTCTCTATTTTATTATCTTTATTCTAAAATTAATTTGGGAAAATTTTGCTACTTTTTGCTATTTTTCATTCCCATTTTAATTTCGGCCAGTAGTTAATTCATTGTTTTCTCTTGTTTTAATTTTAAAAATACCAAAACATTCAGAAAAATCCCCAAAAATCACAAAAATAGTATAAAAAATATAAAAAGACCAAAAACATTTTATTTCCTAATTTTTAAGGAGTTTTCCTTATTTTTATAAATATCTTATCACCTCTTTTCTTATATTGTTTATATATTCTATTTATAAAAACAAAAAAAATATAAAATATAAAAAGAAAATAAAAAAATGAGAAAATTAAAAATAAAAATACAACATTAAAATTTAAAATAAAAAAATTAAAAATTAAAAACCCACAAAAACATTTGCATCTTGTAGACAACTAATCATATTCACACATTTTGCACTTGCTTGATCTATCCTACCTTGCTCCCTGAGTTCGACCTCTACACATACTTGCACTATACACCTATTTGTAGAGTTAAAATAAATTTGACTCCACACGTGTCTTTTATTGCTTGATTTATACTTATGGGTTCATTGTTGACTAATTAGGGATTTTTGAGTGGTCAATACACCGACTGCGGTTTCGCCTTGTGAAACCGTATGACCCTCGATTTCCCTGATTATCAAATGGCGCCATTGTCGGGTCAATTTCCCTAATTTCCCTCGATTCCCACATCAGCCATAAACAGTTTGAGCCCGATCGGCGTGTATGGTTGTTCGATTCCAGGCTGAAGTTATTTCCAGGGAAATACAGAGCAAGTGGAAAGGTCTGTATGTGGTCAGGAAGGTACATGACAATGGTAGCATTGATATATCTGAGTCGTCATCTTCCTCTACCTTCCGTGTCAACGGTCAGCGCCTGAAACTATATCTAGATCATGATCCGTTGACCATTGATGTTGCCCCCAATCTTCTGGTATGAGATGTGTTCTTTGACTCCGATCATTTGCATCTCGTACATGGTTATCACTTCCATCTTCCGCTGTATAGATCCATCTGCTGATATCTTTTCTTCTTTTCTTCTTTTCTTCTTTTCCTCGTCTATCTTCTATATCTATCAAAAAGGTGTCGCCCCTTGTAGACAGTTTTCTATACTTAGGACATACTTTGTCCTAAGTATAGGGGGTGTGCACCCCTAGTTTTTCATTCATTTCGATCCTCCCCATCGTCTCCGCTTCTTTTCTATACTTAGGGATATCTTACCCTAAGTATAGGGGGAGACAATCTGAGTACGATCTGTTCATTCCCACCCTTGACCCTCCCTGCTTTGTGCACAGTCTGCTATACTTAGGATTAGTTGATCCTAAGTATGGGGGGACGATCGACTTCTCATTCATTCATTTATTCATTCATCTCTTATTCATTTATTCGTTAGACTTTTCTATACCCAGTACGAGTTATGTCTTCTCTTCTCTCTCCGATCTATGAGGACATAGCTCAAGCTAAGTATAGGGGGGTCGCATATACTATGTATATACTTTAGCGATAACTCGTACTTTCGTATTTTCTCAACAATTATGGCTCATTATACTTGTAAAATTCATTACAATCCGTAATAAAAAGATGTGATTATTCCTCGAAATTCTTTGTGTATTTACTGATTAATAAATCAGGTGAAAATATTTTTTGCAAAATGTTGGAAAAATAGTTTGAAAATCCTTGTGAAAAATCTTTTGAAAACTATTTTGAGAATGTTTTGTTACATGTTTTCAACCTTTGTAAAAACATTTTGATTTTAAAATTATTTTCTTTGTGTGAAATAAAATGTTTGAAAAATGATTTGCAAATGGTTTGAAAAATGATTGCGAAAATATGTGAAAAATCTATATATACTGTTTGGAAAACCTTTGCAAAATGATTTTCAAATGTGTGTACATATTTGTAAAATGATTGTAAAAATTATTTTGGACCATAGTTTTCAAAATTATTTGAAAAACCTGTGTCAAATAAGTTTGAGGAATACTTACATCCACCCTAAAAATCACTATATATACTTATAAAATTGACCACTTACCCTTGTAAATTCTTAAAATCTACTTCTTGTATATATAAGAAGCACTCCCGTGTAAATAATTTTAACCTTGTTTTTAGCCAAACTCTTTTGTTTTCAAAAATCCCAAAAACATTTGCAAAATTAAAATCCAAAAATATTTGAAAAATCTTCATAAAAATCTAAAAAATCATAGAAAATTCCTAAAAATATAAACTCAGGTCTTGTTAGGTTCCCTATTTTATTCTCTTTATTTTAAAATTACTTTGGGAAAATTTTGTTACTGTTTGCTATTTTTATTCCCATTTTAATTTCGACCAGCATTAATATTCCATGTTTTCTTTTATTTTGACATTTAAAAATACCAAAAATATTCTGAAAAATCCCCAAAAATCACAAAAATAGCAGAAAAATATAAAAAGAGCAAAAACATTTTATTTCCTAATTTTTGAGGAGTTTTCCTAAAATTATAAATATCTTATCACCACTTTTCTTATATTGTTTATATATTCTGTTTATAAAAACAAAAAAAATATAAAATATAAAAAGAAAATAAAAAAATTCAGAAAATTAAAAATCAAAATACAAGATTAAAAATTAAAATAAAAAATTAAAATTAAAAACGCACAAAAACATTTGCGTCTTGTAGACAACTAATCGCATTCACACATTTTGCACTTGCTTGATCTATCCTGCCTTGCTCCCTGAGTTCGACCTCTATACATACTTGCACTATACACCTATTTGTAGAGTTAAAATAAATTTGACTCCACATTTGTCCTTCATTGCTTGATTTATACTTGTGGGTTCATTGTTAACTAATTAGGGATTTTTGAGCGGTCAATACACCGACTGTTGTTTCGCCTTGTGAAACTGTACGACCCTCGATTTTCCTGATTATCATGCTGGTGTACATGTAAGGGCATATGAGTAATACGATCTCTCAAAGGGATCATACAGGTTCAGTTACTGAACAGGAAGACATGAGCTCACTCATGAGATATTGGGAAGAATCAAATTCTGTGCACGGTCGTCTCGCTTTGGAAGCTTGACTGAATTTGTAGATTTGATATATGCTTTTGGAAAGTATATGATCAAGACCTAGGTATGATATATGCTTTTGAAAAGTATATGATCGATACCAACTCCCAATGATCGGATGAGAAACATATTGATAGAACCCTGAAGTAGACATTATAAAGTTGATCTAATACTTCGGGTTTATTCTGAGTCTTCCAGTATGCAGGATGTACAAGTATTGGGAGTACTTGAGGGTGACGTGATCATAAATGATTCTATAACCTTGACACTTCCATTCCTAGGGAGTGATGAAACGGGTTTGGATTTTAGTGACTCCTCTCAGTAGAGAAGTAATCTGATCTTGGTCCAAATGTTGGACATTGATCTGAATGTGATTCAGATGCAATGAGAAGATTAGATTTACAGTCTTGATTTAATCAAGCATCTATGGGAGGCCCGCGAATTGAATTTGAGATATGATCTCAATATCCAAGTCACTATACGTGGAACAATACGATCGCCCTGTCCTTATCTCCAAATATTCGCGGAGAAAGCGCATTATCCTTGAAAGAGTTCATGGATAATTTCATTGTTGATATGTGTATCCGAGCATTGAGAAAATTGATAATTGAATGTGATTTAATTATCATGGATAATATGAATCTGATTCATATTATAAAAGGAGTTATCTTATATAATTAAATGTGATTTAGTTATTAAAGATGTGAATAGTGTGAATGCGATTCATATTATTCGGGCACATGAGAATAAGAGATCCAAGATGATTAAATGTGATTTAATTATCATGGATATGAATAATGTGGATAGAAATATCCATATTAGTCATATATATTATAAATGTGATTTATAATATATAAGAGAGAGCTATTTGTAATTTACATTTGTTAATTAAATGTTGCTGTGAATTGGATTCACATTGGACAATTAATTGAAAATGTAATTCATATTTTATTTTGGGTTGTGAATGTGATTCACAATTTTCCAATGACAAGATTGCAATATTCACAAAATAATTATGAATGATTTTTGTAGAATAATTTACAACAAGTGTTGTAGTAAATCTCGGAGATTTCCATGGAATAATGTAATCTCATGAGATTACATGAGTTGCCACCAAATCTCATATTATGGAAGGAGGCAATCTTCATTCCATAAATCTCCATGCTTGATTGATTTAATTTGAGAATAACTCATATTTATTTATCATTATATATTTGATCTAAATTAAATTAATTGTTGTTGGTTTTTTACCAACAAAATCTTGACCATTAAAAGAAACACAAATCAATGTAAGCCATTGTATTTGTGTTGTCCCATGGATTGAGATCCATGGATTCCAAAATATTATAAAAAGAGAGGCACCCCTTGCTCTCCTTGGTTACAACAACACAATGATAACATAAGTCTCTTTCTCTCTTTCTTCCTACACGCCCACTCTCTATCTCTCTCATGTGGTCGTCCACCATGGATGCCCTAGAGAGCTTCTCCATCGCCACAGCACGTCGTTATGTTGCCCGATGGTTTGCTCGTAGGATCTCCGTCTACTTTGGCGTGCCTTGCTCAAGAAGAAGACGTCGTATCTCGTTTATCGGGATCAGGAGATCCGTGGCTTGTATCATTAACATGGATTGCGAGAAGCACGTGTTTCATCAACACACTCGCAAGCGTCTCCTCCGTCAGATCGGACTTGAGACAGGAGGTCTGTTCGTTTAGAGACTCGATCGTAACCACACTACAAGAGGTAATCCTATGTATTATTTGTGGTTTAGATGAAACTATCCAAGAAGTGTTCTTGGATCATGTGGTTTCGTCACATGAAAAAAAATTAATTTCTGTTTGCATCGAGCAACTAGTATGACTAATCGCTCCCGATCGCATACGATCTGATCCTCACGCTTCCTTGATGTGCTTAAGGATCTCACCGTATCCTTCAAGTGGTATCAAAGCCTTAGATCAAAGGTTTCAGATGCGATCCATAAACATAAGATGTCTTGGGTTCATTAGGGTTTGCGAAAGTTTTGTTGCATTTCAATTTTCGCATCTCTGTTTACGGATTATTTTCGGCCCTGTTTAAAGTGTTTAAACACTAAAATATTACTTTTATTTTTTTCCCCATGAAATAAGAAAACTGTAGGATCTGAGTTTACGTAATTTGGATTCCGTATGCTTGAGATATAATCATTTTAGTGAACATGTATCCACAGTTTCGGGGACTGCGAATCTTAACGTAATTAAAGAATTTATTGCGGATTTGAAACACCTTGAAAATGCATGCAAATCACTTAGGTTCTGTTGTAAATGAAATTAGCAAACTATAGGAACTTACTTTGCTTAATTTGGATTTAACTTGATTGAGATATGGTATTTTTAAAAAGTAAGGGTCACTGCTGGAAATACTTTCCTAATCAAGAACCTAGTGATTGTCATTTAATCAATTAGTGAAATTAATTTGTTTAATTTCCTGGAATAATTGTGCATAAATATTTGTGAAATATTTGATGATAATTATTTCCTTAAATGACATGGCCTTAACCAATAATTGATTAGATGTTATCTATATCACAAAATTGATTAGATGATCTACATGATCTACATTCCAACAAACATGTTATTTGAATAAGATTTGGGATTTGATTAGCAAATATCATTATAATGTAAATGAAAATTGTTTTGATTATTATTATTTGGTATAATTTCGGTTGAAGAACCGATGATCATCTCAAGTACAAAGTGATCTATTTTGCATTATCCTTTCCCGAGGTGGATATGGTGTCTAGTCGGGGAGCGTTGGGGTAGCAGGTTGCACCGTGTGCGGTCTGTCCCACTCCCGTCGGTACTGGCCATGACAGCTGGTAGGGTTAATATAATGCTTAAGAAATCACGATGTATTTCTAATTATTAAAATTCGAAATAATATGTATTTAAGATAATACCATAATTCAAGTAACATATAAAAATGTTTGTTGGATATTAATTGGATCATTAATTTAATATGATTAGATTAATTGGAATCCAATTGAAATTAAGACATTATTATAAACAGATGTGTCAATTCCCTTGGAGGAATTAATCGTAATGAATATGATTCGTAATGATTAATTAGAATTTGAACGTGATATGGAGGATGACATAAGTGACATCCATGGTCTCCCGTCAAGGCGAAGGCTTCCGTCGCCAGGGATTGTATGTAGGAGACGCATGTCCGAAGTGACAGCTCCTATATGCAAGCACATCTGGATCGAGCTCTTTGCTTCTCGAAAGAGTAAGGCCGTATGCGTTGTGACCCCAATATCAGATCCTCATATTATTGGGGCGATATTGGATTGCGCATAGCGAGTACTATTCCTGTTGATGGTTGGTTCAATTAATGACGGGTCAACATCGCCTTAGGGGTGGTGGGCCCGGGTGTTAAAGACTGAATTGGGAAATGCAAGTTGTACTTGCAAGGTGGAATTTGTTCCCGCTTCTTTTTATCAGAGTTACAGGTACTCATATTATTGGGATGTAACAAAGATAAGAAAGGAGATCCCAGATCTTGCTGAGATATAATGGTAAGTATATCTCTTACATTGAAAGTAATTAAGGGAATGAACTTTCAGTGTTGACAAGGCAAGACAACTTTGATATAAAAATCCTAAATCAAAGTAAAATATGTATATTTATAAATATATACACTTATGCAAATTTCTTATTTCAGATAATCCTTCATTAAAACCACTCAATATTACACTCAATAATAACAAGTATGATATCATGAATTGGACCCATGATCCAGATATTGTACTTGCAGTTGGACACATATATGTGGTTGCAATGTGCAAGTTTCCTCATATGAATGAGGAATGACAATTAAAGAAATAATAGGACTACAACCCTAGGGTTTCTTAGTCTTTATAGTCTTGATCTCTCATCGGATGTACTTTGGAAGTGACATGTCGATGATGATTGCAATTGTCAAATATTCCTTATAAAATCAATGAAGATATCCGGGCATACATATGTGCTCTTGTCATTTATCATGAATGAGATGGTTCACTGCATCATGCAAAATGGTGGCTCTATAAGAGATGATGTATTCGGAAGTTTTGAATACCTACCTGAACCAATGTCTTAAGAGTATAGATGGATGTAGATACGATGAGTGTCATCATTCTACTGTCTATACTCTAGTCACTCATGTAGCTTCACAATATTCATATTGTATGAATTGAATGAAGCATGTATAAATGTTGAAGTACTCTTAATTTTTTTGAATTCAACATAAGAGATTCTTTGTCTTGAACAATGGTTGTTTATAGATAAAGAGAGCACAGTGGAAGCGTAGATTGGACCCATGTGGGAAGGAAGGTCAAAAGAGTTGACTTTATTTCTATGACTTCCATATGACATACAAAGAGTTGGATGAATGCATGTACTGCAATAAGCTGATGCGTTGATAGTACAACTATCAAGTCTATCTAGAATCCTTAGAGAAGGACTCAGATAGTGCATCATAATAATCTATATCTACATTTGATAATTGAAATTGACTTGCTTATTTGATAAGATAAAGTCCAATAATAGTATCTCAATCTTCTAATAGCACTTGCAATTGGTTGTATATATATTAGAAGATTAGAAATTTGATCTTAAGGTTTAATGGTCATCCATGTTAGAATTGATGTAATTGTTGCAATAATTTCCATTGGATCAGTAGACTTCATAATTTCAGTGGGAGATCCCTTGGTCTTAGAGAATGTGTCTACATCTAGACATTAGAATACACTCATTGTTTGTTTCTAAATGTTGGAAATAAACATGAATTCTGGAATGGACCTATCATAAAGAGTTATGATGGATATAGTTCAGAAAGTAATCTAACATCCAAAGGACTCTACTGAATTAAAAATTGATGAATGGTTTCATTAACATTTCTAATAATGAAATTAAACTTTTAAAGATCAATAAGAGGATAAAGATCATTTGACAATGATCTGGCATCAATCTTTGGATGTTTGCCTATGATTTGATCAATAGACAAGTAAGAATGAAACTTTAGAATGTCTAAAAAATTTCAAAACGTACATACTTATGAAAATTGTATTAAAAAGTAAAATATGTCCAATACACCCTTCCTTGTGAAAGGTGTAAGATGTCACGGTATTCAGGACATCATACATATTGATGTATGCGGATCATCTATATCATAGTGAACATTATGGATATGTGATATCTATTGAAGATTATGTATGATATGAGATTTTTTCTCTTCACCTAAGAAACCTTTGAAATGTTCAAACATTTCATAATTTTGATTTAGAACCAAAGTTTGAAGGAAGATAAAATGAATTTGATCTAATCTAGGTAGCATGTACCTATTAGATGAATTCAAAGAATACCTTATGGAGATATGAATATCATTTCTATCTCAATCCTCCTAACACACCTTAACTCAATTGAGTTATAGGGAGATACGATTGGATCATGCGTGACATGATCGTATCAATGATGAATTTCAGCATAATTATCCCTTATTTTCCAAGTATATATGTATAGTAGAGACTACAATGTAGATCCTTAATTAGGTTCCATGCAAGTTAGCTGGAATCTAGCACCAGTGAGTGCTACTAAATTAGGGAAATAAAGATGGTATTGAATACCTACTTTATGACTTTTAGATTCTTAAAAGATCTCATCTCCGAGAATGTGATTCTTAGAGGATGACTATCTTGAGAATCAAGATGAAAATGAAGTGTAGGAACTCAATTAATCTTGAGAAGATAATGAGGCTCCTGAAATCGGAAAATGAAGGACAATTATAGATGAAACACTAATACCTCTTCAAATGAGTTTTAGGATCTCGGTAACATTTAAAAAGTGACCTCTTGAAAAACATCAGACTTTGCTCCTTTTATCAAGTAGCATAGAAAAATAAAATTTTATTATTATTTTTTACCACATGATTAACTGTAAGTTATCTCGATCACAAGTTATTGCGAGAGTATCATGCTTTAGTTGGATTAGTTCATTTGGGGGAAAAACGCATCAAAATACCGTTACAATTGAAACATCACGAAAGTCTCCAATATTTTAACATTTATGACTACATAATAAATATTACTCTCTTTTTTTCTTTACGCATGATGTTCAACTTATCTCGATTAATCTCATCATTGCCCAATTCATATAGATTAAATCTCCTTAGATATCAAACATATCACGTAATGTTAAATGAAGCAATTGTACGAAATTATCTAATGATTTCATGAACACTATTTGTTATTAGCATATATATCCTCCACATCATACGTTATTTGCATAAAAAAACCTTATTAGTATGAATGAATACAATTTACATCATATGTTGGCTTCCTTTAGGCTACTAAAATATAAGTAGCAACTTCTTTGGCCTCAACCATGGATGATTTATCATTCTGATTTCTCTCACCAAATTTTCAGCGATTATAATTTGGAACATTATAAAGTTCCTTTATAACTAATGATCCCAATAATAATTCTTGCATGAAAACTTCCGTAGTGGTGTGGTATCGCAAAAGACAATCCTATGGGTTCGACACATACATTCCGATTCTTACTCAAAAATCAAGTCATTGCATGTATGTATTAACCTACTAAATCAATACATACATTTTTATCTCGGATTTGAAATTTATTTATATGTATTCCTAAATTGATAAATACCTTAATCGACATTTGTGTTTCTACAACACGATCATTGCTCTCCCTCCTCGTCACTGGTTGGTGTTCTCCTCCTTTGATTCAATGCCAATGTCTCCGATGATGAAAATAATTCTCTCGATGAAACCTCTCTCTCTAACTCTCTCTCTCCTCTCCTCTCTCTCTCTCTACACGAGACAATGGGAAGGAGGGCTTTTAAAGTTATTGGAATTTTTTTGGAATTTCATAATAAGGGCTAATCAATGGGCTACCAAATGATAATAATTCTTTCATTTTAAATGTGATTAATTGTGATTGAGAATTAGGAAAGATAGTTGAAAAAGATTTTGTCGTTACAAACTATCACACTTAAAAAAATCTCATCCTTGAAATTTCTTAGTAACGACACATACCAAAGATCGTGGATTTCCTTTATATCATATTTTTTTGTTCGACACTATTCTAACTAGTATCGACTATCTTTGGTCTCAGATGAGCCACATTACTTTAACCAGATGGTGATATACAAGATCTTCTACATACTGCTTCATAAGAAGCCATCTTGATACTCGAATCAAAAATGCTTATTATAAGCAGATCTACTAAATGAAGATACGTACAACTTCCTGTAAATACGAGATGGTTGCTCTCAACAGATCTTCTAGTTTTTACATGTTCCTTTGTAACTGTCCATTAATAAGTAATATGCGAATGAAATGAGGTGATAAACTTTAATTGAGTGCCATAGCCTCCACACTGAAAATTCCATAATCGCAATGTGTATCTCGTGTCTTGATCTGATAGAGTCGATAACAAAGCACCATGCAATCTATCTATCTCAATCACATACAATTTTATCATACTCTCCTTCAACCAATCTATAGGCAAATATGCAAGAGTAGGTAGATTTGATAGATATGATATCATAATGATGCATCCTTATCTTTGATCAATCAGTAAAAAATCCATCATGATATGCTTCCAATCTTATCTTAGTGTCTCCAAAGGTTGTGCATGGCCGACAGGTTTCTGATGTATACTTTATAACTACAAGACACATGGAATTAAATTCAACAAGGTCTTTATTTGCCCTCGACAACCAGAAATTATTATAAATCCTCACGCATTTCGTTATGCTTGGACAAATAGTATTTTATGAGCTTCATCTAAAGTCTCACACCTTAACTTATTGTCATCAAGAATAAAAAATCTATAAGGGTATATCACATAATCATCGATTCAATTTACAAAATCAGATTGTGTGTTTCAATTATCTTTAAAAGTTCAACAACTTTTTTTGCTACATTGATCCTCCTAGTTATCTCATCTCTCCACAATATTGGTAATGTCATCAATTTTTTTAGAGTAAAGACTATTACTATTATCTCCATGTCATGATTAACAATTATTCTCTTGTGAGTTTTGTTGATGCGGTGTATATATAATCAATAACCTTTTCAATCTTCATACAATATGCTCAATTTTTTTGTGCCAGCGATATCAATGTAATAAGCCTTAGTGCATAATAGTAAGATCCAGGTCAAAGTTAAAGTTAACTTTTACTTTAATTCTAACAAGCTTCAATCACAATCCTATAATGTATCAACTCTGCATCCTTTCTATAAGGCATGTTATTGCAATATACGAGAAAGTTCTATGTGGATCACCAATGTACCTTGTCACCCTATAGATATATGAATTTAAAAAATATTTTTCAATAAACTCCAGTGTAATATAACTTTCATTTCTTAACCTCATCCATCTCTCGTATCTAATGCTTATCTTTCTCCTATCTCATGTTCACACTCCAAGATAAATGATTGTTGTTGTGAATAAAGGTCTTCGGGATAAATCCACCAAACTTTGGATAAGATGTTTTTTTCCTAGTGAGTCATTAATGTTCATCAACTCTAGTAATAATTGGTGTGCATCCTTAACAATCTAATCATTCAGTGATGATCGATCTCTCATATCACCTTAATTCCATAATGATAGGTCATCTATTTAGAAAATCAAACGGTCAACTAGTTGCATGTACTACTTAGATTTGACTATGCTCATGTTAGCCCTTAGTCACTATCTTTTGTGGATATCCTATGCCTAGAGGAATTCTACCTCTGATACCATTTGTAACTGAACATATCGCGCTGACCGATGGAAGCGTACACTTAAACTCGCACGATTGAACCGTTACTGATTCATGCATGGTAATCAATGAGAATACAAAAATTATTCTCTAAATGATTCATAAATCCAATTCAATCGAGAGTTCCTTTCTCACACATCAATAAGGGTATGCTTGCAAAAGGAAAACTAAATAATTTACAACAAGACTCTCTATTCCTATGTGCGTACAAATATCCTTCATGTTCGTGTAACAAATCGTACCACACCCAACATCTTGATGAAACTGTTGCACGATCTCATCTGCATGTTGAACCTCATTCTGCACCTGAAATAGATAAGCACAATTTTCCATGAGCCTAATGCCCAATATGCATCTGGGTCCATGCATGAGAATTCCAGCGGTGTTTTAACTCGTCACATTTATGTTCTTGAGTATTCATAGAAAATATCATTGCGTGCTTAGATGTCACACGCATGTCCAAGTCGTTCCCTAACAAGTTGCACATTGGTTTCTTTCATAAATATGAATATGCATGTGCAAATATACGTACAAAAATACATAGACATCATTTTTCATTATAAGGGGTATGTTTCATAAAATCTGTAACATGTATACGTCTCCTTTATCATTTAGTTCGCTTATTTATGTTAAGTTCTAAATAATTTTTGCAGGAATTGTGATGGTAGATTACTTTAAAATATTTTTCTCATAACATATAATGGTTCATCTTTAATTAAATCATGTTCTTGTATAACATATAATGGTTTATCTTTAATGAAACTATTTTCTTGTAGAACAAATACTGGTCTATCTTTATAAACCATTTCTTTCATAACTTGTAATGGTTTACCATTATAAACCATTTCTTTGCATACTTAAAATGGTGTACCTTTTATAAACCATTTGTTGCATGACTTTTCAATACATTTACACATATTCTTTAACATCGACATAATTGCACACATGCCCATGATATTAACATAATTGTACATGTGCACATGGCATTAACATAATTGCATATATACTTTGACATTTGCAACAATTGCACACGTGCCCTTAAAATTCATAACATTTTATGCCTTGACATTCACATGATTGCACATATGACTTTAACTTATTTAGTGTTATAGTTGTCTTAATGATTAAAACTTTAGGTGGCTTTACTGCCTTTACTGTTGGCACTAGTGGTTCGTGATCATACCATACTTGATAGTGTACAACTATAGAGGACTTAGTTTTTACCTTCGTGGTTCCTTACAACCATACATCCCTTACGACATTGCCCCTTGGGCAAACACGATATATTAGACTCTAGAGGTGGTTCCCACCATTAGGTGTAGCACTTAGATCCGCTTATCGTCATCGTGTTATTATTCATGTTAAAGAAATTTTAACTCTTTAATATCATTTCCTTTTTCATACAATAGTAGTTCATGTAAACCTTTCGATTTTATTAATCAAAGACATCATTGTACAAAATACATAGCTTATATTAGTTAACTTGAAAAAAATATGCATCAAAATACCGTTACAATTGAAACATCACGAAAGTCACTAATATTTTTACATAAAAGCAAATATTGCTCTCTTCTTTTATTTATGCACGCCATTCAACTTATACCGATTAATATCATCATTTTCCTATTTATATAGATTAAATCTTCTTAGAAATCAAACATATCACACAATGTTAAACTTTCCTAATGAATCAATTGTACGAAATTATCTAATGATATCATGAACAATATTGGTTATCAACATATATATCATGTGACATCATACGAAAAAAATCTTATTAGTCTGAATAAATGCAAGTTTGCACCATACATTGATTTCCTTTAGGCTATTAAAATATAAGTAGCAACTTCTTTGGCCTTGGATGACTTATTGTTTTGATTTATCTCACCAAATTTTCAGTAGTTATAACTTAATTATAAAGTACCTTTACCACTTGTGATCCCAGTAACAATGCTTGCATGAAAACTTCCGCAGTGTTGTGATATCGCATAAGACAATCCTATGGGTTTGACATATACATTCAAACATCTTATTCAAAAATCAAGTCATTGTGTATACATACTAACCTACGAAATCAATACATACATTTATCTTGGATTTGAACTTTCTCTATGTGTATTCCTAAATCAGTACATACTTTAATCGACAATTGCACTTCTACAACACGATGACTGCTCTCCCTTCTTGGCACTGGTTGATGTTCTCCTCCTTTGATTCGATGCCAACGTCTCCAACGATAAAGACAATCCTCACGATGAAACCTCTCTCTAACTCTCCCTCCTATTTCTCTCTCTCTCTACATGAAGCAATGGGAAGGAGGGATTTTAATGTCATTGGTATTTTTTTGGAATTACCTAATTAGATGTAATCAATAGGGTACTAAATGATAATAATTCTATTATTTTAAATGCAATTAATTGTGATTGAGAATTAGAAAAGATAGCTGAAAAAATCTTGACCGATATTCAATAAAATTTTAATGAGAAATTGTACTCAAATCCTAAAAAGACCTAACCATTTATCCATCTCACCGATGTGACACATTAACAACCACATAGGTTTTGTTGTTGCTTAGTGAACAATTAATGCATGGGAAGTAGAGGACCTATCATGTACTAGCTCATTTTGATAGTATATCATTGTTATTAGTTCGCTTTTGAAACCAGGCCTTCGAGAACTTATTAGGAATTGTACTTTTGATGGCACACCTCCCACTCACTTGCCATGAGTTCGATCATTTTGTGTTGCTTTTTGTAGTGGGCTTTAAGCCACCTCTTTTAAACTAAAGTTTCCCCATGGACTTCCCTAGCGAAAATTCCGATTTTTTAATAAATATTTAAAAAAGTGAAAATCAATTAAATATGTATGATAAAAAATATTTATAAAAATAAACATTGATCGGCACTTGAGGTGCCGATTTGGGATGCCACCTCCAAATCGGCACCTCAGGTGCCGATTTGGGAGACCCGTTTACCAACGACCCTCTCCCATTCCTTTATATATACCCCCTCCCCCACTTATTCCTCACACATATCCCTCTTCTCTCGTTCTACCTCTTCCTCCCTTAATTTTAATTCTCCCACTTCTCGCAATATATATCCTAAAGCGACATTTCGACTTCTAAGCATCTCCGTTAATCTTCTATTCTTATTCGAGTAAGAAAAAGATTTTTTTTCATAGAACATTTTTCGTGAATTTTTTCTGATTTTTATCAGCAAAGGCGATATATTATTGTGGATATTGGAATATATTTATTCTTTTTCTGATAACATCTCTATTCGAAGACACACACCATTAAAGTATATTTACATTTATTTATTTTATTTTGTTATTGTAGTCATTAATTATATGTGTAAAATTGGATTTATTTAAAGAAATTTAGGTCATTTAAATTTACATTAAAATTAGGATCATCTAAATATTGCAATTACAAAGTTTGTATTATAATTTTTAGGAGGATTTATCCTGCATAAGTTGAGAAATAAAATTTGAATGAAATTTAGAAAGTACTATTAATATCAAAATTAATATTAATGACACGATTTTCCTCCTTTTTTTATTTGTTTTTCGTTTCTCATTTTTCTTTATTCTGTGTGATTGAGCCCTAGTTGTAGGATTGTTTGTCAATAAAATAAGATCAAATACCATGTTATCATTGCATGCACTTATAGTTGTGTCTGGACTTAGTTAAACTTTAATTGCTTCTCATTTAGATTTGAAATCGAGTACCGAGATGGACACTACACAACACTTGTAGGACTCACTATGGTGAGCACCGAAGAGTTCCCCAAGACCAGACTTTTGGATTCCATCTATAAGTGATTAGCATATTATTCTTCACACTAATTACACAATTGGACAATTAAAAATAGTTATGTACTTTTAAATATTAAAATTAATTTTGTAAATTAAATTACATAATAAATTAAATTGATAATTGAAATATTAAAAGCAATTATTCTTTTGAATGTACTGATAATGTTCTTTTATTCATGAACCATATCTAATTACCAATCATTGTAATCTCTTTAGATATGACATTCAACAATGTTCATATTTTATTATATTGGGGTGGAGCGGTGAATGTGACTGACGAACACATATATTACATCGGAGGAGTACAACGTATGGTTATATTCCCACGTCAGATAACCTATTTTGATATACTGGGTCGAGTTTCCTCGGCTACGGTATTCCTCTTGATCGATACATCCTTACATTAACTTGTAAGATATCGAGGATCGACATTTAATCTAGTACAAATTCATGATGACGAATCCACTTTGACGATGATGCATTCAATCGATAAAGTGAGATTATTCACCTTTTCATCGAAGCTACCCCTCTTGATCAGGAAAACAAGCCTTACTCATCGAGGTAAGATGATTATAATTTAGGTAATAATCATGTTTTCACAATGTTTAAACTAACAAATAAATAAATTAATTAGGACAACAAATGATTTAGTGGTTGGCAATATCGATGAAGCCTCACAATTGAACCAATATATTGATATCTTGACACAAGCATCCGAATAAGTAGCAGGAAAATTGAAGTTGAATCCGATTCATCTGATGAGGAAAACATGAACACTTATACATGTCATGATTTTAGATTTGGTTCGTTAGCATTATCCTTAGACAACGAAGATAGGGGTTACTCTTATTGTGTCAATAATGATGATGCAGATGAAGTGTCGATGGAAGAGTTGCCTAATGTATTTGACCATGAAACTGTAGAGGCAGGACATGTTGCTTTTGTGGATAGACAAGGTGCTCCTACTGCCGATGATTCTGGATTCGATTATTGGTTTGGTAGGAGATATAAGTTGAAAAAAGATTTACAATATAACCTTCAGAAATGGAGTATGGAAAATCATGTCTAGTATAAGTCAAAAGCCTCAAACAAGCAAATCATTACTATTGCATTATTTATGACAACTGTGGATGGTGTCTACATGCATCCGAGAGGAAATCTCGTGGAGATTGGTATGTTTCAGGATATAGAGGAAAACACACATGCCGGAACCCTGTTCTCTTACTCAAACACTGCCAATGCACATCAATGTTTGTATCACAATTCATACTATCCTCATTTAGAGCACAAGTTAGTATGACTCGGGGTGCAATTATGCATAAAATAAAAGATGAGATGCAGATAGAGATTAACTACATGACAACTTAGAATGCAAGAAGATGTACAATGAATATTATTTATGGTAATGAGAATATGTCTTATCGTAATATTCAGAGATTCATTCGTGCGTTAGAACGATACAATCCTGAGATGTATACATGGTTTCAAAAAGAATCAGGTGAAACCATGACCCATGTACATTTCAAGAGATTATTTATTTTGTTTGGTCCATGTCGTAGAACATTCAGATTTTATGGTCTAGTTTTAAGTATTGATGGGACAAATTTGTACAGGAGATATGCCGGTCCTATGTACGTTGTCGCTGCCATCGATGCGAATCAAGGTTTAATTCCTCCGGGGAAGAGCCTGAGGAAGAGTTGCTTCATTCTAGCACAATTATATGCTGCTGGGGAAGAGTCGTGCAAAAATAAGTGCAAATAGCATGATGCTAGATATTAATATTACCGATAAGGATGTATTTGAGTGGATCATGTCACAGGATAATGGGGATCAGAGTTACTGGATATTAAGTCAGGATAATGGACATCGATATGGACATATGGCCACGAATTTATCTGAAACTTTCAACGGAGTCATGAGAGGAGCCCGTGGTATGCCTGCTATATCAATGATCGTAACCATTTTTTTACAATTAATGGATACTTCAGCGATCGACGTGATGAATCGGACCGAATGACAACACACTTCACCAAGAAATATGAGGAGATACTTGAGTTAAGTAATAGAAAATCGAGATCATGTCATGTTCGTAGATTTAATCTAATGTAATTTCAAGTATTGGATCGAGAAGGTTATACATACGAGGTCAACTTAAATGATGAGGAAAGCGATTGCACGTGTGGATTTATACAAATGAAGCATTTCGTATGCCCTCATGTAATAGTCGCAGTCTCACACATGCGGACTCATCTGGATAACTACAACCTGTGTTCGCAATATTATTCAAGCGAGTACTATCGGAAGACATATCGATTCTTTTTCCATCTAATTCCATATCAACACGATTGGGGATAAGAAGACGAACCACTATATTACCCCCGATTATCGGAAAGAGGAAACCTGAACGACCGGTACAAGGGAGAATTCGAAATGAAATGGACGAAATATGTGTGAGACCAAAGTTGTGCAAGCTATCTGGTCATAACAAATTAAGTTGTCCACGAAGAAATTAAAGAAACATACATACGATAGGTAACATATAAGATAATTTATTGGTTTAATAAATACCTTTTTATAAAAATTTATTGTCATTTCATTATTAATCTAACACATTGTTAAATGTAGATGGCACACACGGATAGAGTACCTAGTCCAGTGGATGCATATGTACTATACATGCAGAGTGAGCATGATCTTCACAGCCCACTAGCTAGGTTAGTAATTATATCCAGAATAATATTTTTGTTGTTAATATAATAGTTTCTCATGTGAGATTTTTATAAATGTTGTGTTGTTAAAACTGTGTAGATTCGATTTGTTGGAGACAATGAGATGTTAAATGAAATTATTCAGGAGAAGAGTTCAGTAATAGAGAGACTTCTTGAATTATCTAGATTTGGGTGTTTAGTAAACATGAGAAGGATACGGATGGACATTCGTTCTTAATCATTTACTTGAGTGAAGGCGACTAGAGACTCATACATTTCACTTCCGATTTGACGATGTGACTATTACGTTACAAGATATGGGATTGATTAGTGGACTGAACATCGATGGGCCACCTGAAACTGATCTGGATGTTCTATCAGGTGGATGTGAACCACTTTATCTTAGCTTGTTAGGTGCTACTCCCGCTCGTATAAAGAGCGATAAGGTGAAGTTATCATAGATCAGAGAGACCTTCTTTGCAGTAATAATCCACTTCTAGCTATTGAAGATGAGCAGGAAGCAATACGTAAGCTGAGGACCTTGATTTTTTATCATATTGGATGCAGTGTTCTCGCAGATAATAGCAGAGATATGGTTTCTTTCGGGTAAACATATGTAATCCTAAGCATGAGTATCTTATTCATTTTCATACACATTAATAATGTTATTTTATTCAAATAGATACATGCTTCATTTACGTGAATTACAAGGTTGTGCTCAAATGGTGCAGGATGTTGCAGCTTTAGCTCACATGTACACAGAGTTGGATAGGGATGCAAAGATAGGCACGCCTAGGATTTATGATTTTTTCACAGTTCTGCAGAGATGCAAAGCTTATAGATATATGAAGTTAACATTACTATATTTATTTCAATTAACGTGGATAACATGCAAGTTTGGGCTTAGGAGCAAGTGCACATAGGCAGGCCAATTGTGAGACATTATGCAAAGATTCAAGGAGGATCATTGGCTTTTAAATGGATTGACGTGCGAAGTTTCAAGGAGAATGTGCATACAACGACATTGATTTTTTATCGTAATGAGTTAGATACACAATAGGCACATCAGATAAATATTGAAATAAGTTACATTTTCATTTTACCAATCAAGGTAATGATTAACTGAATTTCTTATTTGATGAATGTAGTTAATTTGGATACCATATGCTGATGAAGAAATCATACAATTGCATGAGATCTGTCGAAGAGGTCAGTCAATTTAGATGAGTAGGGTACCATTGATATTAGAGATATGTATCTACCAGATCGTGTTATGCACCAATTTGGGATGCGCCAACATATCTTACCTCCGTTGAGAGAATGCATGTTGTCTCTCAACGAAATAAAACATGGAGCATGGACATCCTAGACTGATCAGTTCTACATCGGCAATATGTTAAGCGATGAGCGGAATGAGAATAATCGTTCGTACTTGAGCATGCAGATGCAAACAATAACTTATACATGCAATGGTAATGGAGCATTACGAGAAGGTGGATCCAAACGTGACTCCACCTCCTATAATAGCTTACCAACATCAAGGTTTAGTAGAAAGAAGACTGGTATGTTTTATATAATTCTATTGAATTTTACAGTATTCTATTGATTGATTAAATAAAAAATAAATTAGGTGGATACAATTCTACAAGGAAGGACCAATCTTGATGAGATTAGACTGTCAACTAACTTATCTTCTATAATGAAGGCAAAAGTGGAGGGTATAATTACGTACTTCGATGAGACAATAAATATGTTCTCTAATGTATTCTTTCCATCACTACGACCAACAATACGTGCTACAACAAGAGCCGCGTACCATCGGAGCACCGGGTTTTGTCATTTCTATAGATTTAGTTAAATCTCTTTTAAATGACTCATTTTTATACATGTATGATGCAAAATCCTTTAGGTATGAGTTACACGGGATATAGTGGAAAGGGATCTCAACAACAACAATCGGCATCTGATACTTCAGGTGACAATAATCTCTTTCTCCGATTATCAGAAAGTTAATTTTAAAATCTTTAATTTAAATTATTAAATCTAATCTAAATATTTAGGTGCGCATTATACGAGATTCACCAGACAAGGCTCTCAACAACATTAATCAACATTTCAGACTTCACGTGACAATAATTCCTTTCTCTGATTATTAGAAAGTTCATTTTTTTAAATTTAAATTATTAATTCTAATCTAAATCTTTAGGTATGCATTATACAGGATTCACTGGACAAGGCTCTCAACAACAACAATCAACATTTTGGACTTCGGGTGACAATAATTTCTTTTTCTGATTATTAGAAAGTTCATTTTTGTTTTTTCAATTTAAATTATTAAATCTAATCTGTAGGTATGCATTATACGAGATTCACTGGACAAGGCTCTTTACAGCAACAATCAATATTTGATACTTCAGGTGACAAAAATCTCTTTCTCTAATTATAATAAAGTTCATTTTAGTGTTTCAATTTGAAGTATTAAATATAATCTAGATATTTAGGTATGTATTATATGAGATTCACCGGGCAAGGATCTCAACACCAATAACCAATGTTTGAGACTTCTGCTATGCATTACATTTAATTGTTAAATTAATTTAGTTTAACTTTTCTTTTTTGATAATATTAAATATAATAAAAATCTTATAGGTTTGCATTATGAGGACTCTAACAGACAAAGGTTGTCAAAAGAGCAACCATCTTTTGTAACTTCAGGTTGCATTTAATTAAATATTTCATTATCTCAATTACTTAAATTTGAATATACTTTTTCTAATATTTGATTATTTCATTCTTGTAGGATATGTTGTAGCTTCGAGCCAATCACAGTTTGCAGTACCAATATATGTTGTCCTTCAAGTCAATTTCACTCAGGACCCTCTCATCTTACTCAAACAACACAATACAATTTCGAAACACTTCAAGCAGACATATTTGTGTTGATTCGTCAAACTGAGTCAACCAAAATGAAGAGACTATTACTGAGAGGTTTCATGCTACAATCGCAACAACCTGCAGGTCCGCCTCGCAGACCATTAGTGGGAGTAGGGATTAAAGAGCCTATACAGACATATCAAGTTACTAAGCCAGCCGAACCTTCGAAGAAGTCTTCAGCTACATCGCATCCTCCTGGTCATGTACAAACTCATTCAGAACGGAATATCTAGGAGAAGGGAAAAAAATAATGAAGATATTCATAAGAAGACATGGGACAACACTAAAAGGAGGTGGTGGAGGAGGAGGATGCATAAAAGAATTCTAAGAAAATTGATACCGTAGATCATTGTAAAATATTTTACTTTATTTTTTTGAAAAATGTAATTGTTCGATGATTTTAATAGAATATATGCATTTCGTTTAGACGGATATGAGTTATGATATTGAATGTTGAGATTATGAATCTATCATGGTTATGTGATTGTCTTCTTATTCGATTTCTATTAATTTTTGAAAATTTAAGATTTAGACGACTTTTATGAGATGTATGAAATTTTAGTCCTCGTTTTAGAAAAAATACTCCTTTATCCACAAACATTTTTTTGTACATCTTTTTGTACAACCAAATTTAGGGAGGTCTAAATTTGCATTTCATTTTAAAAAAAATACACTTCTATTCACAACAAATAATGCACATCTTTTGTATTTTAAAAATATAATAAATCAAAATGCACAAAATTTAGACAATATTTAAATAATTTAAATAAAATTTATGAATTATTCAAGGAAAAAGGAAGGGAGAGGGAGAGGGGGGTGGGTGGCGGGTGGCTAATGTCACACTCCCAAATTCCGTGATGGAGAATGATCATGCAGACACAGTAGCTGGATGCTCGAGAATGATCGACGAAGCTGGACTTCAGGAGGAGTCCGAAAATGTGTGGATATCAAGGAGGTTATCCACGAGAGTCTGGAGGCTCTACCGTACGTGATGCAGAAGCGTCACACAGGACACTGGCTCGGTAGCAGAGTGTCGTGAAGCTTGTAGCAGTGCGAGCACAGCGAGTACAGTCAGCAGTGCAAGACATGACAATGGATGCACGTAGTCATACATACGCGAGCGCAGAAGGGCGGTACGTAGTGAAGTAGTACACATCGAGGAGCTATGCGGTACGGTCACATAGGCATACGCACGAAGGCGCACGGTATCGGTATTGATGCGTGGCGGTCCAAGGAGACAAGGAGCGTTGTAGGTGCTGAGTACGAGCATTGTCGAGCATGCTCGGTCGTACACGTACGAGAGTGGTCTGGAGGCCACGATAGCGAAGTTCTGGACGACTTCCCCTTAGCATGGAGAACACTAAGGAAGGGTTTACCGCATGAGGGTCTGGAGGCCGCGGGTTCCCTTTGGCACAAGACCAAGTGTTCGGTGGCACTTGGTGAATTATGACAAAGCTGCATCAACAAGCATTGGAGCGCGAATGTGCTGATGACTGGACGGTTGACTGGGTGTCGACCGTGCGAGAAGACGAAAGGTCAACAAGGGAGTCGAAGAGAGGAGCAGACGAAGAGTTGCTGAGGAACGCGAAGGGTTGCCGAAGAACTCGAAGGGTCTCTTGTGTCTTTATGTATCATTTTGTAGATGTAATAATGAGTGTCCCTTGGGTTGCCTTGAGTCTTGTATATAAGGAGAGGTGGTGGCTCATTTGTAAACACAATAGAGCTGAAGGCAATACCAATCGTTGGTACGAGTTGGTATCAGAGCACGGTTCGTGATACAATTCGTTGGTGCGAATTGGTATCAGAACAAGGAGCAGATCACAGAGCTTGGTTGGTGCCAAGAAAGCGGGCAAAGCTATGAGCGACTGTCAGTGCAGTCAATCGCGGGAACAGAGGATACTTGTCGGTGCAAGTACTTCTTCAATCAGCGGAGCGAAGATGGTGGGTGTTACCAATCGCGTAGCAGTACTGGAGCAGGCGATGGCAGAAGTGGAGTCCACTATTGGGACTCATGCCCATCGCATCGCCGTCTTGGAGGATCGTTCTTCAGAAGGATCGGATGTTGGGGACGAGACCCAACGCTCAGCGGAGCAGATCAAGTCCTTGGAGGACAGACTGGAGGAGTTCCACATGATGATGGAGGATCTACACAGGGAGATCTCCCTCATTAAGAAGGCGTTGGCGAATAGCGGAGGCTCCACGGAGGTGCAGCGACGCAAGGTACCCGAGCCCAAATCTTTTACAGGTACGCGGAGTGCCAAGGATTTGGAAAACTTCCTATGGGATATGGAAGTGTACTTCGAGGCGACCAAGACGACGGAAGCCGAGAAGGTTGGTTTAGCATCGATGTACATGTCGAGCGACGCCAAGCTATGGTAGAGGAGCCGTGCAGCAGATGAGGAAAGACCGAAGATATCCAAGTGGGATGATCTAGTCGTGGAACTGAAGGCGCAGTTCCTGCCCAAGAACACTGCGTGGATTGCATGGGAGGCTCTTCGACGCCTGAAGCAAACAGGCACAGTTCGTGAGTACGTGAAGCAGTTCACGTCCTTGTTGCTGGACATCAAGGGGATGTCCGAGGAGGACAAGCTGTTCAACTTCACGATCGGGTTGCAAAGCTGGGCGCAAGCTGAACTGCGGAGGCAGGGCGTGAAGGACCTTAATTCAGCAATCGTGGTGGCAAATGCGTTGGTCGATTATGGGGCGGCCCAACCAAGTCACAATGATGAAGAGAAGGAGTTCACCAACAAGCCGAGGGCGCGGTCGAAGGATAAGGGCAAAGGCGTTGCCCATGATCCACCAATGGAGGAACAAGAGTACTCCAAGAGAAGGGAGCAACCCAAGAGCAAGGGGTGCTTCATATGCGACGGACCGCATCGGGCACGGGAGTGCCCAAAGAAGGAGAAGTTGAACTCTCTTCGTGGGGACGAGGAGGAAGAAGAAGAAGGTGAGGTACGCTTGAGAGCAATCGGTGCTATGCGCAAGGTACGCCTCACGACACTTCGAGTCGGAGCTTCGAATTCGGTGGAGGGAGGGAACTCCACAACAAAGAGCTTTGGAGGCGCCAAGGCTCGATCGAGGACGCACATGAGTGCGCAGGTGCATGCTGGGCACTAACATGTGTGCAGGAGGCACACGACCAAAGCCGCGGATAAGAGAACATCCGTGCATGAGAAGACAAAGCAGAGCTCTGGAGGGCGATGCAGCATGGACAACGAGTTACACGTCCATGGGAGTGAAGTGGTGACGAACCACACCACCAATGATCTTGCAGGAGGCAAGATACAGAAGGTGCTCATTCCCCAGGACACAGGTGCGTCCACAAGGAACGAAGGAGATCGTCAACGAGCAAGTGTGGAGGTGAGTACTCCACATGTGGAGCTAGAGCTGCCACACAACAGCGATGGAGCTGTTGTATCCTTGAGGGATACACTGAAAATGGGAGCTGACGAGGAAGCTCCACTTTTCACGATGAAGACCAAGTCACGGAGGGACATGGTTCGTGAAAAGACTAGGTGTAGGAAGGGAGGCGGTGCAAGGCGGCACCACCCTTCCAATTGAGTCGCATCAGGAGGTGCCTAGCGGATGGAGGATCGTGACGGGACGCCAGCTGAAGAGGAGATGCTCGGTTGAGGACAACCGATTCTTCAGGTGGGGGAGGCTTGTCACACCCCCAAATTCCGTGATCGAGAATGATCGTGCAGACACGGTAGCTGGATGCTCGAGAATGATCGACGAAGCTTGACTTCAGGAGGAGTCCGAAAATGTGTGGATATCAAGGAGGTTATCCACGAGAGTCTGGAGGCTCTACCGTACGTGATGCAGAAGCGTCACACAGGACACTGGCTCGGTAGCAGAGTGTCGTGAAGCTTGTAGTAGTGCGAGCACAGCGAGTACAGTCAGCAGTGCAAGGCATGACAATGGATGCACGTAGTCATACATACGCGAGCGCAGAAGGGCAGTACGTAGTGAAGCAGTACGCATCGAGGAGCTATACGGTACGGTCACATAGGCGTACGCACGAAGGCACACGGTATCGGTATTGATGCGTGGCGGTCCAAGGAGGCATGGAGCGTTGCAGGTGCTGAGTACGAGCATTGTCGAGCATGCTCGGTCGTACACGTACGAGAGTGGTCTGGAGGCCACGATAGAGAAGTTCTGGAGGACTTCCCCTTAGCATGGAGAACGCTAAGGAAGGGTTTACCGCATGAGGGTCTGGAGACCGCGGGTTCCCTTTGGCATAAGACCAAGTTTTTGGTGGCACTTGGTGAATTATGGAAAAGCTGCATCAGCAAGCGTTGGAGCGCGAGTGTGCTGATGACTGAACGGTTGACTGGGCGTCGACCGTGCGGGAAGACGAAAGGTCAACAAGGGAGTCGAAGAGACAAGCAGACGAAGAGTTGCTGAGGAACGCGAAGGGTTGCCGAAGAACTCGAAGGGTCTCTTGTGTCTTTATGTATCATTATTGTAGATGTAATAATGAGTGTCCCTTGGGTTGCCTTGAGTCTTGTATATAAGGAGAGGTGGTGGCTCATTTGTAAACACAACAGAGTACACGAGAGAAAGTGTAGTGTGTCCACCCACTCCTAGAGAGTTCCCCTTCTAATAAAGAGAAGAGCTTTGTGCCCGTGCTCGTGTGATTGCTTGGTAGATTTCTTGAGCGTTCTTGAGCGTGTTCTTGAGAGTGTTCTTGAGCGATCCGGAGTTCGTGCTCGTGTTTGTGTTGGAAGCGTCAGTGCGCTAGCAAGCAGGAGTACGAGAAGAGTTGGAGCGTGTCCGTGACCGTTCTACTCGGGAAGGCTGGTTAGCTACGGGTTAGCTAACGCCGCACAGGATCGGTCGGAATCGATAACGGGATTTTGACCCTGTGACAGATACAATCCAAATCGACACATGAGGTATCGATAGATTGTGTTTTTTAAATGCTTAATCATCATGCTTATTTAATTAATTATAATTATTTTAATATTTATTTAAAAAAACCCCAAAAATTACTCAAGTGAGAAAAGCTTTTATGGTTGTTAGGCTCTCCGTTCAAGGACGGTGATTTCCCACGTCGACGCTATCGCAAACAGCGAAGCAATAAAAAAACACGAAACCAAAGTGAAACACCTTCCGGAAACCCTCTTCCCGCTCTTACCAATCCCCTTATTTTCCCGCCTGAGGACTGTGTTTCTCCTCCGCATTCCGATTTCTTCCCCGAAAATGGCCTCCGCCGTGAAGCTCAAGCAATCTTCCCTCCTCTCCTTCCTCCTTCCCTCGCCGCCCCCGTCCTCTCCCACCTCAGGTCCCCACCCTCTCACCACCGCCGACTACGAGCTTCTCCGCCGCGAGAACATTCGCCACAACCAAGACTACTTCCGCCTCCTCGACATCCCCATTCTCCCTCTCCCCTCTGCCTCCCCGCTACCACCCACAAAGAAGAAGCTCCCCAGCTCTCTCCCTCCTCTCCCCCATCCCCTCCCTCTCCGTCGCAGCGCTCGCAAGCGTCCCGCATCCCCCACCAGTCCTGAACGCCAACCTCCACCCCCACCCACTTACGTCGACTCGTCCGTCTTCCACTACACTTGCCAACCTCTGTAACGGAACGGGTCGTGACGACCGGCGGAAGCATGCAATTATAGATCGCACGACCGAACCGTTACCGGAAACTTGCATGGTATTCAATGAGTAGATAAAATAATGATTAAAAAAAGCCCATTACTCTATAGAGTTCCTTTATTACATTCCAACAAGGAAAATGCGAAATGAACTACGAAATAAAATAACATAACAATGTTCCAGTGGGCATAATGACATCCCTCATAAACAATCCCTCCATAGTCCGTACCGGTTCAACTTCACAAAGATGGGTAGTTTCCTTGAACTAGAAGTTAGATCACAACTCGTGCTCTCCTGAAATAGACAACAACACATGTCGTGAGCTAACGCTCAGTATGTGCCGAGTTGGGGTCAAGCCAACTAGCACGGAAAAACAAGTCTCCCTAAGCTAACTTTAAACCACTATAACATAATCTCTTACCTGTAATATTTTAACAAAACAACGATACGATTTACACTATTATCTTACCGCAGGTAATATGTACCCGTTCTCATATATTATCACTGTGAGACTCATAGTTCAAATAAACATGCATACGATGGGAATTCCTTCCGGATCCATCCATTAAAGCCATAATTTCATATATACTCTAAAAGTTTGCCATATTTGCATATATGCCTTAACATTTTCATAATTTTCACTTATACCCTCAGAATTTTTCTATAGTTGCATATATGCCCCAGAACAATCATAACACCTGCATAATGCCATTACTTGACCATAGTTGCATACATGTGCCTTTGCAATTTCAGAAACTGTACATATACCATTGATTTGTTTAGTGGTTAAAGTGGTCTTGATTGTTAATCCTTAATGGCTTTGGTGGCTTTGCTGGCTTTGGTGGCTTTACCGCTGGCACAAGCGGTCCATGAACATACATGACAGTGTAGCTACAACTGTAGAGGACTCATCTTTCGCCTCAATCAGTTCTTTAAACCGTATGCCTCCTTAAGGCGTTGGCCCCTTTGGCCTACGATAATTGGACTCTAGAGGTGGCTCCCACCATTAAGTGTAGCACTTAGCTCCGCTTATCGTAGTCATGCCATTATTTATTTTAAGGAAAATCCAATTCTTTTATTAATTTCCTTTTTCCATGCAATAGTGGTTCATTTTGAACGTTTCAATCCAATATCTTACCATCTGACTTGATAACTCCTATCAGCAACATTAAATATACACATATTATAAAAGTTATAGTTCTTTTAACTTTATTTCCTTTTCTATACAGTAATAGTTGATGTAGATAGTTCGACTCCAATATTTTATTCAAAGAAAATGTAGGACTTAGATAACTTCAATAGTTATTTTTTATGCAATGCACATCCAAAGTCTCCTTATTAGCCGTGACAATAGATCACTTAATTGTTACCTACAGACTGTATCCAACTCCTTAATTTTGAGTAGATCTAACACGCTTCTTTCCTTATGCTATTATACTATGGAGATTTATTATTATGATTAACCAACCAATGAGTGATAGCTACCTAGATATAAATATAAGCTACCCCTTGTCATCATATTTATCCTATATAAGGCAAAGCCATGACACTTACAGTGTGTATACTATATACCCAACATGATGTTTATTTTTTTTTGTAGTTTACGTATCATATGGAATAAATAATATGGATCATGACCACTGGAGTAGTTCATGCTTATTATTAGGAGACGTTACATGGACTTTAGGATTTTAACATCATAATGATTACAGTAACAACCAAACATGTGGATATTTTCATACTTAAGGGCCATCATGAGAGAAGCAACTATAATTATGCAATCACAGTGCCACATTATAGTAATTATCCTTACTTGTGAATATCCAAAATCTAACATAGCATAAGTGGAAGGTCTCTACTGTTGGTAAATATTTTAATTCGAGTTGGATTTCGGAAGAGAGAATCTCTATCAACCTTTATGAACTGAATATATTGAGAAGGGAAATTTGTCATACAATTCTATGCTCATATGGAAACTAATCAGGAGATATTAGCATCATTTTCATCAATTTATTAGCACCACTATTCATCATGAAGAAGATTCGTCAATAAGATTTTGGCATAACGTTAAATACCTATTCCAGGTTATGCACATGGAAAACATAAATATTACATATAATCTTCATAACCGATAGAAAGCCTATAGATATTACTGCATGGTAACGGCATTCATGTTTATCGTTAACCAACACAAAGAATCATCCATGCGACCTTATGAAATCGGATGTTTTGGCAACATAAAGATTTGAAAGTGAACGTCAATCGTCCTTAAAGGCTCGACACATACATGTAGATGATCGTTATTTATACGAAAATCTAAACAGGAACATACATTTATAAATCATATTCCGGGTTTATTCCTATGGTGTTCGACACATACCTCAAGTTTGACAGATTGTATCCACTAGATTGCTACCCTTCTCTCCTCTCGAGCCGACGTTCTCCTCCGTCGAATTGACGCAGCCTTCCCTTCGGTGAGGATAATTCTCCCGATGAGACCTCTCTTTCTAATCCTCCCTCTCTTCTTCTCTCTTTGAAAAAACGAGTGACGTGTTGGGATGGTAGGGGGATTTATGGGATTTTTTTGTGCCTCTCAATTGAGAAATCAATGACCAATAAAACCCATTAATTTCTGAATTAAATCAATGATGGTAAATGTGGAAATAAAAGGAAAGTTTTGCTAGAATTTTTCAGCCGTTACAACCTCCCTCTTCCTCTTTCTCGTCAACTCCTTATCCTCCCCGACCCACAACCGCCTTCCGCGTAATCGGTGCGCCCCTTTGCGACCCCTCCCTTTCAAAGATCTACGCATTGGACGTTTCCCGCGTCTCCGCCACCCGCGTCCTCGTAGCCGCTAGCGGATACGGCGGAATCGTCTCCATGTTGGGTGCTGACGGCGAAGACGATGCTGCCCTAGACGATACTCGAGGGCCCCTGATGAGCTGGAAAGCGGGCGGGAGTTGGGTTTCCGGTGTGAGGTTCTTGAAGGGTGACGGCAATGTAGTCGTGTCGAGCTGCAACGACGGCCGGGTCATCGCGTGGGACGTATCGAAGCAGAGGAGTGGAGAAGGTGGCCGTTGCGCTCCGCCGATAGTGGCAGAGGCGGAAGGGTTGCACCGGAGTGGGGTGTTCGGAATGGACTTGTTGGGATGCCGGGTCGCGAAGGCGTCCAAGGACTCGTCTTTGGGGTTGGGGAGGGTCTCTTGTGATGGCAGGATTGTGGTGGAGAGGAGGATTGAAGGACACCACAGAGGAGTCGTCAGAGGAGTGTGCTTTGGGTAAGTAGCCCTTCTTCTTTTTTGTCATTGCATGGTGATACCTTCTTCTTGAAATCTTCTAGTCTCGTGTGAATGATGCTTCTTCGTACTATTTTATAACTGGAAGGAAATATCTTTCAATTGATACATTACCATGACATCAACCAGATTCCATAGAAAAAATGGAATTTCTTTTTCAATCAATGTATGCATTATTGGATAAAAACTGAAATTTTGAACTGCACACCGTCCAACATGCAGCAAAAAAATTGAATTTTTGGATGGCTTGCTAAGCTTTTCTTCAGATGACTTGGTTGAGATGTCTATACGGATATACCAATAGTCTATTTTGGACATGTATTTGTTGTGAAAATAATTTACATATACTGTCTAATGTTCTAAATCGAACTTCAGATTGATAAACAATATTCATGGGACAGTTGATTTTATTGTGATCCTGGAAAATTGGCAGCATGAACTGCCAGTTTGGAGTTGAGATATCCAATCTAGTGAAATAGATTGCAATGCCTTTTAGTTTGGGGACATTTAATATTTGCTGTTTCTTGCGTGGTTAGTATTATTTCATATTTGGTTGCATGTGTTTTAGCATCTGATTTTGACGTAACTATGTGGAAGTGTGGTAGTGTATGCACGTTTCCTTTGTAAATATTTGTCGTTATATCTGTATTTTTCATGTTTTTGTGATTAATGAAGCTTGAGCTTGGATGAAGACCTCCAGTTGGTGATCACCCTTATTCTTTTCAGAAAAAAAACATGATTTTGACATTGTCTATTGGTCAACCGAGTGAAATTAGCCTAGAGGAAAGACTATTTGCTCATGCTGCTGTTTTACTGTTTTTACTTGTCCTGGGACTCAAAAATATGACACCCATTTCTAACACACGATCTTTATTTCTCACGTCTCTCATTTCTGCACTTTTTACCGTAATGATTCTTCAGGTCAGCATAACTTATGATATCTTGAAGTTATATTTTGCAGAGATACAACAGATAAACTGGTTGATTGTGGAGCAGATGGCCGCATCTGCGTGTTGGACACGAGGCTGCCAGATGCGTGCACCCTTACCATTGAATCCAAACACATTACTGGTGTCAACATGGTTGAGTGGTGCCCATCAAACGTGTTTCTTTTTATGTCTGCCAGCAAAGATTCCGCAATATTACTGTATGATATCAGGCACATATCAGAGCCATTCGAAGAACTTCGACGTCATTGTGAGCCAGAACTCAGGACATGCTCGCAGATACAGGCCCACTTTCGTGAACGATGGTGCAGCTGTCGCCACACCAGGGCCTGGTTCGAAGAAGATATCCATCTATAGTGTTGACACTGGAGAACTTTTGAGTCAGGGTGCAATTGGATATGATCCAAATCTAGTCCATTTCACTTCTAGCGCTTCAGATCATTCAATGCTTTGGATTGCTGCAAAGCAAATAAACCAACTCCACCCTTTGGAGCATAGTAGCATATTGGAGGACTATCACAGCTGAACGCAATCAAAGTAGTTTTTTTCCTACTTGACGACTTACTTTTTGGCTATCTCAGATTGTTACAAGAAAAGGAGTTTTTACTTGTTAGGATATTGTAACCTCAAATTGGAACTCTGGAAGTTTTTGCAGCCTCTCTCTCATAAAATATGGGAAGCATTAGTGCAGGTATGACATTAGTAAAAGTATATTCCGGAAGCTTGTTTCTCTGAATTAAAAATGAGATATTAGTGATCATTTTCATTTGTCTTGTGCAAGATTTTGTACATTTGATATGAGGGGTGATTGTCTTCCATATCAAAGAAACACAAGTTTACACAAGTTTAGACTGTTAAAGCACAAGTATAGGTATATTCCATTAGGGTAAAGGTGTTTGTTTGCGGACTTATGAGGTTTTGGAGTCCATTATTGCCTCCATTCATACGTCTTTTATTTCGAGCATGCATATGATGGACGGGTTGTGATGGGGTTTGAGGTTGTTGATTGGAGACATGGGTTGTGTAAAACCCCAATTTAGTACCCAACGTCGTCAAGTTGATGATGATCAAATAGTTGCAGTCCATTTAGAAAATTTATGAAAAAAAATCAATTTTGATCTTATTGTATAATAAGATAGCTTATTAGATGTGTATCGTCGTTAAAAATCCAACGCATCTGACATTTTGTAAATCGGATATCGGATGGTTGAGATGTGATTATTTTAGTAAAGAAGGGTAAACTCATAAGTGGTTATACGAGATTGAGCAAAATCCATATAAGAGATCCGCCCAACTATGATTTTTGAGATATAAAATACTCCATGGGCTGCTCTCTCCTCTCACTTGCAAACCCTATCCACCACACACCATCTCCCACCTCTCAAGATCGTTGGAACTCTGACGGAGCATTGCCGGAATTGGTTGTCCTCCACTATTTTCGTGTGGATGTTTTCCCTCGACATCCTCTATGCAAGTCTCACATTAGAAAGGTAAGATCATCTCTCCATCTCCCTCTATTTGGCTATTTTATTTATGGATTAGATCTAAAAAAATGTGCTTGTGATTTAGAGGTTTCCGTTGTTGGAATAGTATGTGGAAGATGGATTAGAACGAAGACATGATATTGCAAGCGAGAACAACTATATAGGTACGGTCCCCTCCCCTTTGTTTATGATTTTCTTACTATACTTTATTCCATGGACCTTCATGTCCCTCTTGCTGGATGGTTTCCTTTCTTGTTGTGGTGTTTTTCGATTGATCATGTTCCTAAATCATTAAAATATGGTGCATGTTATATTTTGTTAAATGCACATGCTTAATAATTTTAGAACGATTAGAATAAAGGATGTCTAGGATTATATGTTGTCCTATGGATGGATAGGATGGAGATTAGGGAGTATAAATGGATGCATAAGAGTATATATGTGTAATGAAGTTCTCTTTCCTCTTGTTGGTTTCCTCACTATTTTTATCCTGACTACTTGAACATTATAGACCCTTAAGTGTCTTTACAGAGAGATTGCGTTGTTTAGTATCATAGCAACAACTGTATTGATAGTTTATATTTAGACCACAAATCGTATATTATTGGTTGATCTAATGTGGATGTATCAAAAGCCAAAACCTCGGTGGAATGTTCACTTGATTTAGACTACTCATTTCATCCCCTTAATTTATTTCATCAAGTTATCATATCTAGGCTATAATCATACGCATATCAGAACATTTAGTTCTAAATACGGTTAGTGCCATGTCCTAAAAAAAAGCTTATTGAGTAGCAGTTGTTACTATTCTAAAAGCTTGAAGCTGTGCACTAGTCACTTTGATGCCATGACAAAAAGGGCAGTAGATGTTAAATCCACATTCAAACTATCCCTTATAATATATTTATTAGATTATGAACTTAGTTAAATGAAGATTAATGGAGACAGTAGACGAATATAAATTCACGTGTTATCAATTTTCCTTAATATTTCCGTTACACATCTTTATTTTGCAATTGCATGTAACCTTCTCATTTATTATTTCATAATGATCGTTTTCTAAGATGAAATCCTTATTATGATGTAGGTTATTGTCGATATCCATTACTTCTGAATGTGATTCGAATTAATAGCAAAGAATCCATCGGTTGGTGGAGTTATAGAGATCTAAGATGAAATAGTGTAGAGTCATGTTAATGTTATGGTAGCAGCAATGATGTGGTTGACTGTCAACGTTATTTTTTACCTCGAGAGCAATATAATTCGATGTCATCAAATGCCCTATTTTGTTATCATTCTCATAAAATATTTCACAAACTTTTCACTTATTGTCATATTACCTCTGAATGTATCTTATCTTTAATGCTACACATTTCAAGTATCATTAATTGTAGCATGCACTTCCTTTATTTAGTGTAATCCAACATATAGGAATTGTTGTTAGGATATATAAAATTTAAGTTGGGTATTCATGTAAGTGAAATAGAAAGTATGTTCAAGTTTAAGTTGCATCGTATATTTTTTGAAAGGATAATTATACGTTAGATAAGTCATAGTATATTTTGGATCAAATATAAAATTTCAACTTATAGACTATAGTCAACTTTAGTATGCATATACAATGGAGAGGTTCCAAGTGACCTCCTTTTGACTTCATATGATTATTCCAAATATTTCAAATATTCTAATATTTTTATGGTACTATTTACAGTCTTAGTAGATAAGATATCATAGTTAATGTTAATACGTGTATACTAAATCATTATCTCAACTGTTATAAATCCCAAAAGTCGTTAGACAATATTGCAATCGATGTGTGTTTGATTTATTATTATTGTTTTCTTCATGGGCAAGCATCCTTGAGCTACAGGTACATACCTCGAAAGTTGCAACCGCAACAAATATGTTGGGTGGTGTATTGAACCTTGTTGTGGGGATGTATCCGGAGTCGCTCGACAGAGTAAGCGGGTGACATAGTTGACGTATGCTTGTTTGTGATAAATAATCCATGATCAAATATGAATACTTGATATTAAACATCATGATAATTCCAACCCACAAGAGGAAAATCCTAAGACTAAAGTGGCAATGTTCTCATATAAAATATTAGTATAATAAATAGAATTAAATTGAAAATCACATTCTTAATATTTGTTTGCATGTGTGTCGTGGTTAGAGAAGTTAGTATACCCGAGAGTGTGACGCAACTCTCGTGGTCTTGTTGAGTCCAAGATGAAGTGTTAGCTCTAGTTCCGTGTGTATGTAGGTGTGTTCCGCGACTCTGTTGGTTGAGCGTAGTGCTACGGGTACAGTTGTTGTGTCCGCGTCCTTAGTACGACACTCGTCAAAGACTCGTACTTCATCACAAGGGTGTATCCGGTGCGGTCCCATTTGGCCGCGGTGTACTCGTTTCCGGGTATTCTCCTTGTGGTGGTTAAGCTGGGGGAAATGTGTTGAAGATGGAGTTGGGGTTAGTTGCTTGAGTTTGTTGGCTTGAGTTAGTTGCTCCAGGGCACATGTTGTGACTGTTGAGTTTTGTTATTAATGTTTGAACTCAACAACTAATTGATGAAAAGACATCTTGAATAGTGTACCTATGTGCATAGACATACATGATTATCCCAAATAATGCATGTAGATAAATGTATATTTAGTTGGCTCATGATATGAATAAAGTATGAGCACTTGTAAAGTACATGTAGCAAATTACGTGCAACTTATACTGATAGTCTTATTGATGGTTTGGAGTAATGAGCAACAATTACACGATTAATAATGGAACACGAATATCCCTCTCTTTATTCTTTCACTTATGCATAGTGTTGTGTTAGCCTATTTTAGCTGTATTGAGCTTTTTGCTCATACGTACTTCTTGGAAACCCATCCAGATTTGCAGGTCATTGAGCACCAGCAGTGACTTGAGCTTCTACAGTTTATACCGGACTCAACGTACATTTTTCACTCGTGGAGTTGTACTAGTTATTGTTATATTTCTGTAGCTTCTACAATTTAAGTGCTAGTCATGTAATAAAATATTGTGGACTCTATTGTAAATTTATGATGTTTTGGGAACCATGAATATGTAAATGTCATTGGTACATTTTTATTTATTACTATTCTTGTCTTACATTCTGAATGTTAATCATAATGTATGAATGTGGCTATTGCTGAGTATCTGAATCCTTGGGAGATAGGTCCGACGTCCTCCCTGCGGGGCGGGGCGTTCGCAGATGGTATCATAGCAAGGATACTCCATTAGCCATCATTTATACGTTATGACTATTAATGGTATTCGGAATGTTAGGAACATATTAGAGTTTTCCGACTCTAATATATAGTCCTACAGGAATGGTTTCCCAAAAGAGTCCTTGGTTATGAGACATTAGATATCTAGAGACTGATGAGTGTAACTGATTTATGCAGAATCATGTCATATTCTGATGCTGAGATTGTTAGTCATTTGGCAATGATGATGGACATGCTCCAAAGTATGAATAGGAGACTACAAACCGTAGAGTAAAGACATGATGGATTTGAAGAAGCCATTTGTACCCTTCAAAGCATGGGTAGTACTAGAGTTACACTTCCCCATCTATCTACTAAGGATATTTTTCAGAAGCATCAGAAAATATTTGCTAGCTATTGCAAGGGTCAAGTACCAGAGTTTGTGGGAGATACTAATCTTGAGGATGCTGATGCCTGGTTAGAAAAGATTGAGAAAGTTCTCAAGATTATCCAAACACCCAAAGACTGTTGGGTGCCATTTGCTAAATACATCTTGAGCGGTCATGCGAAGCATTGGTGGAGCGCTTTATCTCGACATTTACCACATCCTTTGACTTAGGATAATTTTGTGAAGTCATTTAAAGAATAATTTATTCCTGATTTCTGGTTACGAGAAAAAGAAAAGAATTGGATGAGTTGAAACAAGGATCGATGTCAGCTAGAGAATATCATACCAAATTTGATGAGTTAGCACGTCATTCACCCATGCTATGTGTGAAGATGAATGGATCCTAAAGTTTTGGTGTGGACTTCGCTTTGATATTCAACATAGACTCTCTTCTTGTCGGCCATCCACTATCCGCGAGATGGTAGAAGTGATATCCTGTATGGAAGACTTACATCACGACAAGAATTGAAAAGGATACACTTACATGAAATTGACAAAGATAAACAAGAAGTTGTGATGCTTTATTTAGTTACTGGCATTGGTTCTCTACATATGGAAGCAATGCGTGAGACTACAACAAGTTCGACTACTAAAGGACCAAGGGGAGGTAGCATGCCTCGAAGATTTTACAGCATGCCTCGAAGATGTTATACATGTGGCCAAAGGGGTCATAGTCAAGTTGAATGTCCGCTGTGAGCCAATAATGTTGTTGTTAGAGCACTGTATGAGAGTATTCACATGTCGATGAAAGGAACAAAAAATATATACTCAAGGCATGTGATTGATGTAATGACTCTTATGACTATTAAATATTCTTGTAATTCTAAATGAAAAAAATTGTTAAACAATGTTTTATCTATATGAACATAAATTATATTCTTCTTGAATTTGTTGATAATATAGAGCAGGTCCACAAGAAAATATGACATATGGATTATATGATTATGATGGTTATAGTTGTGACAATACCAGTGTCTTAGTTTTTTTTATGATAATCGAAATAAGTTAAAAGATTGATAAGTATCAAACCTTAGTTATGTAATATTGAGACTCGTATTAAGTGGTACATGCTAATTCATAAGACAAGCTTAAGAATTGAAAGAGATGGTTTGATTCTTTTTAAGATTGTTATCGATGGCTGCGATAACACCATTTCTTTTGTTTGTACTCATTGACGATGATATAACATTTTGATATTCTTATCACTGAGGGATGACTATAATCCAATTAAAGTTGTTATCACCGATCGTGATAAAAAAGTCCTATCAAGATGATTATCACTCTCGTGATAAATAGAGCATGGATATGGATCCATCTTCCTGAGTAACAAGGGGATGCTTTAAGAATGTTTGATAACTACAATCCTTAAAGATTGTTATTGTTGACCTCGATAAAAAATGTCCTATTAAGATTGTTCTCATGATAAATGGAATGCAGATGTGGGTGCACCTTTTGAAGAAATATGAAGAACTCTCTTAAGATTGTTAACATTGAAGGTGCCAATTGCGATCTTTTAAAATTGTTATCGTTGTTTGTGATAACAAACTTCCAATTAAGATTTTTTATCACTCTTGAGATAAATGGAGCGTGGATGCAGGTGTATCTCCTGAAGAAATATGAAGCGTTCTTTTAAGATTGTTATCGCCTTCAAGCTAAGAAAGATGCATATTAGGTTTTTTTTTCTTTTCAAAAGTTTTAACCTTAAGGTCTGTAGATAGCCTTTTGCATATCGTAATAGACACATATCCTATACCAATAATATCTCTACATGATGTAATGGGTATTAGGTATGATATCATCGATGTATATAACATATGTTATAAACTAAGATACTTGCAACTCCTACTATATCCTGAAGTCTCGAGGACGAGACTTGTTTTAAGATTGTTATGATGTAAAACCCTAAGTTTTAGTACCCCAACTTCGTCAAGTTGATGATGATCAAATAGTTGCAGTCCATTTAGAAAGTTTATGAAAAATTCAATTTTGATCTTATTGTATAATAAGATAGCTTATTAGATGTATATCATCGTTAGGAATCCAACGCATCTGAAATTTTGTAAATCGGATATCGGATGGCTGAGATATGATTATTTTAGTGAAGAATGGTCAACTCTTAAGTGGTTATATGTGATTGAGCAAGATCCATCTAAGAGATCCGCCCAACTATGATTTTTGAGATATAAATGACTCCATGGGTTGCTCTCTCCTCTCACTTGCAAACCCTATCCACCACGCACCATCTCCCACCTCTCAAGATCGCTGGAGCTCCGACGGAGCATTGGAGGAATTGGATGTCCTCCACTATTTTCGTGGGGAAGTTTTCCCTCGACATCCTCTACGCAAGTCTCACATTAGAAAGGTAATATCATCTCTCCATCTCCCTCTATTTGATGATTTTGTTTATGGATTAGATCTAAGAAAATGTGCTTGTGATTTAGAGGTTTCTGTGGTTGGGATAGTATGTCGAAGATGGATTAGAACGAAGACATGATATTGCAAACGAGAACAACCATATAGGTACGGTCCCCTCCCCATTTGTTTATGGTTTTCTTACTATACTTTATCTCATGAACCTTCGCGTCCCTCTTGCTGGATGGTTTTCTTTCTTGTTGTGGTGTTTTTCGATTGTTCATGTTCGTAAATCATTAAAATATGGTACATGTTATATTTTGTTAAATACACATGCTTAATAATTTTAGAACGATTAGAATAAAGGATGTGTAGGATTATATGATGTCGTATGGATGGATAGGATGGATATTAGGGAGTATAAATGGATGCATAAGAGCATATATGTGTAATGAAGTTCTCTTTCCTCATGTTGGTTTCCTCATTATTTTTATCCTATTTACTTGAACATTATAACCCTTAAGTATCTTTACGGAGAGATTGCTTTGTTCAATATCATAGAAACAACTGTATTGATAGTTTATATTTAGACCACAAATCGTATATTATTGTTTGATCTCATGTGGATGTATCAAAAGCCAAAACCTCGGTGGAATGTTCACTTGATTTAGACTACTCCTTTCATCCCCTTAATTTATTTCATCAAGTTATCATATGTAGGCTATAATCATACACATATCAGAACATTTAGTTCTAAATACGGTTAGTGCCATGTCCTAAAAAAAGCTTATTGAGTAGCAGTTGTTACTATTCTAAAAGCTTGAAGCTGTGCACTAGTCACGTTGATGCCATGACAAAAAGGGCAGTAGATGTTAAATCCACATTCAAACTATCCCTTATAATATATTTATTAGATTAATGAACTCAGTATAAATGAAGATTAATGGAGACAGTAGACGAATATAAATTCACGTGTTATCAATTTTCCTTAATATTTCCGTTACACATCTTTATTTTGCAATTGCATGTAACCTCCTCATTTATTATTTTATAATTATCATTTTCTAAGATGAAATCCTTATTATGATGTAGGTTATTGTCAATATCCATTACATCTGAATGTGATTCTAATTAATAGCAAAGCCATCGGTTGGTGGAGTTACAGAGATCTAAGATGAAATAGTGTAGAGTCATGTTAATGTTACGGTAGCAGCAACGATATCGTTTACTGTCGATGTTATTTTTTACCTCGAGAGCAATATAATTATATGTCATCTAATGCCCTATTTTGTTATCATTCTCGTAAAATATTTCATAAACTACTCACGTATTGTCATACTACCTCTGAATGTATCTTATTCTTAATGCTACACATTTCAACTATCATTAATTGTAGCACGCACTTCCTTTATTTAGTCTAATCCAACATATAGGAATTATTGTTAGGATATATAAAATTTAAGTTGGGTATTCATGTAAGTGAAATAGAAAGTATGTTCAAGTTTAAGTTGCATCATATATTTTTTAAAAGGATAATTATACGTTAGATCAGTCATAGTATATTTTGAATCAAATATAAAATTTCAACTTATAGACTATAATCAACTGTAGTATGCATATGCAATGGAGAGGGTTTGAGTGACCTCCTTTTGATATCATATGATTATTCCAAATATTTCAAATATTCTAATATTTGTATGGTATTATTTACAGTCTTATTTATATGTAGATAAGACATCATAGTTAATGTTAATACATGTACACTAAATCATTATCTCAACTGTTATAAATCCCAAAAGTCGTTAGACAATATTGCAATGGTTGTGTGTTTGAATTTGTTATTATTGTTTTCTTCATGGGCAAGCATCCTTGGGCTACAGGTAGATACCTCGAAAATTGCAACCTCAACAAATATGTTGAGTGGTGTATTGAACCTTGTTGTGGGGATGTATCCGGAGTCGCTCGACAGAGTAAGCGGGTGACGTAGTTGACGTATGCTTGTTTGTGATAAATAGTCCATGATCAAATATGAATACTTATTATTAAACATCATGATAATTCCAACCCATGAGAGGAAAATCCTAAGATCAAGTAGGCAATGTTACATATAAAATATTAATATAATAAATAGAGTTAAATTGAAATCACCTTCTCAATATTCGTTTGCATGTGTGACGTGGTTAGAGAAGTTAGTATACTCGAGAGTGGGGCGCCACTCTCGTTGTCCCGGTGAGTCCAAGATGGAGTGTTAGCTCTAGTTTTGCTGGTCTGTCAGTGTGTTCCACAACTCTGTCGGTTGAGCGTCGTGCTACGGGTACAGTCGCTGTGTCCGCATCTCTAGTACGACACTCATCGAAGACTCGTACTTCATCACAAGGGTGTATCCGGTGCGGTCCCATTTGGCCGCAATGTACTCGTTCCCGGGTATTCCCCTTGTTGTGGGTAAGCTGGGGGAAATGGGTTGAAGTTGGAGTTGGGGTTGGTTGCTTGAGTTTGTTGGCTTGAGTTAGTTGCTCCAGGGAACATGTTGTGACTGTTGAGTTTTGTTATTAATGTTTGAACTCAGCAACTAACTGATGAAAAGACATCTTGAATATTATACCTATGAGCATATACGTACATGATTATCCCAAATAATGCATGTAGATAAATGTATATTTAGTTAGCTCATGATATGAATAAAGTATGAGCACTTGTAAAGTACATGTAGCAAATTACGTGCAACTTATACTGATAGTCTTATTGATGGTTTGTAATATTGAGCAACAATTACACGATTAATAATGGAACATGAACATCCCTCTCTTTACTCTTTCACTTCTGCATAGTGTTGTGTTAGCATGTTTTAGCTGTATTGAGCTTTTTGCTCATACGTACTTCTTGGAAACCCATCCAGGTTTGAAGGTCATTAAGCAACAGTAGTGACTTGAGCTTCTACAGTTAATACCGGACTCAACGTACATTTTTCACTCATGGAGTTATACTAGTTATTGTTATACTTTTGTAGCTTCTACAATTTAAGTGCTAGTCATGTAATAAAATATTGTGGACTTTATTGCAAATTTATGATGTTTTGGGAACCATGAAAATATAAATGTCATTGGTACATTTTTATTCTTTACTTTTCCTATCTTACATTCTAAATGTTAATCGTAATGTATGAATGTAGCTATTGCTGAGTATATGAATCCTAGGGAGATAGGTCCGACGTCCTCCCTGCGGGGCGAGGCATCACGGGTTCGCTAGGACTTGCTTTGAAAATTTGATTTTTTTTCATAAGACATGCAGTTGTATGGACTGTGCAAAAATAAATAAATGATTTATTTGTTTCTAGATGGAAAATAGTCAATGATGAGATTAAATAAAAAAAGAAATACATAAATACTACATCCTATAAACTCCCTTCAAATTGGAGCATATATTTCAATCATGTTCAACATGGAAGAACACTTCTGGAATGACCCATTGGTTTGAGCCTTGGTGAATATGTCTGTGATATGGTCCTCTAATCTGACATGAGATGTAAAGATGGAGCCCATACGTATCATATCGCTACTGTAGTAGCAACACCTCGATATGTTTAGTCTTCTCATGGAATGTTGTGTTGTTGGCAATGAACAATGCATTTTGATTGTCAAACAATTGTTGCTAGGTCTAGTAGTCGGCTTGCGAATGTAATCATGAGGCAAAGTCTGAACCATAAGATGTGTAGGAGCTAGAGGTGAAGGAGGTAGAATATAAACCTCTTTAGTAGGCTTAGAAGAAGTCGTGCTGTCACTTGTGGGAGAAAAATAAATTACCGATTCAAAGAATGTAATATTAATATTGATATAGTAATTTGGTCTAACATGACCATAATTAGGAAATAATCCACAAAGATGCATATGACAAATCTAGGTGAGAGATTGTCATAGCCAGGAGACACGTAATAGATAAAAGCCACATGATCAAAGATGTGAGGTGGCTGAGAGAAGAGGTCCTTTTCGTGAAATGCATTTGAAAAAGGATTCTTTTCCCTTAACACAGAGGATGTAATACAATTGGTGATGTAGAAAACAATGAGGACACCATCTCCCTAGTTAGAATGAGAAGCATGGCTCCAAATCAGAAGAGTCTTGATAATATCTAAGAGATGAAAATGTTTGCTCTCGGTAACATTGTTCTACTATGAAGTGTAAGCACAAGAAGTTTAATGGAGAATTCAAAGAGATGAGGAATCGAGATAGCTGACTCGTTCAAAATTCCAAATTATTATAAAAGCGAATATACTTCATAGTAGCAAAAAATACATTCTTTATTTCAATGATAAAAGTCTGCATAATAGGGCCATACCCATTTCCAATATAAAGGCCCATGTAAGTCTAAAAAATCATCACCTGTGACAAGATACAACATGTTCCCTCATGACCACGAACACGGCTAGGACCTTAAATATCAAAATGAAACAACTCAAATAGAGAATTATTGCTACGACTCTAACAACTGGGAAAACATATATAGTGATGCTTCCCAAGCTTGCAAGCCTCACATTGAAAATTGGACTGGGATGAGATCTGAGGGAGGACTTTAGACAACTTATGTAGAGGATGATGATAAAACTTAAGGCATCACATATAAGGAGAGACTGATATAGTAGGAATTAATGATTTATTGCCATAAGCAGGCTGGACCAATATGTAGAGACCTCCTTGCTTACAGCGATATCCAATCACCTTACCCATGGGTATATACTGAAACTTAAGAGAATGTGGGTCATACTGTCATGAAAATTCACATCCTTAGTAATATGACTGATAGATAATAAATTCATTGAAAATTCAGGCACATGTAGCACATTCTGCACACACATGGAAGTTGTCAATTGAATCTCTCCATATCCTATAATAGAAGAATGTATGTCATAATGCAATGACTATAGATCGTCTAGGATGAATGGTACTGTAGGATGCAGACTGTTCTTTGTCACCATAGAGATAACAAGATGCTCTAGAACCCATGATCTATTTTGAAATATCTGCACTGTGACAGGTAGTAAGAGAATAATTTGTTCTTAAGGTACGTAGATGCATCAATGTTAAAGGATGTCAGAGGGGCACTTGTAGAAATGGTGGAAGGACTCATATTATTCCTCAAACAGGAGACAAGGTCATCATACTTATTATGCGTACGGGTGGCAATGGGCTCAAACTACTCATCAACACAGATAGATGCATGTTGACCATGTTTCTAATAACATGCATCCTTAGAGTGGCCTATATGGTAGTAATATGTGCATTGTGGGCAAATTCGTCCACTTTCTCTATCGCTAACACCACATTCTCTGAACTATGTTGAATATTCTCTACTGCAAGATGCAGCTATAGCGGAGGACGTCTGATAGCAGCTGCATGGGGCATTATGATCCTACTCAATTTATTGTAAGCCTCCTCCATGCGAGGCATAGAAGCACCGGTAAGGAGCTGGCTAGATGTGGCATGATAATGGGGATCAAGAGCTGCAAGAAACACACCACCACTGTGGCTTCCCTATATTCCATATGTTGTTCAATAGTCACAATTGTAGCCATGAATTTACGAACTTCTCAAATATGCCCCTCAACCAGGAATAGAATGCATGGAGGGAGAAACCGTGCTACTTTGTCGTGAAGATGTTTTACTGAAGCTAGAGGATCTTCGTCTCATTCTTCTCTGTGGCAATGCGAATCTCCCACATTGCCTTAGTTGTAAGATGATGTAGGATATCATTAGCTATCTCTTTTGTAAGAGTACTAGACAACTAAACATGCGCCCATGCATCGTCTTGCTTCTACGAAGCGTTCATTGTAGTCTTTTTTGAGAAAGCATTCATTGTAGTCTTGTTGGTCAACTCAAGTTACGTTAGGATATATTCTTTGTTATTGTTCTCGATAATACTCATGAACTGCATTTCCAACAATTCATAGCTGGTCTCATCCATCATGATGATGATCGCTCCCATTTGAAGGCTCCATAGGAGGATATATCAACCTTATTCTCTATCACGACGAACGGAGTGTACCTGGAAGGATGTAACTGGGAGATAGAGCGATCTGATTTTTATCTACACAATCACATAGGGAACATGGTGTACACTCAAAGAACAATCTTTCCCATCATCTTATCCGACACTTTAGGGTAGTTGGATTGATTTTAGATGAATAATCCCAACTCAATAAACACCAAAATTAAGGGAAAATATCATCGAGACAAGTTGTAGAGGGATTGGTTGGGCACACAGACTCCAAGGTAAACCATTGTTGTTCTTGAGGCAGTCTTATACAATGACCTAAGGCACCAACGACAACCTTATGGGCACTGTACTATGTACTTACAATGACACTAGATTATTCTATTATAGCAAGGGGGATGGAGCATTGGGGAATTGCACAACCCTCGAGGTGATGGAGAATGAGTCATGCATGGTTCCTAAGGAGGTAAGGGTGGTCGTGTGGACTCTGAAGAAGAGAAAGAAGGGCTCGTGAGTGGAGTCTAGGGTATCAAGTATAGCAGAGATATAGTTTAAGAATGCAACTCTAATACGATACAGAAAGAAATGGATGGGGTGTTGATAATCGAGATTTTTTGCGGGTCTAGATATGTATCACACAAGACGGAGACACAATCGCTATGGCAACCCACAAGAAACCTCAAGTAATCAACAATTAATCCACAATAATAATCAAGCAATGCAAAATAAAATGTAGAGTTAAAATTTATTTTAACTCTACAAATGTGTATATAAGTGTAAATATGTGTAGAGTGTCGAACATAAGGAGCATAAAAAGATCGATTGTACAAAAAAGGGTAAATGTGATTGTGAACTCTTTGTTAATATTTCTTTTTGGTTTTAATTTTTATTTATTTTATTTTATTTTCCTTTTATATTTTTGTATTTTTTAATTCTATATTTCTATATTTTCTTTTTATATTTTTATAATTTATTTCTTTTTTAAAAATTATAATATAGGTAATATAAGAGTATATATACAATTTATGCTAATATAAATAATAATACTCAAAATATAAAAATAAAATATTTTTGTGTTTTTGAATATTTTATTATTGTTTTTGATTCTTTAGTTAAATTTGCTAATTTTTAATATTTTTAAGGTAAAAAATACCCCAAATTAGGGATTAATTAAATAACTGAAATTGAAATGGAAATTAACAATAGCAAATTAAGTTAAAAAATTTTCAAATCAATTTTAATTTATAAATAATAATATAAATAAATTTTAAGAAAAAAATTCTATTTTGAAGTTTTTGAAATTTTATATATTTTTACAAATATTTTTGGGGTTTTTCAATTTGAAAGAGTTTTTTTTATGTTTTTTAATTTTTGGAATTGCAAAATAAATAAATAAGAACAAATTTTTTTGAAATTTTTGAAAATCTTTTTATATTTTTATGGGCTTTAATGTAGATAGGGAATATTTAGGCTATTTTGATTTTTTCTTCCCCGGGCCCGGACACAGCTAGGCTTTGCCAGACCCGATTTCTTCTATTTCTACAGCCCGAGTCTGATAGCTATTCACCTTAGATTGTGGACCCTGATGCTCCCTGAAGATCTGCAATCTTCACGGATATGTAGGAGTGTTTGAATCCTCCTCGGTTCGCATGAAAACTCCAGATCCTTCCATACACATGAGGACCCTATAAATAATTTCATCTGCTCCGCCGCACGAGTAGCTCACTCCACATCACATTCTTTTTCCACTGAAACCTTCGGGGTACTGAAAGGGACTTGCTGGTCCAGTTGGGAGCTTAGAGTGCAGCTGAGTGAGTCGACACTCGTATGTGGCCAGACCTCTCTGCCGTGTTCATCCTCCTCAGCCTTTCGTAGTCAGCTAGAGGCCATTAGCCTCTAGCTGTTTGCTTAGATGTACTTTGACTTCCCACCTTTGATCATTAAAGACTTACGAGATGGTCAATGATGAGAGAAAGAATGACCAACCATAGTCTTCATCTTTTATATTTGATCATGCTGCTATCGACAACAACCTTCTGGCATCCATGGAGGCTATGCACAGATAGATTAGGGATCGGGGTTATTGATGACAGAGGTTAGGAGGTATCGTAAGCAACTCAGAGATGCTAGAGTTGAGAGACCACTAGTGGACCAGAGATTCCTAGACACAGAGCTGAGGATCAAGTGAAGAACATAGATGGATGCTACTAGGAGGCCAGAGTAGAGAGACCCTTGCACACCAAGAGGGAGTTGTACATAGGGATGAAAATGAATATAAATATATATATGTATCCGTTCATATCTGCATTCATCAAATAGATGATATGGATGCCATTTTCTTGTATCTGACGAATACGAATGCGAATACGAATGCGAATGCGAATACGAATGCAAATGTCCAACATTCACCGAATACGAATACAAATACAATATCCTCAACTTTTACGAATACGAAGGTGAATGCGAATGTTAAAAGAATTGAGGATACAAACACGAATATTCGTTTTTTGAAGGATACGAATACTAATATGAATACGAATGTTCAAATTCTGGATGATACCGTTACTTACATTGTATACAAATAAGTAAGTTTGGGTAAGCTTTCTTTTATTATTTAGTTATATATTTACATTGTCTTTTATTATTATTTATTGTTTAGGTACATATTCATTATAAAAATAATTAATATACTTTTTATACAATTACGAACCTAAAATGTTTATAGCTTTAAAGTAAATTTGGACATGTATATCATTCACATATTAATTCGTATTCGTTTCTCAAATATTCGTATCTGAATTACCAATATTAATTTTGCATTCGTATTCATATTGTGAGGATATGCTTTTACATTTTACACATTCATGTGATATTCATATTCGTATTCGTATCTGAATTTTAAAAAGGATGAGGATATGGTAATACCTATATTCGTATCTATATCAGACCATTTTGATCCCTCGTTGCACAACCCTGGTGCAACTCTCACTCATAGGTGGATTCAATTGCCAATGGTTCTCGACGAGTTTGAGCTCAGGCTCAGATGATCCTGATGTTGCCCAAGTTCCATGGGAATTCCACTAAGAAGCCTCATATCCACTTTAAGGAGTTTGAGATGATTTGTAGTACTATTTATGATAGGATGGTGGATGAGGATACCATCAATCTAGTAGCCTTCCCATTCTCCTTGGTTGATAGAGCAGTCTACATGCTGAAGCACTTGGGAAATATTGTCACTAACTTGGAGTAGTTGAGGATTACCTCAACATGTACTATCCACTCGGCCAGACCAACACAATGAGAGCTATGATCAATAGATTCACCTTGATCCCAAATGAGAAGTTCCACGTGGCTTGGGATCGATTCAAAGAGCTCATTGATAGGTGTCCCCACCATGATATTAGCAAGCCCAACTTGGTACCGAGTTTCTTTTATGGGCTGGCACCCGAGCTATAGGGCTTGTCGACGCCTCTTATGGAGGATCCTATTTCTCCAAGGATGAGGATCAGGTCCGGGCCATCAATGAGGAGATGGTTGAGAACTACATTGTTATCACCCATACCCATGTCTACACTCAGGGGAATCCTCCCCACCAGGTGTTGGCACATCACAGAGTTGCATGCATTGAGGCAGGATCTTCTTCATCATTTTCCACAACGGCAACACTAGCAGAGTCATCAGCTGTCGACATGGGCATTATCAGCAAGAAGTTGGATCGCATGGAGATCATTGAGAAGAAAACGTGCCAGGGCCTGGACAAGATCAACAAGATTGATGAGCTGGCCCAGAATTTCAGTGTCTTGAAGATGCAGATCATGTGCCTTCAAGAGGCACAAATGGCTTCTTTGCCATCACCTTGGTCACATGATGATCAGGGGAGCAGATCTTCACAGCCATTCGCCTCATACAGACATGTCCACCACATTCAGGCAGAGCATGTTCAACTAGTCCCACAGCACCAGTTACCACCACCTTTACCATATATACAAATGGTGGTGTACCACAGTGATCTGACATTGGTATCCCTTCCCCCACACTTGCACGAGCATCGGAACCATTGATGGAAGTCAATGGGATTTTGTATTTCCAGTATCAGAGCAACCTGGGATCCACCGTGATCGCCTAGGCTTCAAATGGTCTATAGGAGGTTCTCAGTCCCAACAACAGCCTCCAGCATAGCTAGGACATGGTTTAGTCAGAACAACCTCAATACTCCCAGTCGGTTCCTAAATCCCAGTACCAGGGACAACAGTGGAGGCAACAACATCCTCACTCCCATTCCCAACAGCCTCCCCCTTACTCCTACTCACAACAACAACATGGGGAGACTCAACACTATCAGAGAGGCACCCCATCTGGTTCCCATGAACCCTTGTATAAGAACCCAGCTTTAGATGACCTCGCTGCATTCTTACAGAGCTACAGATCACATTCAGGTGAGAGATGGATGATTTCCCCCAGGAGATGAGTGAGATCATCAAGGGCAAGGCTACCATACCTGCACAGATTGAGCTGAATCTGAAAAACCTAAAGAGGCAATCTAGGCAGGTATAGTTGATAGAGTCCGTTACTCCTAGTGAGGTACTTGACGATATTCATTATTTATTTGATATTGATTTTGTGACACTTAGGAGGGGTAGGGAGCCAACCGATGGTGCCTCATCTAGGCAACATCCAGATGCAAATCCCAGAGTGCTAGATGGAGTAGAGAGCAGTGCTGATGTCGTAGTTCATGAAGATGGTTGTACTAATGCCACCCATATTGCCGATGATCCAGACGACGATGCTGATGTTGTCTACTCTCCAGATTTTGTAGATCATGCTGTTGATGCCACCAATATTCCACATGATGGGACAGGGCACAGTATTGATGCTGCTTATTCAGATGTTGTAGGTGGCACTGATGCCACAAAGAGTTCATGTATAGATAATCCCATTTTTCACTGCTACTCACGTTCCTGAGGATGATGTGTTCAAAAAATTACAAAAAATGATAAAACTTTGAAAAACAAAAAGATGAATAAAGGAAAGGTTCTTGTTTCTTCTCCGAGTCCATCTGATGTGATGATAGACGATGATTATATGGATTGCGTCCTTTTGTATGCTCAGAGACCTATTCCTACACCAGACCCTTTAGTTCCTGATGAAAGTAAAACCATCCCCTTCCCTCAAGAACTCTATTTAGGGAATGACAAAAATTAGAAAATCCAAAATAGAGACAACAGTTAGAGTTCAACGAGTAGATGATTGGTAGATTCCACATTCAACTGTCTCTACAGGAGGCATTGGAGCACTTTCCTCTCTTCTAGATGAATCTCAGAGAAAAGACCACAGTCTGAGGGAAGAAGAGGTGCAACCACAGTGCAGAGATCCATGTGCTTACCCATGGCACATGCTTTGCTATCCAGAACCATTCGCCAGCCAAGAGGTCAGATGCAGGGGCTCCATATGTCAGATGCCACATTCAAGAGCATCAGTTTGGCCGGACTCTATGAGACAATGACTCTTCTATTAACCTTATTCTAACAATCTTAATCGACTGCTTCGAGTTTGGTCCTCTTAGAAAGAGCAGGACCGTACTTAAGTTTGCAGACAAATCGGTCAAGAGGTCAAAGGAGTTACTGAAGGATGTTGTAGTCACCATTCATAGCCTGAAATTCCCCGTGAACTTCATTGTGTTGGACATGGAGATCCTTGAATGCATGATAGATACCTCGATCATATTTGGCCGACCTTTCTTGACGACAACAAAGGTCGTGTTTGATCATGATAGCGAGAATGTATACATTCGCATTGAGGATGAGAGTATACAAATAGAGACGATTGAGGAACTAAGAGCTAGATATTCTGCCAGCTCGGAGCAAACGACAGATTCATAGCCAAACATCCACCACGAGTACAACTTTGTGATTACAGATGATGAAACAATTTGGGCATCTCTAGTCACATCTTCAAAATTAGCAGATTTACAGATGCCAACTAATTACAGTTCAGAGAGTACATTTTTTGAGTAGGATACCACAGATTTTGGTGATACCGATTCGATTAGCGAAGCTGATTTCACTTCTTGTCATTCTGGTCCCACCAATTTAGACACGGACTTTGACTAGCAGGAGTTTGATGAGCACCTTCCGTGTTTGATTTCTGTAGAGCCTACAACAAATATAAAGACAATACTAGTGCAGTTGATAGAGACACGACTAAGGACATCTTTTTCAAGTTTGGATATACATAGAGAGTTTTCACATTCAAATCTGGTAGCTTTCACACAGATATTTCAAAGGCTAAATTTACCAGCTCCCACATGCCCAGAATTGAAGGCGTTACCACAAAGTATGAAGTATCGATTCCTTGCAGGAGAGCCTGACTTGTTTCCATTCATTATCTTAGCATATTTGACTAATGACCAAGAATCTCGTTCGACGGAGGTTCTTGAGAGAAATCGTAAGGTAATTGGTTGGTCTATAGAAGATCTGAAAGGGATAGGTTCGACTTTGTGCTCCCACCACATCTATCTCAAGGATGGCGCCAAGCCATCTCGTGAGTTTCAACACAGGCTGGACTCAAATCTTCGAGAGGTTGTTATGAAGGAAATATCCAAGTGGTGGAGCACCGATTTTATCTACCCTATCGATGACTCTAAGTGGGTCAGTCTGTTACATGTGGTATCCAAGAGTATGGGTATCACTACAATTGCGAATGAGGACGGAGAGGAGATTGCTACTCGTGTGCCCACTTCTTGGCGGGTATGTGTGGACTACAAATAATTGAATCAGGCTACCAAGAAGGATCACTTCTCGCTACCATTCATTTATCAGATTATTGAGAGATTAGCTGGGAGGTATCACTACTTATTCATTGATGGGTACTTAGGGTATAATCAGGTGTCCATTACACACGAATACTATGACAAAATGACATTCACATGTTTATTTGGGACGTATGCTTTTAGACGGATGCCCTTTGGACTATGTAATGCCTGGCTACATTCAAAAGGTGCATGCTTTCCATCTTTTCGGACATGGTGGGTGGTTGTTTAGAGGTCTTCATGGATGCTTTATCACTTTACAGCGTCAGCTTTGATGCTTGTCTTTCTTGCCTAGACCGTGTGCTTCAGCGATGCATTGACGTCAACCTTGTTCTTTCTTGGGAGAAGAGTCATTTTACGATGACTCAATGGATGGTCCTTGTCACATCATCGCCAACATGGCATGAAGGTCATTCTGGCCAAGGTAGACATCATCAAGAAACTCACTCTACCGTCCAATCTGAGCTAGTTGTGTCTTTTATGGGACATGTCGGTTTCTACCGACGGTTCATTGAGGACTTTAGTCATATTGCCCAACCACTTAATGATCTTCTCACAAAAGACATCGAGTTTCTTGTATATGATAAGTGTTTTTCATCATTTGAGAATCTCAAGAACCTGGTTGTCTAGGCTCCTGTTCTTCAGCCACTCTATTGGTCTCTCTCATCCGAGATCATGACGGATGCTTTTGATTTTTCCATAGGGGAAGTGGTAGGACATAGGAGGGATGGTTTACCTTTTTCCATTCACTATGCTAGCAGGACTTTGGATGTCGCCCAACGAAACTGCCCTATTATAGAGAAAAAGATGCTAGCAGTAGTCTTTACTTAAGATAAGTTCAGATCTTACATTCTTGGATCTAGAGTGACTATATACACTGATCACACCACCATCTGGTACTTAATGGATAATAAGGATGCCAAGGTAAGATTGATTAGATGGATCCTTCTACTCTAAGAGTTTGATATTGAGATTAAGGATAAGCCTGGAGTCAAGAATGTGGTGGCGAATCACTTCTCCCAATTAGTGCATCTTGAGGACTCAGAGACCACCACATCTATTACTGAAACTATTCTAGATGAGGTGATTCTTGCTATCACCTCTCTCCCTTGGTATGCTGACATTGTGAACTATCTTGTTGCCACTAAAGTTCCACATGGTTGGACCAGGCATCGATTTGAGACTTTCCTCACGAAATCCAAGTCATACCATTGGGAGGATCCAACCATTTACCAATAAGGAGGGGATAGTATCTGGCGTTGATGTATTTCTCAGGAGGAGCACCACAACATCCTTACCTATTTCCACAAGCTTGAGGCAGGAGGACATTACCCAAGGAGAAGGACATTGCAAAAGGCTCTCCAATCCAGCCTTTGGTGGTCAACACTCTTCAAGGATTCAAATGAATTTGTGAAGAGGTGTATTGTCTATCAGAGGATGGTAGTTGTGGTCATAACAGATGCCGATGTATCCCATTCACTTTTGTGAGATTTTTGATGCATGGGGCATCGATTTTATGGGCCCATTCCTGATAAATATGGGGTTTGAGTACATTTTGTTGGCTATAGATTATGTACGTTGTTGGGTTGAAGCCATCCCCGCCTGAGCCGTCGATGCGAGGACTATTTGCAAATTTGAGGAAGAATATGATATCACGGTTCGGGGTCCCTATATTTCTGATTTCTGACAGGAGTACTCATTTCATCAATGACAAGATAAGGGCCCTTGCCAACGAGTTCAGCATAGACCATAGAGTTGCTACTCCATATCATCCACAAACGAATGGTCCTGCTGAGGTTTCGAATCGGGAGATCAAGACGGTATTGCAGCAGGTTGTCCGCCTAGACTAAAAGGATCGGTCACAACTTTTGGACTCGGTCTCGTGGGCCTATATGACATCCTTCAAGACTCCATTGAGTACATCTCCATTTCGAATCATTTATGTCAAGACATGCCACTTACCTGCTGAGATCAAGCACATATCATTTTGGGCATTATCACCGATACTTTTGGATCCAGAGAGTGTAGGAGATCAGGGGAGAGTAGAGTTGCCAGCCCTAGAGGAAATTAGAAATACAACCTTTTTGAGTAGCCTACAATATAATGATAGAGTGAAGATATGGCATGATTTACGCATCAATCATAAGCAGTTTAAGCTGAATCAGAGAGTATGTCTATTTGATGCACGACTAAGATTGTTTCCAGGAAATTACAGAGAAAGTGGAAGGGATAGTATCTAGTCAGAAAGGTGCACAGCAACGATAGTAGTGACATATCCGAGTTGTCTTCTGAGTCAATCTTTTGGGTCAATGGTCAAGCCTGAAGCCTTTTCTTGATCATGACATGTTGACCGTTTATGTTTCCTTGATTCACTTTGTATGAGATGTGTTCTTTTGATTCTCATCTTCTGCATCTCACAACTGATTTACACGTCCGTCAGCCTCTTTGTATATCCATGTTTTCTTTTTATTTTCTTTCTTCTGTTTTGCTTAACATCCAAGATCTCGCTTAGGATTTTTGTTATACTTTGGATGTACTTTATCCTAAGTATAAGGGGTGTTGAACTTGTGTTGTTCATATATCTGTTTGTTTTATTACCTCTGTTTTGTTGCCTATACCTAGGGACATCCAACCCTAACTTTAGAGGGTAATATCTGTTTTTCACTTCCTTTAAATGCTCCATCACTTCTCCCTCAACTGTTGATATTCTTTTCTATACTTAGGGATAATTTACCTTAAGTATGGGGGGGGGGGGGGGGAGACATGCCTAGTCGTTGATTTTGTGTACATTCTCTTCCTCGGGTTTCCCCTTTTATGTAATATTCTATACGTAGGATTATTTGATCCTTATTATAGAGGGATCACCAACTTCTATTCATTTCATTCGTTATTCTTTGAGTCATTATAGTATAGGATTCTTTTGACTTTTCTATAGTTAACATGAGTTATGTCTTCCTTTGTCGCTCTTTGATCAATGTGAGGACATAGTTCGAGCTAAGTATATGGGGGTGTCATACATATTGTTATATATTTTACCTATATCTTGTACTTTGGGGTTAATAGCATAGATATTATTTATAAAATTGGAATAAAAAAGTTTTGAAAATTGATTTGTAAAATGTTTGAAAATTATTTGTAAACTCTTTTGTAAAAATGTTTGTAAAACCCTTTATAAAATTATTTTGGACAAATTTTTCTAAAAATGTTTGTAAAATTATTTTGTTTGTAAAATTACTTTGTTTGTAAAATGCTAATAAATTATCTTTATATCAAAATTATGTATACTATACAACTGTTTGTAAAATGTTTGAAAATAAAATGGTTGCAAAACCTTTTTGAAAGTTGTTTGTAAAATTATCTGTAAAACTATTTTTGAAAAATCTTTTGTAAAATGTTTTGAAAAATTTTGTAAAATATTTTGTCATGTGGGTTATAAATTATGGGTATAAAAATATATTTTGTAAACTTGTAGAATCCATGTGTGAGTAGAAGCTAAATTTATTTGTAAATTAAGTTCTTTTGTAAACGAAAACTTGTATATAAAATTTTTTTGTATATAAAATTCGTAAATAAAACCTTTTGTATATAGTTGTATAAAATCCATATAATTATATCTAGTTCCTTATTTGAAATGCCATAAAAATTGAAAAAGATAAAATCCATAAAGATTTGCAAAATTCTTTGGAAACTTTTCAAAAATATTTTTGTCTTTTGTTTTCTTTACTTCTAGAAAATGTTTTGTAAATATTTTGTTGCATGTGCATATACATTCTTTAGAATTGTGTTGACATTTAAACTAGTACGAGACAAAATTGAAGAATGGAGCTTGGTTAAAACCTTAATCCACTTAACTTCAGAGGAACCCTATGGTGGTGTTCGGCTGCCGGGTTATCCAGGGGTGGATAACCCGGATTTGAGTTTGTGTGTTTGGTTGGTGGGTTAAGGGTTGTGAGGGTTTGTGTGATGTGATTGTATTGGAATTTGAAAAAGTTGGTAGTTATTATTGTATGATTGTATTGAAATTTGAAAAAGTGGGTAGTTGTTGTGATGTGATTGTATTGAAGTTTGGAATAGTGAGTAGAAGTTGAGTATTTTATGATTTTTAGATGATATGATGGTATAATATATATTTTTTTGATGGGAAGGGAGTGGGCCCCACAAGTGGGTTAGAAGTGTGGGTTTTGGGGGTTTACCCACCCAAAGTGGGGGGTAAACCCCCAACCGAACGGGGCCTATAGGATTTGGAGTTGAGACTTTTTATTCCTAGCGACTTAATTCTTTGAGTCCACAAGGATATGTTCACATGTCATCTTGATTGGCCTAAATAGAATATTTTGAGGCACACATGACCCTTATAGACAGTGGCTTGATTTCGATACACACTTTACAAGTAGCTCAACACGGAGGATGTGGTGAGGAGGAAGAATCCTTTGGCTTGTAGTAGCACACATGTGTGTAATAACTAGTGGAAACACTTGTCCTTGTCTAGGGAGGGTAGTGCATCTCAACCCGGTCTAGTGGCGATGAGGTCTAACGACAGGATGTTGTGGGTTGCAATAATGCTTCAAAAGAGGGATAGTCTATTGGCTCAAGAAGAAAAACTACTTATGTACATGCTACACATGTTGTATATAAGTTGAAAAAAATGCAAAAACTCCCAAAAAGGGGACATGCCTGATTGAAATAAAATGCCTGCCGGAGTGTATATAGTTGAATAAGCAAAGCTTATGTGATTCATTGCCTCATGGAAGCTTGCAGCTAGAGACTTGGTTACACTAGTCAAGCTCTACGGGATACGTGGCCACACTGGCCGCAATCCATTATCTTCTTTCCCCCTTTTCTTGAGCTGGTTGTACACAAACTTAGAAGGGAATACCTTACTCCTCGAGGAAAGAGTTTCTAGACTAGGGGACTAGAGTTACCTTGTTGAGGGAGATTGTTTCTTTGCCACTTTTGAGGCGGGGAGCTATATTCCACATACACTATACAAGTATAGATCATAGTCATAAGAGTTTGCGTATGTAGACTTGTTCGAACGAGACTGTTGAGGGGACCTGACCATAAAATTGTGGAACTTAAGGGTTGTTGAGTCTTAAATCTGTTTCCAAATAAGATTCCACCAAACTAATAATCCAAAGGCCTAATCGATCTCCATACTTTAATTTTATGAAGATAAGTTTAATAATCAACATTAATTCTCCTTTCCTCCTTTTTAATTTTCTTTATTTTTGTTTTCAATTGTTTTTCGAATAAATGGTTGCTAAGGGACTAGCCAAGTTAAAGTATAGAGGAATGATGAATCCAGAATTCATCACCTTTATTCTTTTATTTTAGCCTAATTCATTAGAAAAACATCTATAAATATGTGTTAAAATGAATTAATTGCCATTCACCATGAGTTTCTTAATAATGTAATTAATATTTATTTATCCAAATTAAAGAATAAAGAAGAAAAGAAAAAGAAAGGAAACAAAAGAAGGATGTAATTATGTAATAAGTACAAACTGACTCGGAGCCCGAGATTATGTCAACGATTGACTTGATCGACAAGAAATAAAGTAAGGAGAGATAGGGTCCTCATTTATCCAAAATTCCCTTTATACATATCATCTACTATTTATTCAATATTTATTTTGTAATACTCGTCACTATTCTCCTGTAGATATCTTTGTACCATTTAAAATTATCTCAAAGTAAGTTATCTTCTCAATGAAACTTGTAAATAATAAGATTATGTAAATAGTAGAATTAATTGTGAAATAAGTGTGCAAATAAAATAAAATAAAACTAATTGGTTATTGTGCAAATATGTCAAAAGTGTGCATAATGGGTATAGTACTGCATTTATTTAACCTATATAAATTAGTTCTAAAAACTGAATAAAAATATATTTATATGCCTTCAATTATTTTATAAATAAATAAAATATAAAATATAATATATTTTTGTAATCGTAATAAAATAGAAATACATTTAAATATTATATATAAGTATATTATACCTATACATATTAATATATAATGTATATACAATAATATATATTATTAAAAGTATTAAAAATCACAAAAATAGTTTGTAAAATAAATAACATTTTTGATTTTATTATTTTTTAATTTTAAGTCCATCTACTATTTTTAATTACTTTTCTTTTATTCTCAAAATTCCTTTTTTCCTAAGCTCCAAATAATCCCGATCGGAGCTTCATCTTTGAGTCCCGCTTCCTCTTGTAGGTTCAGATGTGCACGAGGACCTCGAATCGAGCCCCATTTGAGAACCGGAGCATCTCCAGGTGCAACACTCTCCATACCTTCATCGAGTCGCTCGATGGGCTATTGGAACCTTCCTTCCGACGTGGAACCACACCAAGTGTCTCTTGGACCCGTCAGCTAGTCGACCCAATCCCTGTAGTTACAGATATCCTCGAGCGAAGCTGTGCTGGTGCCACCTTCTTCCAGTTCTTCGAGATACCTTCATCGCCGTCGGATGGAGAAGCACACTCCTAGATTTAATATGAGCCGCACATTCATGCATTAATAGCATTGCTCAGATCATAACTTGGTCAGATCTGCACCGCACGTCACTACCTTTTCCATGCACCATCGGATCTTTTCCAGAGCATAAAAGCCATATGTTAGAGTCACGTGCGTCGCATACTCCTGTAGAGTATATTTCTCCTTTTTACTTGCTTTTTCTATTATTTCTATTTAGTACAATATATGTAAAAATTAGTTATAGACTTTTTGCATTAAGGACTTTGTAGTTTTTTATAATTGCATTTTAGTCCAGTTGAATTGAACTCACGTGCATCATGTAACCTGCTTAGTGTATTTGCATTATATGTCCTGATCTTTTGTGTGTTATTGAAATCAAACTTGTTTTTTGATATTTGCATTTATGACCCTTTGAGCCTGGTTCAGGATCATACACACTTTTTGCTAGAAGTTTTGCATCTTTTGCCTTGCATTTCCTTCACATGTTATTAATTGGCCCTAGAACTTAATGTAATTGTTATTTGGCCCCCCCTTTTCCACCATTTTATTTTTGTTTATAATTACTGCAGTAAATATCAAAGTAAGTCCGAAAATTCCCTAACAATTCATAGTACTTCCTGCTATTGTATTTTATTTGTGGTAATTTTTATTTGTTGTTTTTATTGTTTTGTTATTATTAAAAATTCAAAAACTCACCAAAAAAAATATTTGTTTTCCTTAAAAAATTCATTAGAATTTGAAAATTCCTTTAAATAGTCTAACAAATCAGGTTAGCTTTATTTCTAGCACTTCATTTTTATGTATAAATTTCATCTTATTTTATTTTATTAAACTCGAAAAAATTTGCAAAACTATGAAAACACAACAAAAATAATATAAAATCTTTTGAAAACCCAAAAACTGCCTTTATTGTCTCTGTTTGTAGATATTTAAATATATTTTTTATTAAGTCTGATTCCCAGGAGATTTGGATTTATTTTCCATTTTTAACTGTGTAACATTTGCTTTATTCACTATTTTTAATCATTTTGAAAATCCTAAAAAATATAAAAATCCTAAAAAATTGTAAATTAGTGAAAATGATCAAAAATAGATTTTTTTTATTTTATTTTTCTGGATACTTTTACCATATTTGAAAAATACATTAAGATTGCTTGTGTAACTTGATTCCATTATTTTAATTGCTTTATTTGAAAAACTAAAAATACAAACCTTTGTAAAATTTAAAATTATTAAAAAAAATTTAAAATCATAAAACAAAAAATATAAAAATTAAAAACCCCATAAAAATAAAAAAAGATAAAAAATTAATACAAGAGTAGTTTGATTTGAATTTTCTTCTTTTTTCTTTGATTTTTCGTTATTTGAATCACTCTCATTTCCTAACTGTTGCCTCCATGTGTTTGACCCTGACATCTATACCAGGTTAATAAATACTAACTTATACCTCTCTCTTTTACTTGCTTGATTTATTTTGTGGTTGAATAATTTTCTTGATATCGGCTTGGTAAATTTAGGGACAACGACACCTTAATTCTTTGATTCATTCACTTAACTTGAGTTAGCTAAGCCAATCTATTAGATATCATGTCTCGAGGGAAGGAAGCCTTCCTTATAATTCTCTGCAAGGAAATGTTCCAAAAATTTTTTAATGTACTCATGTTGTGACAATCTCAAAATACTCTTTTCTCTATTTTTTGAACAACTTCAGTCCCAAGATATAAGAGGCTTCTCCAAGGTATTTCATCTTGCACTAGTCACCGTCCATGTATAGTTTCCAATGATAAGGATGCCATCTATGTATATCACAAAGAACACAATGATGCTCCACTAAGCTTCTTGTATAAACATGGTTCATCAGGATTCTAAACAAAATCATAACTCTTTATGGTTTCATCAAAGATGATGTTCCAGCTACGAGAAGCTTGA